>CM072536.1:36797000-37349463 GCA_036898165.1 Silybum marianum
ACAACCAAGAGGCCTGAAAAGAACATAATTCATCTTCTTCCCCAATCAACATCGCCATCCAATTGCTTCTCCTTTCGGCCTCACCACCACATCTTTTGCATCGCCCTAAGGCCTAAACACGTAGACCTTAGTCTCCACAGTTACCTACCAGCACATACATACACACAACACACACCTTAGTCTCCACCGTCACACTTCATTGTTTCTCTCTCCTATTTTTCGTAACAAACTACTCTTCATCATTATATACATTTTGATAACCCACTTCTTACTCAAATTTTGATAACCCAACTTCTTCATCACTGTAACCCGACTCTGATCACCCATCACCTTCATCGTCTGCAAAAATAACCCGTTATTCCATCATATTTTTTGATTGTTTGCAAGTGTTGTTAGTGAGTTTGTGCAAGTTTATCCGTACACGTGTTGCCTTCAACCATACACCCTACACTTCAGCCACAAACCATTAGGACTTTGAACTCTCCACTTCTCATGTCTTGTCGCTTTTTTCTATCCACCTCATGTCGTTTTCTTTGGAGTGTGTAGCATCATAGGGGTAGCGAATACACCGCCAATAACTAGCATGATCATCCCCGATTGGGTTTTTAAGTATTATATATAGAGGACAATATTATGCACATGGTCAAATCAAATAGAAACCGTAAAGATATAGAAACTATTACAACGAATTCGTATATGTTATTTCATAGATGAAACAACATATGTAAACCTATAGTGTTATGGATGAAATGTCAAAAAATGTTTTGTGTTAGAAAAACAAAGTTATATTTGTACATGAAAAGACACTTATACTTGCACACAAGAACAAATCATATGAAACAATATGAATCACATATTAAAAATCAAACTTATTGGATGGTTTTGATTCATTTCAAGGATTTGGTTTTCACTTATGTTATTCCACCTACGAAATAATACATGAAATTAGTTTTCACGTGAGTTTCCAACTTTTAGTTAGAGAGTTTATATTTGATTTGTAGCTTATTACGCAAACTTCCCATTTTTGGTGAAATTTAAACCACCGACCTCTTGAAAACTGGAAGTTGGACTCTAGTGAGTACTCATCATCGAGTTCATCGCCACACGTTCCTCTTCCTCTTTCTTAATTTTGTTCTTTAATTCAGGGTTTTAAAAAAATCATTTATTAAAAAACAATTTTTTTTTTGAACAACAGAATTTTATTAAGGCTAGCAAGGCGCTAGAGAAGCAAATACATACTAGAAATAGCCAAAAACGGGTTTTGGAACCACCCTACCCAATTAATATTTAAATTCTTATTCCTATTGTGCACCCAGAAATATGATTGAGTGACAATACTATCCCACAACACCGCCTTTTCAGGTTTCGTTGAGCCGAATATTGTTTTATTGCGAAATTTCCAGAGTGACCACAAAAATATACAGGCAACTGCTTCTACACAATCTATTTCCCCTTTCTTCAGTCTCATATCCTGCGTCTAATCCTTCCAGTCTGCGACGTTGTTGAAGATAGGGACGTTTAAGTTCCACCAATTTATTAAAAAACAGTTATGTTTTATGACTTGATCTTAATGTTATACCATTCATTTATTTGTAGTTAAATCTAATACAAAATTTAGGTATAAAACTTGAGAAAAAATGATAAAAATATCAAGAAGTCAACTCAACCTATGTAGTCCAACCTCTTTTGATTATCATTAAAATTTGATTATTTTTATATGAATATGTTTTTACTTTTTACCCTTTTTCTAACTTGTCTATCTCGTCCATTTTACTACATCTACCGATACGATAATTAAAACTGATAATAAAGCTTTTTTTTAGAATTTTTTTTTAAATATCATCAATCTGAATCCTGCAAAGCCAGTAAGGATTTTCCTGCTTATTTTCTAGGATTCTCAGATGTACATAAACCAATCTGACACCCAAGGTTAAAGAAGTTAATATTGTAATTAATATAAAAAGCAAACAAATATCTTCATATTTTTGTGCATATTCTTTAGTTTTGAGTGTTGGTTTATTCTGTTGAAAGAAGGTTCATTATTTGGTAGGAAGAGGACAATACATTTGGATGTATTTTAAACGAGGGTAATCGTGTACAACATTGCTACCATTAATTCAACATCCTTTTCTATTAACACATGCATACATACATTACACACACATATGCGTGTACAGAAAGGTTAAATAAGAACTTTGTAAATTTAAAGGAATAAAGAAATATATTGTGGACCATATATGATATGGGTCCCATATAATATTAAATCGTATGCGATTTAATGGTGGGGCCCATTAAATCAGATATGATTTAATATTATGTGGGACCCACATCATATGTGGTCCACAAAGTGTTCCTTTAAATAGGGGGTGTTCTCGTATGATCCCTCCCCTATACATGTATATATACATACCTAGAGGGACGTTCAAATATAATCCTTCTAAATCATACAACCTATGTAACACACATATTCATCATCCATTATTTTGTTTTTTTAATTAAGAGAAGTTATAACTGACTAAATCTTAACTGTTATGATTAAATGGATGATTCTAGGGGTGTAAATGATGCGAGTCAAGCTCGAGAATCAATATACTCGACTCGAACTCGATAGAGATTTCTCAAGCTTGAACTTGACTCTAAAACTCGCGAATAGTTGAAAACTAAACTCGACTCGAACTTGATTGCAATTTTTCAAACTCGAGCTCAAACTCGTTTGAAGCTCGAACTCAAACTCGAATCAAGATCAAACCAAACTCAACTATTGAAATTTATGAAATTTTAGGACTTTCTCTTATAAAATTTAAAACTTAAAGGTGTTCTTTTAAATTTTATAAAACTAAAAAGATGCACCTCAAACTTCATCATCAAAAAGATAAAGTTAGAAAATCCATTCATTTTTTATTGCACCTCTTCATCCTTTCTTTACTATATTTATTTCAATGTGGGACAACGTTACTAACAGTTCTACAGTGTCTTTTTTGCAATTTTTTTAACTATGATTTTAATTTTAATAAATTGATTAGTTTTTATATTTAAAAAATGCACAATTTTATTCAAACATCTAAAAATATAAGACCTTTTTATTATGTTGTATTCTATAAATTATATTACAAAACTGATTATATTTTAAAACTAATTATATATAAAAGAATCGAGTATCTCATGAGTTTTTCGAGTCGAGTATTGGGTAACTCGACTCGACTCGTTAATATGTCGAGTCTAGTTCAAGTTTGAGTCGAGAATATTCTAGTCGAGTGTTGATCACCGAGCTTTGACTGAGTCAATCTCGAGTAGTTCACGAGTTGTCTCGTATTATTTACACCCATAGACGCTTCTGATTTGATTGTAAGGGTTGTATGAATGCAACAGATTGCACAATAACACCTCTCTACATACATACATATAAGAAGGTTCAAACGAGAACCAAATTAAAATAAAGAAAATACAAGAACACATATTTTATGTGATTTTAGGTTAAATCACATGTGATTAAGGAACAAGTCAGACCACCTAGGTTGCGAGTCAAGCATGTGTGCTCCTGGTTTGACCATGTTCCTAATCATATGTGATCTGACACTAAAATCATATGTGATGTCTCGTACTTTCACTTTGACTATGTTTTGTTTAGACCCGACCATATATATATGTGTGTGTGTGTTTTGTATGTATCAAAGATACAAAAAATGGTTCTTTATTTACTTTTAGAATCATGACAAAGAGAAGTCTAATTTGAATAGAAACATGTTTTTTTTCGGGTTTTCGGATTTCAAGTTTTTAGTCATAGAATTTACATTATGTAGTTTGTGGATCGTAAAAGAAATATATTTGGGATCCAAAGTTTCCTTTGAACGCCCATCAACCCTAAGAAGAAAATGACATTTAAATACAAATTAACTTTATACCAAAACAATATAACTGTGATTATATATTGAACTCTATCAGATTACCTTTAAATAAAACTTTTGAGAAAATAATGAAGGTTTCGACATTTATTAAAGAAAAATGGTTAAAATCTAGCCGATGTGAAACTCAAACACTCTCCTCTCACCCCCAAATCCCAATGAAAGCTATATTGATACTAATATATGTGCCATATTGTGAAGTCACTAAAGTAACATATGTTACACTCATATTATATCATAACTAGAGTTTGGCTCCGTGCGTTGCACGGTGACAAAATTTATTTTGTTAAGAAGTACTTAATTAAGTTAAGATTAAACGTAATTTGATAATAAATTTTTATATGGTGGCGAAGTTTATTTTATTAAGAACTATTGTGTTTTTAATCTAGTAACGAAGTTTATTAAGAACTGTGTTTTTGATCAAATGATTTATTTTTTTTATTTTTATAAATTCATGCACATATGATTCATCTAAATAGTTAAATGTGTAATCAAAATTTAAAACGTCATATAACTAAATTTATAATACAATCATATAATGCAAAATAAAGGAAGAGTTTTTTTTTATCAATAGTTGAACAAAATGTAATATCAACTTACAATGAGAAACTATATAATGCAAGGTATATAAATAATAACATGTATTAGATAAAGCTAAAGAACCAAAGAGTTTGTAAACTAAAAAACGCCCAACATGAGTAAAATTTAAAATCACACACACAAAAGTTGTAATGTCAACAAAATCATGATACAGATATACATAAATTTATAATTCGATCAAAATCAAGAAACGAACCTATATAAAATTCTTACCTTGTATTATAAAGTATCAAACTTGAAGAATATTCATGACATAATGTGTAAAAATTATAATGCGATCCTAACCATGATACGAACATACATAAATATATAATGTGATCTATATTCATTTACAAACATACATAAAATTGAAATCTGATCAAACAAATATATACATATAATTACCATTCAATGAAAATCACAACACAAACATACATAAAATTATCATTAAATCAAAATCACATTACAAACAAATATAAATAAATAATTCAATCAAAACCATAAAACAACATATATAAAATTACTATCTTAATTACATCATAACCCAAAAATCTTAAATGCTCCGATTAAGCGAATACAATGACAAATTCTATCGTTGAGAATACTCCTCAAAATTCCAACAAAGCTGGGAAAAAGCTATATATCGATAAGATCAGAAGTAAAACAAAAGAGAAACCAAAGAGAAAATAATAAATTGAGATGAATAGAAATAATAAATTCAGATTTATAAATCTGACAGTATTTTGTCATCATTGACACGTGATTCAACTAAACTTTGAGATATAAATTCGAAGTCATTGATAAGTATATTTTTTTTATCATATCTACTTCTAATCTTTTATGAAAGTGAAAGTCAAAAAATGTATCTTGTGCTTAGTTGATAATGGTCGGTAACTTCCCTTGCTCTCAATAATCTCAAACATTTTTAGACAATTCACAACACCCTCGCTCAATAGATGACGAAACCTTGGGACCAAGTTTTTATGCACAGATGCATGGATTAAGTTTTCCTGTAAAAAACGTGGATAAGAAATTAGAAAAATTAGAACAAATTGGTAATGCAATAGACAATTTCATCATACCTTCTCATCGATTAGAATCATGTTTAAACTAATCAATTCTCCTCCTTTCTTCGTGTTTAGACTTTCTCACAATCTACAAATACTAATAATAAACAAAAACTCATAATAAATATTGATCTTTTAGCTATAAAAATCTAGTGAGAGAAAATGTTTTAGGATGAGAGATTGAGAGGTGACTTGTTATTAAAAAAATCCATAACACAACCAACAAAAAAACAAAGCATCACGTATGCTTAAATAGGATAAATGAATGATTAATTAAAACAAAGAAAGGAAAACCAATGGTTAGTAACATAAGGAAATGAAAACAAAATGTTAACTTACATAAATTGCAATAAAAAGCAATGATTAATTAAAATAAATAATGGCAAATGAAAAGTTAATAACATAAAAAAATGGTTAATTAACATAAATTACAATAGGTGTGTAAATTTACTAAAACACCCTTCATTTTTAATGATGACATAAACCAATTGTAAAGTAATAGGTATAAAGAATTACAAAAATAACTTTGGCTCACATTAAAATACATACTTGCATAAAAGAACACAAATATCTTTTAACATATTGATAGATTTAGATTTAAAAAAGTGAAAAATTGATAAATTTTCTAAGGATGCCACGTCATCGGCTTATGATATATAGATATAGATTGAAAACAAATTTCATAAATTGCAATGAAAACAAAAGGTTAACCTACATAAATTGCAATAAAAAGCAATGATTAATTAAAATAAATAATGACAAATGAAAAGTTAATAACATAAAAAAAATGGTTAATTAACATAAATTAAAATAGGTGTGTAAATTTACTAAAAAACCCCTCATTTTTAATGATGACATAAACCAATTGTAAAGTAATAGGTATAAAGAATCACCAAAATAATTTTGGCTCACATTAAAATACATATTTGCATAAAAGGAGAGAAAGATCTTTTAACATATTGATAGATTTAAATTTAAAAAGGTGAAAAATTGAGAAATTTTCTAAGTATGCCACGTCATCGACTTATGATATATAGATATAGATTAAAAACAAATTTCATTAAATAAATAAAAAGAAAGTAAATTAAGGCAAATCAAGAGTTGGAGGTTAAATATAGACATGCAAAATTACCAAAAACCCGGGTTAATAATGAATCACACAATTTCTCTATAGAGGTAGAAATGTCTTTAACATATTCAACATTTAAAATAAAACAAAAAATTGTAGGATTTCATTTTCTTTATTATTGCAACTTTAAAAACAAATTTCATAAAAGAAATAAAGAGAAAGTAAATGAAGGCAAATCAAGGTTAATAATGAATTACACAATTTCTCTATAGAGGTAGAAAGATCTTTAACATATTCAATATTTAAAATAAAACAAAAAATTGTAGGATTTCATTTTTTTTATTATTGTAACTTTAAAAACAAATTTCATAAAAGAAATAAAGAGAAAATAAATGACGACAAATCAAGAGTTGGAGGTTAAATTTAGACATGCAAAATTACCAAAAACCCAGATTAATAATCAATCACACATTTTCTTCATAGGGGTAGAAATGTCTTTAACCAATTCAACATTCAAAAAATTGAAAAAAAAAAGATAGAATGAAGGTGCCATGTGGACTCTTGTGAAAGTGCCACGTGGACCTCCCAAGGTTTCTGCTTTTTATATATATATATAGGTATGTGAAACTTAATCAAATTATTTTCTAAAAGATCATTAAATTCATATCTAGCTGATGTAAGACTCAAATGATGTGAAACATCATGCTAACATTTCCAATGTTATTAATGATTATGTTAAAGAAATTATAAAATGAAAACTTACGCTAATTTATTAATCATAAACATATAATTAATAAATTTATTTGATTAATATTATTACAGAAGATATAAAAATGTTATAATTTATTTTGCCTAACTTTGTATACACATTTGAAAATAGGATGGCCTCGTGTACCACATTGCTATTGGCTAACACCATTTTCTTGAATAAATATAGTTTAAAAAACGTTTTTTTCTGAAATAAAATAAATGAAAAAACATGAACCTAATGTCCCTTTTAAATTTAAGAGTAAGTTACAAATTTAGTCCCTCTGGTTTCATGTTGGTTACAAAAAAGTTTATGAACGCTGTGACTAAGGTCCTCAGGTTTTATTTTCCCTATGGATTCGACCATTAAATCTAACCCCCGTTAAAAATCTTTCGTTAAGAACCTCGATACATCTTTGAATTTGATTTTTCTTTTTTGCATTTTCTATCTTCTTTTCTCTGTTTTTGCATAGACTTTAGCCTAGTTGCTAAAGGAAAAAAAAACTCAAAAAATATTCAAAATCTCTATTTTAACATAGTTGTTGAAGCTGATGCATTATCATACTTGGGTCTAGAAATGAAATAAGAACCAATGTAGAGGCTAAACAAATTAAGACTTGAAAATGAGGGGTTAATGTAGGAGATAAGTAAGTATAGTATAGGGGTTAAATTGGAAATATGGAATAATTTGGAATAGGGAGAGGGGAGGAAGGGTTTGGATGAGTCAAGTCTTCAAAAACCAAAGGAGAAGCACAAAGAGATAGAAAGAAGAATTATTTCTTCGTATGTTTTTTTCGTATTTTTTATAAATTGTTAATATTTTTTGCATATTATTATACAAGTCAAACGTATAGAAACAGTCGCTCTGCTATGTGAGGTGAACGTCAAGTCTACATATATCTCACCCTCAAGACTTCACAATTGGATGGAATATATCGAGCTTGTTTGATTTGGTTTGTAGAGAGGAAAAATCAAGAGTCCCAAGTGAAGAAGGAAGAAAGACGTACTGCATACGATTGTGGAGCCAAGTTCATGAGCTCAAGGTAGGATATTCATCCCTAGTTATTTATTTAATCGCTTAATCACAAAAGGGGTTAAAATGAAAGTTTTCATGTTTATGTTGTGTATCGAGTCAAATCATGAAGATAATTGGTAATGAAATAATGATTTAGATGTTAATCATTGTTAATATGCATAAAGAAAGTGCTCTGGTGCAAAATGAATCACTAAAAACGAATCATAAACGAGTTATGATGAAATTACAGCTAGTTGTGTTGAAAAACAAATCTTCTAAATGGTATATGCAACCTAGGTTAACTAAGCAAATGGCATGGTGTGGGTCACAAAAACGAAGTGGCCAACGAGCCATTGATCGCTACGATAGCTAGTCGGCTCGCATAGCGGGTCGGATATCCAGGTTAATTAAAAAAAGCTTAAGTCACCCCCAGTCGCATGCATATGTTGCTCGCTTGGAGAAGAGGGTTATGGTGTGCAACTCACATCGTAGGCATTGCCGGTCCAAAGTTTTTTTTGGAAAGTTGTGCTGATCAAAGTTTGACACAAAGTGAAATGGTTTAAGAGGTTGCATATAGTTAGGTGGTATCCAGTGGCGGATGCAACCTTCAAAAGGGGGGGGTCCTAGGACCCCAGTGAACTGTTAAAATAAAATAAAATTACAGGTTAAAAAATATCAAAAATACTATATTTAGCCTTAGTTTTTCTCAGTAAATTTTTTTAAAGGACCCCATTTTGCCCGCAATTGATAAAAACACTAGAAAATCTTTTGAAATCAATAAAAAACCGAAAAAATCTTTTGAAATCGACAAAAACACTAAGAAAATATTTCAAAATCGACAAAAATAATAAAAAAATCCCTAAAAATCAACTAAAAAACTTTAATTTTTTTTTCTGAAACACATAGGGTAACTTTGCGCACCTTTAGTCTACCTTAACGGGATCCTAGTGGACAAAAATCTTGGATACGCCACTGATGGTATTAATATTGTATAGATATTACAAGTATAAGTTATACATGGAGAAAAATTATGGATTTTTCATACGGTTAAAATTTATTTATTTTTATTATAGAAATTTACTTCTTTCATTTCTTAAATAAATATATTGACATATTGGAATGTTGAAATAAACTAAGAAAATCTAAAATACCAATCAATAAAGAAGTAAATAAATATAATTTTTAAAACTAATATTGAAAAACGATTATTAAATAATAAATTTATATATATTTTGGTAGAAATTTTTTAGGGTTGAGATTATCCAATAGGATGATCCAACGGTTGAGATGAAATATAAGGATTTTCCAAAAATGGGCGTGGATCCCATTCCCCGACGCCAAGTGGTCCTGTGCGAACCTTAGCTGCCTGCAAGCTGCAAAACACCCTCAGCCCCTTTGTCTTTCTTCACTACCAAAAGAATCTATAACTGACCCGACCCGACCCGTTTTAAATCCCATTTAACAATTTATTCTTTAGTTTCGGTGAGGGTAAAAGTTTCGGTAAAAAGGGTAAGAAACTTAATTTTGATTTTTAATCAATTTTAATGAAGTATTTAATCTCTCTCATTTTGTTACTTTTTAATATTTACCGCTGAAAAGTTAGGTTACTCAAACATTAATTACCTTAATTAATGGTTGACCCAAAAAACGAGTATTTAACTATATTAATTTTTACTCTTATTTTTTACTCTCGGTTAATATTCATGAACTTGTATATATCTTCAATCATTTTCAATTGTATAATGAACTAGTTGAAGTTTTGGTCGTAGTGACAAAAATAGGTCTATCCGTCTATGTAAGTAGTTGAAGGTAGATTAGCATTTTGTTCACATGTTCTCGTCATAATTCTTATTCTCATACAATCTCTCTCTCTCTCTCTATATATATATATATATATATATATAAGAAAATGATCAAATTACGTACAAAATCACATTGTATTTTACATTAATGGCCAAAAAAATGAGCGAGTGATCCCTATACTGCGTGATAAGGTCATATGAATCACATGTGATTTTCTATGTGATGTTAATGTAAAATCACTTGTGATTCGTCCATTTCTTTTTCTTAAATATGTATCATTCATTAATGAACTCGACTCTCTCTCTCTCTCTCTCTATATATATATATATATATACACACACACACACACATAGAGGAAAGTTCAAATGTGAACTCATTTTTGGTTGTGAAAGTGAGGACGAATCTCAGCCACTTATCCGGTCAATAAAGGCGGTGTTGACCTGGTTCCCCTCCTTTAATAATCTCCACCCTCCCATGAATCGCGTCAATCCTCCGTGATCGCGTCCACCATAACCGAAGATGTGTGGCTGAGACTCGTCCTCACGTTCACAACCAAAAATGAGTTCACATTTGAACCTAACCCTATACACACACACATATATATATATAGGAGCGGGTTCAAATGAGAACTCAATTTGGTTGTGAACGTGAGGAAAATGAGAGCGGGACACGTGTCATATTCAGACTGAATAATCAAAGAAATATTCATACTGAATATAGTATTTATTCAGTCTGAATAATGCTTATTCACACTGAATAAGTACAATATTCAGTGTGAATATTTCTTTGATTATTCAGTATGAATAATATATATTCAGACACGTGTCGCACTCTCATTTGTCATTATGTTCACGACCAAATTTGAGTTCGCATTTGAACTTTCCTATATATATATATACACACACACATATATATATATACACACACATATATACTCTCAATCATTTACAACCCCCATAGGCAGTACAAACCAAACAATAGATATTTATGAAAAACGATGAAGTTAGTTTGTTATGATCATGACATTTATAGAAGAAGATCATAGTTCATTCGTCATGATCAACGCTTTAGATTATGAAACAATCGGTATATTCATGGACGCAATTATTTATTAACCTAGATGGATCAGGTTTGCAGATGATTAAGACTATATGTGTGAGTGTGTATGGGTTTTGGGGGGGGGGGTTGAATAAAGAACAAGGGTAAGATGAAACCATCATGTGATTAAAAAGATGATTACAACTATTTTTTTTAAAAAAGTACCTCCTATTTGTTAAATGAAAATAATCAAGATAATAAAAATTGTAGTTAAACAAATTATACAAAAAAAAGAATAATTTTATTATATTTAATTTGACATCCATATACTTTTTTGTGATGTTTAATGGCATTCTAATAAACATAGACGTTTATATAAATTTTTGAATACTTTAACACTGAGTGTGTTTTCGATATGATTATTTGAATATTACGACTTTAAAAGTCATAATAACCATCTTATAGTGTATTCATAACTTACTTCTGCTTATAATTATCTGATTATCCAGGAAGTCAAATATTTAGTCTAATACCACAAATAACAAAACTGATTATTGAATGACATGGTAAAATCACTTATTTTATCTAAAACTTTCATAAAGAATTAGAATTTGTAAACACTCGACATTTATAAAAAATATTATTACCATTTTATGATGCAAAACTCATTCTATCTCATATGAATGTATTTAATACTGCAAAATGACTATCAAAATACACATCTAAGCACTACTATATATTTCCATATAATGAACGTAAATTTGTGTGTTCTCTTATGATAAACTATTATTATAAATGTTCCACTTTTAGCAGGAAGGGGCGCTACCCCTTTGCAGAGCCCCTATTGCATTTGTCCCATGGCTATTGCGGGTAAATGAAATCGTAGTTTTCCTAACAGAGGTAGATGACGTCCAGGATCAAAACCGAGACCTTTACCCACTCCCTTACCACTATGGCCGACCCAACACTCTATTGCACTGGTCCCATGACTAATGCAGGGTAAAAAATCGTAGTTTCCGTGACATGGGTACGCAAGTGATGTCCGAGATCAAAACCCAGACCTCTTACCACCCCCTTAGCACTATGGCATATCAACGGGGATTTACCATCAAACAACATATATTCAATTCGATTAGTATTTTAATTATATGTGACTAAGAAGCTATCTGTTTTTCTTTCTATTGAGTCATAGATAGTATAAAATAATTTAATATGACGATTGACGACTTGGTGACTCGTTCAATTAAGTTATTTTCCATCAATTGTTTACATATGAAGCAAAAATAAGCACTCTTTAATGACTAAACAAATAAAATTATTAAGTTGGTTGGTATTAAAATCTTTTAGCATAAACCTTGTGAATTAACGCAACTAACAATAATACTTGAGCATTTGAGGTTTCTTCTTATTGATCATTAGTTCAAATCTAGAAATTGCTTGGTTGTTCTACAAGGCCCTAGGCTTAGCCAAGGTGCACGCAAGCTGACTCGAGCACACGTTGTTAACAAAAAAAAAAAAAAAACTTTGACGTTCATTACCTATGTTTTGAAATATTCAAGCTTAGAACTTATTATTGCATATTTTCTTAAACTTTAACGTTTAAACTTCATAAAACTAACCGATAAACATGTTGACTTATTCTAATACGGTAGAATACTTCATAAATTTTTGATTTTAATTCTATTCTAATGATGAATTATATATTTGAGCCAAAAGTTGATTACCCACAACCCTATAACCAGTCCCACATAAAACCCGCCCATAAAAATCACATGTAAATAGATAATTCAGAACTGACCTAACATTAGCAGATAGATTCAATTCCGTCCCCTGAATGATTCGAACTTGAAACCTACTGTGTATTTAAGCAAAGTCGCTAAAACCCTTTCACCAAGGGATCAAGCTACATGCCCGAGGGTAATGATGAATTATATATTTATATTAATATTACATTACATTACCGATTTACAATAAGAATTTACATCTTGGAGTATTATACAAATTAATATAATACTAGTTTTTTTTATATGTATATGTATAAAAGAGGGAGCTCTCAATTATTTACTATTGTTCTGTAATATTATAACTATAGATTTTTGGAAAATTGGAAAAAAAATGATGAATAATAATATGTCCAAATTTTAGAAATGATAGTTGCCATAGCAAAAGCAGAAGCTGCCATTTTATATATCTGACCCTTAAATCTCAACCCTTCCTTCCTTATCATCCACTCACCTTCTTTTCTCTTCCTTCCTTCCTTCCTTACCTATATCTCCTAATTTCATCTTTAATTGGTCTTCCTCTTCTTCCATTTCCATATATCTCTTTACACACACTAAACACACACCAAAAACCCTAAAAACACACACACAAAACCCTACAAAACACACACACACACACACAGCAACTTACTTCTTCATTGGTTCTGGTTTTTCAATTCTAGCTTCTCAGTGGTGGGAAATCTTTATTGCTATATCTGGTAATTCTTTTCATAATTCTTCATGGGCTTTTTGGTCATTTCACATTTTCTTGAAAAAACCCATTGTTTGTTGTTCTTAGTTTTATCTAAAAATTACAATCTTTTTGTTATGGGTTATATTGCAGTTCAGAATCTTTATTGCTTTCTGCTTGTTTTTCTGGTAATCTTTCAACATCCATGGACTTTTTGGTCATTTCACAATTCCTATGAAAAAATTAATCCATAATTTATTCTTCATAATTTTAATTAATTATCCAAAAACTGAACTTTTTTTCTTGTATTTAATTCGTATTGAAGTTCAGAATCTTGATTTTTCTGTTAGTTCTTTCCAACTACCAAGGCCCTTTTTGGTCATTTCACAATTTCATGGCATTTTCTTGAAAAAAACCCATCTTAATTCTTCTTAATCTTATCCAAAAATCCAAGGTTTTTATTGTATTTAGTTCGTATTGAGTTCAGAATCTTGATTGGTTTCTGTTAATTCTTTCCAACCTCCAAGGGCCATTTTTGTCATTTTGTAATCCTATCGCATTTTCTTGAAAATACCCATCTTATCCTTCATAATTTTATTCAAAAATCTAAGTGTTTTCTTATGTTTAATTCGTTTTAAGTTCATAATCTTTGTTGCTTTCTATTAATTCTCAACCTCCAAGGCCCTTTTTGGTAATTTCGTAATCCCATTGCAATTTCTTGAAACAATTAATCCACCTTATCCTTTCCTATATAATTTTATTCGAAAATTCAAGTTTTTTCTCTTAATTCATATTGAAGTTCATAATCTTTATTGCTTTCTGTTAATTCTTTAACCACCAAAGCCCTTTTGATAATTTCATATTACATGGCATTTTCTAGAGAAAAAAACCCATTTTATCCTTCATAATTTTATCCAAAAATCCGTTTTTTTTGTGTGTAATTCATATTGAAGTTCATAATTTTTTTTTGCTTTATGTAAATTCTTCAATCCTCCAAGGCCCTTTTAGTCATTTCATAATTCCATGGCATTTTCCTGAAAACCCAATCTTATTCTTCATAATTTTATCCAAAATTCAAAAAAAAAATCTTGCATATAATTCGTTTTGAAGTTCATAAATCTTTGTTATTTTTTATCCTTGGCAACCTCCATGCCGTTTTTTGTTATTTCATATATATATATATATATATATATATATATATATATATATATATATATATATTCCATGACATCATCTTGAAATAACCAATAAATTATTCTTTATAATTTTATTAATTTACTGGTATTTAATTCATAATAATATTTATCGTTCTATGCTTTTGTTGATAATTCCTTCTCCATGCTCTTTTTTTATCTTTCAAAATTCCATGACATTATCTTGTAAAGAACCCATCAATTATTTTTCATGATTTTTTATTTTTTTTGAATTTAAAAAATTCAATCCAAATTCAATCTTTGCAACCGCCATGGCCTTTTTTGTCATTTCATAATTTCATGACTTTTCTTAAACGAAAATCCTAAATTGATTATTCTTCATAATCTTATCCAAAAATCAAAGATTTATTTTTCTCCTTTTTGAAATAAATTAATTTATATTAATAAATATATAATTTTGTTTTTGAATAATTGACTTGAAGCTTGAGCTTTTGAAAAATGGCGCCCAAAAATGGACGTGGAAAGACCAAGGGAGATAAGAAGAAGAAAGAAGAGAAGGGTAATTACACCTATTTATTTATTTAATAGTATTATATTTATTACTAGTATATTAAAATCATTAATTATATTTAGTTAATGATTTTCCAAATAATTAATTTAAAAATGTTTAATTTTGCAGTTCTTCCTGTTGTTGTGGATATAACCGTGAATCTTCTTGATGATACCCATGTTATATTAAAGGTTTGTACCTTTTTTCCCTTTTTTTTATTAAAAATAAATATTTTATAATGTTTCTCAAAATTTCAAAATTCTACATGAAAATGTTTTAAATATTTATGAACCAAAAACTTAATAAAATGTGAATAAGATACAAAATAAATATCGTGATGTAGCTAGAATGTTAGATAAGATTTTGAAGGTTTGTGTGTCGTTTGTAGATAGGGTCAAAAATGTCATTACCAAAACGTTACAATTGTTCGAAACGTACGTCTACATCAACGATAACGTGTTATCTATATCGTAAGTTGAACTGTTTATCAAGAATCCAAATATCTACATTCCACCAACGATGCCTACAAACAACAGATGTACAAAAGAACACGTAAATATGGTCATAGAAGTCAGATGCCTAACTTTCTGTATAACTTTCAAACTCTACTATCTTGAGTTTAAAAAATTAATCAAAGTTATAATATTATTTATGGACTATATTTAAAAGATGAATCCACATGAAAACATGCCGTGGGTCCAACCAGAAAACAGTAAGTCACATACGCAAAGATATACATACATGCATCCATCCTTAAATACATAGATACTAATCTAGGTATTGAATTTATTTAATATTATAAATAATTTTCTTTTTGTCGTATATCTTTCTTAAACAGGGAATATCGACCGATAGAATTATAGATATTCGTCGACTATTATCAGTGAACACTGAAACATGCAACATCACGAACTTTTCGTTATCTCATGAGGTAAGAATTCTATTGCTATTGAAACAAAATTTTCATAATTATTATGTAAAATTTCAATGGCAATTTTTAGAAAATAGAAAAAATCGAATTGTTATTGGCAATAAATTTTTATGTAATTGTAGTCTTTCTTTTATTCTTTAGTTAATTTTTTATTTAAATATTAATTTTAGACTACATAAATATATTTTTGCCTCTTATTATTTTTAAAACTTAGAAATGGGCCACCATACTAACTAAATTGGATCACTTGACCCATTAATAGGCCCATTTTAACGTATTTATTTTGTCAGGTAAGAGGCCCGAGATTGAAAGATACGGTGGACGTCGCCGCACTGAAACCCTGCACGCTCAATCTCATAGAGGGTATAACCAATCTCTTACTGCCACGTGGAAAAAATAACGGAGTTAAGTTAAATGACATTTTTAGCCTCACCATTTTTATTTTATTACAAAACAGAGGACTATGACGTTGAAACCGCCACTGCACACGTCAGAAGGCTGTTGGACATCGTCGCCTGTACGACGTCCTTTGGTCCGTCGCCGGTGATCAAGGAGGATTCCGGCAAGAATCCGCCGGAAGTCAAGGCTGCAAAGAAGACGAGTAAATCGCAACGAAACAACAAGCGTTCTTCGACTCCGAGAAGCTCGTCTCCGCCACCGGAACAACCACAATCGAAAGATGTTTCTGTGGATGGAGAGGGAGAGCTGAGCAATTCGTGCCCTAAGCTTGGAAGTTTTTACGAATTCTTTTCTCTATCTCATCTCACTCCTCCCATCCAGTGTAAGTCTATATGTACATCCGAAAAGATGGAGACAATTTCATCGATGATCATATATTTACAGTTGCACACACATACACTCCCCGGAATTGCTGTTGTTATCTGTTATAATCGATATTCGTATTGATATATTATTGAAATTGTACGATTTTGTTAGTGTTTTGAAGCATGAATATTACTTGCTCTAACCATTTAAGGGATTTTTGATCCAATTCCAGATCCTAGACTATATGTCTCAAAGAGATTAGGGATTCATAGCACTTAGGATGATGGATTTCCATCAGCATAAGAATGATAATTCGAGTATTTGATAACAATGTAGGAACTGTGGCTGACATGGGATAAATCAATTTAGTGTATCTTTATTTTTGTTTTTGGGAACAATGGCATTGACCTGTTTTAGTCAAACTTCTTAATGTTTCGATTCCATGAATATTTGTTGAATTCATATGTGTACTCATGTCATGCTACAAACGTTTGCAGATGTAAGGAGGGCAACACGGCAAATAAAAGATGACATTTTAATTGATGATTATCTTTTCTCACTTGAAGTAAGAAAACACTTGAACTTGTTGAGGTTTCAGTGCTTGTAAAAGCTTGCAGTTTTCTTTATATTCTTGAACTTTATGGTGAAGGTGAAGCTGTGCCATGGAAAGCCTGTCCATATTGAAGTTTGTAGAAAAGGATTCTGGAGCATTGGGAAGCAGCAAATTTTATGTCACAACCTTGTTGATTTGCTGCGGCGACTTAGTAGAGCATTTGATAATGTAAGTTTCTGAAAGATATCTATTGCAGGTCACCTTTTCCATAATTTTGCTTGTCCATAAACTTGTAATAATTCCCTAGCTTTGTTTCATCTAACTTTATCCATCTACCGTCATCAACAAGCATGCTTGTGAAATGTGTATGAACTGTGTCTTAAACCTGTTTGCAACAAAGTGTTTTAAATCTAGTAGCCACCAAACATACCCATTTCCTTTTTTGAAGAGCGAATTTGATTGTGAGGAAAGAGAATGTGCATCAACTCACAGATATTTCCTTAGAAAGAAATTGTGGTGGGTTTGGTGGTAAGTTTGAAGGTAACTATATATTTGCCCGCTTCAGTTCATGCTTGGACGACATTGGCAAAATAACGGGAAACCTTTTGCTTCAGAAGCTTGCATCAATACTCCATACGGGTTTCTTTTAAAAAAACTTCATACTTGTCATGCTAAATGTCTGTGGTTTTGGTAAAGCCAAGTGGCTTCTGCCAAAGAAGTTGTGGAGTCTAGTTGAAGACTGGATGTGGTTGCTACCTCCTTTTTTCTCAAATAGTACCAAAATCGTACAGACAGAGAGGCGTTGGTTTCTCAAAGTGGAAGCTGATGATTGCTAAAACTCTGTCAACTCCACATTGCGATTTTCTTTCTGACTAGGTAGTTTATGAACTTAAAGATACATGCTATACGTACAAGGTCTATCTTCTGTGGAAACCAAACAGTTCACTCGCAGGTGTCGACCTCTTCTACCATCAACAGAAAGAGATCTAGACAATAGCTTAGTTGAGAAGTGTTTATTTGTTTCCCTTGCATTAATTTATGTGACTTGCTTATCTGACAAGGGGTACCTGCTTTTCAGGCTTATGAAGATCTCATTAAAGCATTCATTGAAAGGAACAAGGTACAATTCTGAAAGTAATCATTCATTAAGGTCTTCTAGTTTAAATCATTCTTTGTAATAAAATGGTTGCATCATTTTAGTTTTTAGTATAACTCACGCATTATATGCATAGGTCAAAGGTTATTTTAACATGAAAATGTTGTAAATAAATAGAATTTTAACTTCCAAAGAAATTTTCATTTGTATGCTTTGAGCGATTGTTAACAGTTTCTTGACTACTCCTGCAGTTTGGCAATCTCCCGTATGGCTTCAGAGCAAACACATGGCTCATACCTCCTGTTGCAGCACAAGTGCCTTCAGTTTTCCCACCTCTTCCTGCAGAGGATGAGAGTTGGGGAGGAAATGGGGGCGGTCTAGGAAGGGATGGCAAAAGTGATTTGCATCCATGGGCTAGTGAATTCTTGTATATTGCATCTATGTCTTGCAAGACTGCAGAAGATAGGCAGATTCGAGACAGAAAAGCTTTCCTATTGCATAGCTTGTTCGTTGACGTTGCCATTTTCAAAGCAATTTTTGCCATTCAACACATAATGGAAAAGCCACCTGTAAATCCTTCTGATTTAAGTGGTGAAACAATACATACAGAGAGTATCGGGGACTTGAGAATCACTGTTTTTAAGGACGCCCCTGATGCTAGCTGCAAAGTAGATACGAAGATTGATGGATCCCAAGCAACTGGGGTGGACAAAGAGAGCTTGGTGGAGAGAAACCTACTCAAAGGGATCACCGCTGATGAGAACACTGCTGCTCATGTAAGAGGATATACCAAACATGTCAATTTTATGCTCTTTCTTATTTTTGTTCGGTGAAACTGAAGTGGCTACCACTAATGAGCTACTTTTTATGTTTAAAAACCAGGATATTGCCACTCTAGGTGTTGTCAACGTAAGATATTGTGGTTATACTGCTGTTGTGAAAGTTGAAGAAAGAGAGGACGACAAGAAACACCCTCCATTGCCATTCATCGAGCTTCTCGATCAGCCTGATGGAGGAGCCTGTGCCCTCAATATCAACAGGTTTTTTTTTTCTGACCAACTACATTGGCATGTATTATGTTTTGAATTTGGGAAACGTTAAGAGTATCCAACACCGCTCACATACTCCAAGTAGAATTTATTTATATTTTTCTTTCTGAAAACATGTGGGAATATGTGGAACCCATCAGATTACTCTTCGAAAGAGGCTTTGAGGAGAGAAGGGAGGTTCTCCATATATTGAGGAGAATAGGTCCAAGTCTAGCCAATGTGGGTTCCAACATGCCTCTCCAATGGAGGCTAGACGGGATACAGATGCCCGGAGTGTCGAGTCCCTTTCAGATGGTAGACCTTGGCTCTAATACAATGTGAGAATATATGTGGAACCCCATCAGATGACTCTCCGAGAGAGCTCTTGAGGAGAAGAGGGAGATTCCAACATATATTGAGGACAATAGGTTTAAGTCTCGCCGAAAGTCATAGATCTAGTAGTTCAATAAAGGATTGTTTTGTTGCTACTCATTGATAATGCGAACAATTCTGACACAAAAAAAACAAACCTGATGTAGTTTGGGGGCCTAAATTGTGATGGCTCTTGTCAATAAACAAATTTGCCCCAACTAACTTTACACCTTAGGTGATGTGTGATTTTCCCTAAAAAAACGAAAGTGTGGGGTCTCTTCTGGGATAATATTGTTTAATTTCAAGATTTGAGAGGGGGTGTGTTAAATGAGCTTGGCTTGCTTGCATACAAGAATGTGGCCATAAAAGGAGCACCATATCACTGCATATTATTTCAATCTCTAGAAGGAATTGATTTCGTACTTGGCTGTCAATCAAAATATTAAAGTCCCGATTTACCACATGTTTTTAACCTTATATTATCAAACACTTGATCACCTGAATGATAACTATGTTTCCATAGTTCTCAGGAAATTTGAAGTGCATATTTTTCGGCTTGTAGGGTATGTTTAACAACGTACCAGTCTTAACTATGCATCCTTTATTTAGTCGTAATTATATGGCCTAGCAAATGTATTTTGGTCTGTGATCTTTGTGCCACTTGGTGTGTTCTCAATATAAGCTTATTCCTTGCAGTTTGAGGTTGCTACTTCATAAGAAAACTTCACTACAGAATAACGTTCTCCCTAACTTAAAAAGATCCGATAGTGAAGAGCTCAGTACTTCTCAATCTTTTGTTGAGAAACTATTGAAGGAGAGTCTAACTAAGCTTCAGGAAGAGTGTGTCCAAGCTGACACCTTTACAAGATGGGAACTTGGAGCTTGCTGGATCCAACATTTACAAGACCAAAAGAAATCTGAAAAAGACAAGAAAGTTTCCACTGATAAAGTGAAGAATGAGCTGAAGGTTGAGGGGCTTGGGACAACTCTTCGATCCCTCAAGAACAGGAAAAAGGATTTAGAGGGAATTAATACAGAACCTCAGTCTCGGAACTCAAAAGTTACTGATGCTGTCAATGGGGAAGTGGAGAACTCCGTGTTAGACTTTGCAGAATCTCAGCTTGAGGCCAACGCAACTGAAAATGAGCTTGCTTTAAGAAATTTGTTATCTGATGCTGCTTTTACTCGGCTTAAAGAGTCAGAAACTGGACTCCATTGCAAGGTAGTACTAGTTTTGTATTCTTTTCTTTTATGTATATATTTATGTACAGAAAATGAAACAGATACACACTCCTCACCTTTGGTGAGGTTGGAAGTTGCCGGATATGGGCCAGTGTCCCTTTGGCAGTGTTGTATTCTTGGAAAAATTTAAGTTTTATATCCTTGTATAGTATTCTATAACCTACTCTTGTTGTTTATAGTCTTTGCTGGAGCTGATTGACCAATCTCAGAAATATTATAATGAAGTTGCTCTTCCGAAATTGGTAATATAAAGCTACACCTATCTTCTGATTCTTCTCCAATTGGCCTTTATGAAAGTCTCATGTTTGACAACTTCTAGCATTTCATTGTTTGTAGGTTGCAGATTTTGGTTCTTTGGAACTATCACCGGTTGATGGGCGAACTCTAACTGATTTTATGCACACACGAGGTCTCCGCATGCGTTCTCTAGGACAAGTGGTTAGTGCCTTGATGCATTTTTTTTGGGAAATCTATTGCATAAGGTTTTTGTGAATTGTGGGTCTAACTTTATTAATTAATCTCTGATGCTAACATGCGTGCCTTTGCTAAAACCAAGTTCTGTAACCTCTTGTAATGCACATCTACAGATTGTGTGCGTGCGTGCGCGTGTGTGCATATATGTATATTTATATATATATACATACACAGACACATTCTGCGCAATGTGACAACTTATCTGGTTATTAAAAGTTATTTAACATTGTTTTATACTCTTTTGACTCTTGATATGCATACCCTTTGCATGCAATCTTTGACCACATCAAGAAGTTATCTTAGGCCAACTAATGCTTGCTATTCCTCTTTGATCAGGTTAAGCTTTCAGAAAAGTTGTCACACGTGCAATCTCTCTGTATACATGAAATGATAGTACGAGCTTTTAAGCACATTCTACAGGCAGTGATTGCTGCTGTTTCTAAACCAGAGGAAATGGCTGCTGCAATTGCCGCTGCATTGAATCTGATGCTTGGGGTTCCTGAAAGTGAGAAAGCGAAGCAATCTTCTGCTGTTAATTATCTGACAAGGACATGGCTAGAAGTTTTCTTGAAGAAGCGATACGACTGGGATCTTGCCAGCTTTAACTATACAGAATTGAGAAAAATTGCTATACTACGTGGGTTATGCCATAAGGTAATTGAGATTTGAAACCTGTGTCATATAGAATTAAATATATACTCACTTAGGTATCACTAATATTTTTATCTATTGTTGGTTGAAAAAACACATCATGTATCATAGGCTCATATAGCATACTCCATGCTGTATACATCTCTATCCTGATGAGATTTTAATTCCCGTTAGCCGAAAAGGAGCAGTAACTTGTTTTCTTCTTGGAATATATGTTTTAAATTTCCATGCTTTTAATGATCAAGAAAATGGTTAGCTGTAAAAAAAATCTGTACTAATTTTCCAGGTTGGCGTTGAGCTGGTTCCAAGAGATTTTGATATGAATTCTCCCCACCCTTTCAAAAAAGAGGACATCATCAGCTTAGTTCCAGTCCATAAGGTGATGAATTACACCATTGGATGATAGTAACAGATCATATTCGATCGGTCATTGTGTTTAAACCAGCCCATCTTGTTTGACATTTTGATTTTATATTACTTGCAGCAAGCAGCATGCTCATCTGCTGATGGACGCCAACTTCTGGAATCATCAAAGACAGCTCTGGACAAGGGAAAGCTGGAAGATGCAGTTAGCTATGGGACAAAGGTACCAAAGTTACATTTGGCAGAAGTTTAATAATTAACCAACATCCATTATTAGGCATCATGTTGCTATACATTTCCTCCCTTCCACTTCCCCCTCATCATCATTGATATTTTAAGCATAGTAACATCAGACGGAATAACAGTTCAGTGTTTTCAGAAAGTCTTCATGTGCTTTATTATTGATATTTAGCATGGCTTTATATGTTATTGCTTATCCTTCATTTCAGGCTCTTGCAAAGCTAGTTGCAGTGTGTGGTCCCTATCACCGAATAACTGCAGGAGCTTACAGCCTACTTGCTGTAGTTTTGTACCACACGGGGGATTTCAATCAGGTCTTGATTTATTAATAATGGGGAACGTAGATTTATCTATTTACTGTTTTGTATGTATCTCTCAAGCTCTCTAAGTCATTGGATCGAATTTCAGGCCACAATCTACCAACAAAAAGCTCTGGACATCAATGAGAGAGAACTAGGACTGGATCATCCAGATACCATGAAAAGTTATGGGGATCTCGCTGTATTCTACTATCGGCTTCAACATACAGAGTTGGCTCTCAAGTATGTTTTCATTTTCATATTTTTAGTGGGATTCTAATTCAGATCGTCATCTGATCTTTAGAATTACCTTTGTGAATCAGCCAAACTGGCCCTAGAAGCTTACTGAATCAGCCATTTTCTATATCATTAAGCCACTACCAAACAATCATGTATAGCTGACCAAATAAGGTTCGAGTCCCATTAAGCTCATTAAGCTGCTAACAATAATTAAACAGGCCCTTAGTCTCAACTCTAGGGACAATTTTGTCGCTATCTTTTTTATAGAACTGCCGAAAGTTCTAACTAAGGAGAGTGTAAAAGGATGCAACTAATTCTCGTGGAACCAAAAAGTGGTGCAATCCGTAATTTATAATGTGCAACATTTTTTTTTATCTTATGGCAACTAGTTCGGGATTAAGGGCTTATTGACTTCTTTGTGTACTATATAGTTCATTAAATTGTGGTTATCATCTCTCATCATAGTTTATATTTTCTCTTTACTTACTATTCCCTTTAACAATATATCAGGTATGTAAAACGAGCATTATACTTGCTACATCTTACTTGTGGCCCATCACATCCAAATACGGCTGCAACATACATCAATGTAGCTATGATGGAGGAAGGTCTAGGAAACGTTCATGTGGCCCTCAGATATCTGCATAAAGCTCTCAAGTGCAACCAAAAGTTACTTGGCCCAGACCATATTCAGGTTTGTTTTTATTTACCCATTACTTCTTCCCCAGAAGAAACATGAGTCATGATGGTGTATGTCTGAATGGATATAAACAAACCGTAAATGGTAAAAAAACAAGAATAACCATAACCTTTATGCTTCTTGTGTTTCACAGACTGCTGCAAGTTACCATGCAATAGCAATTGCGCTCTCTTTAATGGAAGCTTACCCTCTGAGCGTTCAGCATGAACAAACAACCTTGCAGATATTACGTGCAAAGCTGGGCCCAGATGATCTACGCACACAGGTAGTTTCTCGAGCCTCTGAAGTGAACCTGATTATATTATTCAACATTTGATTTTAAAAACTAAAAGTCAAAGCCTGATGGGCCCTATGTGTACTTTTAATATTTTAAAACCCAAAAAGCTAGTACTTTCTTTTTTCAATCAAAAAGTGTGGTTTGACCCTTTCTCTTCCTCCAAGCAACCAATTTTTCCACACCCTCTCGACCTATCTAACGGTTTCACTCTTTCCTCTATTAAGAATCACTGAACGAGCGCCCTTAGTAAATCATTATGGTAGTGATTTAGCATTATATATTGTATATCAATGTGTGTATATATACTTTGTGTAGTATATATACATATTTTAGTGTATATATATATTTTTGCCTCGAGACTTATGCATCGCCTCGTTGAGGGAAAACACCTCGAGGCCCGATTCCGCCTTTTAAAACCTTGATCTAATCTAGGCTTCAATTATCATATCATCCTTATTATTACTATTACTATTAGTCTATTACTATTATTATCATCATCATTATTAGAAAATTTTCTTAAGTAAAAGCTCACATTTTATATTAAATTTCCAAAATTTCCAATAGACGAGTGTAACCTTAGAGCTAATTGTTGCAGGATGCTGCTGCTTGGCTCGAGTATTTTGAATCCAAGGCTGTTGAACAGCAAGAAGCTGCAAGAAATGGGACTCGGAAACCCGATGCATCCATAGCTAGCAAAGGCCATCTTAGGTATGTTATCAGTCCCTTAAATTCCAAATTTTATTACAACTTGATTTGTTTAAATGATGGCTACGGCTATGTTATTATGGACAGTGTATCGGATTTGCTTGACTATATTAATCCAAGTCATGATGGCCAAGGGACAGATGGTGTGGGTTTAAAAAGGAAAAGCTATATCCAGAAGGTATGTTTAATTAAATAAACTATTGGTCAATAGTTGAGATTGTGTTTCTTAATCTTATGATAAAACCAATATTTGATTTCTTCCATTTTTTACTTTAAGTTATGAAATTATAGCAATTGGGACCATTTGGTTTCATGGAATGTTTTGAGGGATAGGGATTTGGATTTGGTGGAAGGATTTGGAATCTTTGGTGTATTCGGTTTATAGGATTTGGAACGGGATTGAATCCATTCTTTATAAATAAATTATAAAAATAAATAAATTACCTTTTTATTGATTGATTATTACAAAACAAGTGTTTTTGACAAATAAATCCTATGAAATCCCTCGAAATACCAACTATCCATGGGGATTTCTAAATTCCATGTTTGTGGGATTTCAAATCCAAGCATTCTTTCAGACCAAACATAGGATTGGAATGGAATTCAATTCCAAATCCCACCAAATCCTATCAAATCCTGCAAACCAAACGGGACCTTATGGTTCATTTCACATTGGAGGTAAACCATCTGATCCTGTGGTGAACATGTAGCTCATCAAGAACTAGATCTCTAGTCGATTGTCTTCACTCATAAAAAGTAATGTTACTGTATCTAAGTATACTTATATATTTCATTTCCAGTTGAAGGGGAAATCTTACCAAAACATGGAGGTGGCAAATTCTGATGAAGCATCTCCAAAAGATCTTCTGAAAGAGATTTTAGATGAAGCAAAACAAGAGCCAGACGTCAAACAAGACATACAGCTGAATGAAGAACCCACCGCTCCAATTGTTGAGTCGAGTCCACCTATCAAGGAAGACACTTCTGAAGAAAAACCAATTCCTTCCGAGCTTATTCAATCAGACGAAACTGCTGAACGAATCCCTGTTTTTGCCAATGACGTCTTTCCTGAACCACATGGTGAAGGAGAAGAAGGATGGCAACCGGTTCAAAAACCAAGATCAGCAGGCGTATATGGACGGCGGATAAGACAAAGGAAAGCAGCTATCAACAAAGTTTATAGTTATCAAAAGAAAGGTGTAGTTCAGGAGTCTGAAGATAAATTGAAAAATAACTTTCAAAACGGTCGGTATCATTTCATAAAGAAACGAGTGATGTCTCCTGCAAGTTATGTTGATTACCACACTGCAAAAGTTCCATCTCCTAATCATAAATTTGGAAGGAGAATCGTTAAGGCTTTGACTTATAGAGTTAAGTCCACACCTTCATCTGGAAAGGACACAATGGAAGAAGCTTCTAGAAATGGTAGAGAAGAATCAAATCCTTCAAATGAAGTTGGCTCAGTACAAAAGATAAAAGAAGTAGGACATTTACCGCAAAGAAGTTCTATAGTTAGCATTGGGAAATCTCCATCTTATAAAGAAGTAGCTCTGGCCCCACCAGGTACCATTTTGGTCCGGGAGTATGAGTCACAAAGTGATACTCCTGATGATAAAGAAATCGATAATGGTAAACACGAGGAGCTTAATGGATCGAAACAAAGTTCTGAATCTGTGGTTTCAGAGGTGGGAAATCTTGAGGAAGAGAAAGTTCAGGACTTATTCACGGGTTCTGTAGAGAATAAGACAGATGAAACAGAAAGTCTTGAAAAGAAAGAAGAAATCCATTTGAGTGACTTAATAGGAGATGAACATCTAGAAACCATACCTGAAAATGGGGTGGAACAGAATGCATCCGGCTTTGTGGAGGTTGATAAGATAATAGACAAAAGTATCGTTGACATTCCGATTCCATTAAGCTCTTCCACTATTGAGGATCTATCTGAGAAAGATTCTTCTAATGCATCCATCTTGCAAGAACCAGCTGCTTCAAATGATACATCAACAGTTACTTCTCCTACTTGTACTCAAGAACTCCCGAACAAACGGCTGTCTGCATCAGCTACTCCATTCAGCCCGTCGCCACCTGTTCGAGTTGCACCGATGCCCATGAACATTGCTCTTCCACCCGGTCCAGCGCCATGGCAAATGAACATGACTCTTCACCCAAGACCCGCCAATGTCTTACCAGCCGGAAACCCAATGTGCTCCTCTCCTCACCAACCATACCCTACATCTCCGGCCACCCCAAATATGATGCACCCTTTGCCTCTTATGTACTCTCCTCCATATACACAAGCTCCACCGTTACCCAATAGTACGTTTCCTATAACTAGCAGCCCATTTCATCCGAATCATTTTGCGTGGCAATGTAATATGGGCGCTAACGGGTTACAATATGTTACTGGGCCAGTTTGGTCCAACTGCCACCCAATGGAGTTTTCCATCTCACCACCGTCAGTGAGGCCGATCTCTGACCCAAACATGGAGGCAAAACAGGTGTTTGATAGCTCTGAACAGCTTAATGGAACTCCTAATTTAGTGGTGGAGGTTAACAATGAGAAGGATGAAAGTAAGCAAGACGCGAATCTTCAAGGACTAAAAGTTATAGATGAGTCTAATGGAATCGTTGGGGTTCAAGGAGAGAATGCGGGTTCAAATTGGAATCTGGGAAGCACTGGCGAGAATCATGTGGCAAAACCGTCTCAAAAGGTTGAGAATGAAAAGACGTTTAATATTTTGATTAAGGGGAGAAGAAACCGGAAACAGACTTTGAGAATGCCGATTAGTTTGCTGAACAGACCTTATAATTCTCAGTCTTTTAAAGTTATGTATAGCAGAGTAATCAGAGGAAGTGAAGGTCCAAAGTCTACTACCGGTTTTTCTTCTGAAGGAAATGGGGCGACAACTGCTACGTAAAGCTATGCCCCCCATGCTTTGTATAGCGGGATGTTTAAAAAAAGTATCACAGAAGTGTAGTTCCATCGTTTTGCCCCTCATAGAAGATCATGGTGCACATGGATCGTTGAAGTTTTTAGGTATGAAAGTTACATGAATCTCCAATCATCACAATATCGCTTCAAGAAAATTTACAGGTTAGTTTAAGAACTACATGCTATCTGCTTACATGATTTTTAAATTCTTCTATTAAAGTGAACTTGATCAATTTATCAATGGGATGGCAAAAAACCTGATACCTGACCCCCTTTGACCGGGGAATCCCCGAGTTGATCGGGGATGGGGTTGGGGTTGGAGATACCCTCATCCCCGACCTCGACCCCGAGTATTGATTATATATTTCTGTGTATATATATAGATACACACCAAGTATAATAATATAGTGAGAAACCAAATAGGTATAAGGCATAGGATCGTGTGAGAAGAAGAGTTAAGGTGAGAAGCGTAAGAAGAGATCTAAACCCTTGATCACTTTTAATCTCATACCCACCCATGAATATTGCGCCTTAGAAGGGAGTTGATCCGGTGCATCTCGGTGCATCTCATCTTGATGCATCTCATCCTAATGTGCATCCAAGGGTGGAGATTCCTTCTTATGCTTCTCACCTTAACTCTCCTTCTCACTAGAACCCAACCCATGGGTATTTAATGTATAAATATAATCAATCTTTTCATGATAAGAAGAAGTTAAAAGATTACATTATTGATTTGGTTGTTTATGAGAAATATTTGTTGATATTACTACATGATTATATAAAACTTCAATCGTTAAGTATTGTAATTGATATATTTGTGTTTGAACTACGTTTTTTTATGTTACCCTATACAAATGCAACAATTAAAATTTGGGTAATTAATATTTTAGCATTATATATCGTTTAAACGTAAAATTGGCATTTTATATACATAATAATATAAAAACATTACATAAAAATTTAAATTGTATAGACGTGAAAAATCCCCAATTGTAGATTTCTGCTAATGACTTTGTTCATGTTCTCAGAAAAGAATACATTCCCATGGTTGGATGAAAATTGTTGGGATTTCTGGTGAAAGTTGCAACTTTTCACTTTTAGGAGACTTTTCAAGTTTCAAAGATCTATTTATCAAGTTATAAATATTGATTTAGTTTCCATAATATTCCCTTATTATGTTATTGTTGAAGGGCATGTAAGATAGAGGCGGGTTCAAATGAGAACTCAAATTTGGTTGTGAACGTGAGGACAAATGAGAGTGCGACACATGTCATATTCAGACTGAATAAATAATAATGAAGGAAAATATTCAGACCGAATGTAATATTATTCAGACTGAATAACACTACATTCAGTCCGAATAATACTACATTCGGTCTGAATAATACTACATTCAGTCCGAATAATACTACATTCGGTCTGAATAATACTACATTCAGTCTGAATATTTTCCTTCATTATTCGGTCTGAATATGACACATGTCGCGCTCTCATTTGTCCTCACGTTCACAACCAAATTTGAGTTCTCATTTGAACTTTCCTCGTGTAAGATATTCATATTTCTAGTGAATCTTGATTATGTTTTCATTTCGCTTATGAGTTTGTTTACATGGCTTTTTCCCAGGTTCAAAACCAGATGGTATGCACTCCACATGGGAATCCAGAGATGTTGAATATTGGCAATAACACAGGTTTAAGAAATTTTCGATTCTTGATTCATATGAAGACTAAAAATCGAGTTCTTGCATTTATTCCTCTTGATGATTAAATTGGATTTAATTGTATATGATACCATTTTTGTTCAAACTGAGTTTTGATTTAGACAGAACTTGCATACAAAATCTCGTGGTGAACCATGCGCTGATACTAATAATAGAAGCAATATTTTAATTCATGCGTCGATTTTTTTTAGTTTTTCTTTGTTCTTAGAATTTGAAGGATTATGTGGTAGACATGTAGATTATATTATGTTACACACTATGCATATGCAATTTGTTTGCTATTCTTAGGGCTTGTTTGTTAGCAGCTTAATGAGATTAATTGGAGTCATAGCTTATTCGCCAGCTATACATGACTGTTTGGTAGTGGCTTAATGGTATATAGGAAGTTGCTTATTTAGTAAGCTTCTAGTGGAAAGCCAAGTTTTTTCCAAACCTGCCGATTCCAATTAAAGAACACACTCATCCTATCTATGAAAAAACCCTCCTAAACAAAAACCTTCCCAATCTATACAGACGCATCAATCCACATAGATAGTTTTATCCATATAGGACTTATGGAAAACCAACCAAACAGCCCTTAGTAGTTAGTATTACTTGTTAGCTCCATCCTATATTCTTTTAGCATGATGGGTTCTTGCCTCTTATTAGGAAAAACCGCACAAGAAAGTGGATTGTTGGATAGGTACTGTTAAGATATGTGGAACCCGTTTGAGTATCTCTCTAAAAGAGCCCTTGTAGAAAGATAAGAGGTTCCTACATATATATATATATATATATACATACATACATACATACATACAGGTTTGATGGTCCATGTCTGGCTGATGTGGGACTACAATAGATGCCTTCAGATAATGTGCCAAAAGGGGAAAAGACTCGAGCTTGTGTGTGAGCAGTCACACACACACTAGGACACTAGGGTATACATATATTTGTCTGATTACCTTAAGATCATCAACGCCAAAAAAACATCAAATTACCATATCAGACTCCACTCTAAGGCTTTGCTTGTGTTGTAAGGCGTTATGGCACAATATGACACATTATGATGCGTTAATTCGTAAGATGTGGGGTTACTTTAATATATGTAACTTGAGGGATAAATGATAATTATGTAGAGACCTAGAACTTAAGTAAACAAAAGAAACTGAAAAACCAAAACCTTAAATAGGTAAATACTTACATTCCTGTACACGAAATGTCGAACACGAATTCTTTGAAAATTGAAAAAAGTAGTGAGTAGAGATTCAAGAGATATAATCCCGATTTTTGTACTCTTGATGTCATTTTTATAAGCTCTGTATGTTTGGTATCAATGATGCTTCTTTATTTTTTAGTTTTATTACTTTATATAAATTTAATTTGTTCTACAGTATTGTTCAAAACACTAACACATACAAATGAGAGGGTCTATTACAACTCAATAGCTTCATAAGGTTCTAACAAAAGCTCCAAACTCAATATCATTGAACACTAATCACTTGTTTAAGTACACATGCTAAAAGAAATACAAAACAAATCATACGAAAAACTGAAAATTCTAAGATCTTTTAAACACAAAGTTTAAACGTTACGTGAATGCAACTTCTGGCATGCTCTCCTCCTTAACAAGTCCCTTTGTGTAAACTGCTTCTTTGATGAGTTTTAGTGAGTCTTCAAGATCATCTAATAGCTTGTGAGGATCTGGGATGGTACTTTCATCAACCGAAAGGACTATTGTCATTTTATTCACATAGCTTTGGAAATTAATCATCAAACCCTAGCATCAAAGGATTAAAAGGAAGACAAGTAGAATGTTAGCTCAATACCATATCCATGATATCGATTTATTTGTCTCTTAAAATAACCATACTCGCTACAAAAAAGGCTTTTAAGATAGAAAGTCGTTAGTAAATTCATGTTTTCATGATGTCACCCTCTAGAGCGCCCCACCATACCCGTCCCCAGCCATCAGGGGCAGTATATTGTTGTGCCCCATAGGAAGGTGGGTGGTTCCTAGTGTCGAACCACAGACATCTCACTTATTCTGCAAGGATGCCCACCTCTAAAGCCACATGGACTTCATGCCCATCTATCAATAGATATATTTTTGCAACATATTTTATGTTGCTATGTTTCCTCATAACAAGAACTCATTTTCTTCGAATGTTGGATCTAGAGATGCACAAAAAATCTGAATCCCGAAAAAGCCCTGAGCCTGGGATCAGGCCAGTCCAAGTATATTTTTTTTTCAAGGCTTGGTTAAAAGCTGAATTGAAAAGTCTTGCCTAAAAAAGTGCAATTGGATTGGGCTTAGAAGGCACAGGCTTTTTTTGCTTACTAGAATGGGCTTGGAAGGCCCAAACCTTGTGAATATCTAATTATATCTACATGTTCGTGTTTTTTCATTCTTGGTTCTGGCGATAATATGTATAAATATAAACATACGAGCGTATCCTTACATGTGGTTGACCGTAAGAACTAGGAGCAAGGAATTCTATGCCATGGCCATAAAATCCAATTTCTTCGAGAGGCCCAACCAAGTTTGAGAAACACAATGTTGTACGAGTGATGATCTTGTGCGAAAGCGAGCTTGCTGCCTGTGGTTAGTTGGAAAAAAATCAATATAGTTAGCACTTAAAAAAACGACAACTAAACTATGATGTGCGATGGTAAAGGGTGTCAATTGCCACAATTCCATCACTGATTTAGTATATTGTACAATCATGTGTCACTGATACAAGATGTCACAAATTAGAGTTTGCATGCGAATTGATCCAGAAGATTTGGTTTGGTCAAAACAGTTTAAAAAAATCATGTACAAAAGTTTGGATCTGGCAAGATAAAGACCGAACTCGGCGCTCTGCCAAGTCTAGTCCTAAACATTTAATTCTAGTCTTAGTGAAAAATGTTCGGCCTAGTTTGGGTTTTTGATATGCTCCTTGGAAAATAGTAAATAAAAAATTGGACCAGTGTTTATCTTATCTGGAAAAAAAATATTATTTGATTAGAAAAAGGACCAGTGGTTTAGCCTAATCCGAACTGATGACATCATGAATATGTAATCTAGTCATTTACAGTGACGTTTTTTTGAAATACTGAATACCAAGCATTGGATTGGAGGTGATATGTTCTTTATGGTAGCGAATACCATTCAACTATCAACTGAACTTGATCACCAGGAAAAAAAATTCATCCACACAAAGAAAAGGCGTTGCTATGCTATTCTAGCATATTGCAACACCTGTTCTGTTGCAAAATGTTGAGATGAATTACGGAGCTCTAACAGGCCTTGGAGGACCGAACCCACGTATGTGGCAAAATACGGGGATGACTTGTGGCTAGGGGTGAAAGGCCAACGCTTTGTCATAATGAGAAAATCACCTTAATGCCGAACAATTTAAGAACCAACTCAGCTATTGAGAATGTATATAATGCCTCAAGGGAGTGCTTTTTTCGATCAATCATGGCCTTGGCTTCTCTAACATAGTCTATCGGATCATCTCTTATACCAATGGTGAATGGCAAGAGCGCATAACCGATCCAATTTCCCCATTTCGCTTCAGTGTCCTTCTCCATCATATCTGCTAGTGCCTGATATTTATTCGAGAAATCAATTAAACGTACCAAAAAAATGATTTGAACTTTTTAAACTACCAAATTTCACTTCTTACTACTACATGTGTCCCAAAATAAATGTCCGCATAAAAAGACGTAAAAAATGTGTAGTTATTACACTTTTAATCAAGTGAATGACAATTTTACCCTTTTAATAATACATTTGATCTCATAATTAAGTTCAGTAGAACTGAAAGATAGACATTTACTTTTGGAATAAGATACTAATTTTGGAACAAATTAAAATAGAAAAATGGAAATGATAGATAGAGTACAAGACAACATATAACTTTTGTGATCATAGTCATTGATACACTTACTTGAATGCCTGAAGATGGTCTTATGTTGATTAAAAGCGTTGAACGTAAACGCAATTTTTTTCTTGGAAGGTTATTTTTCTTCTCAGTTGAGGGTGCGCTTTCATCTTCTCTTCCCTGGCCTTAAGAAAATGTCAAATACAGCCCTTTAAGTAAAAACAACAATAAATAAATACTTTACAACTTTTTAATAGATGTGATAGCTGTCTATGCCTTAAAATTTTATTTTTACATATGATACAACAATAACAACAGTTAATAAAAGATAAAATATTTTTTAAGGAGAAGGATTTGGTAAAACTAGATTTAGTATAACCTTTATATATTATAAAATAATCTAAAATTATATGCTCATTTTAATCAAATTTATTTTTTAATACAACAAACTATGTATTATAAAGGGTAAAATGTATCGAAATGTAAATAAATTTTATTTAACCCAAATGATATAATAAAGTTTTAAATTTTCTATTTTATGCTCATTTTGATCGTATTATATTAATCTTGTAACATTTTTGATGATGTAGATTCTGTTTATAAAATGTTTAGGGATAAATTACGACGAAGTGGATGATAAATTTGGCTTCACGTCATCAGATCTTGCATTAAATAGGAAAAAAAATTGAAAGTTCGTTGCATTGTTGATAGATTTTGAAACTTTGTTACACTGAATAGAAAATTCTACAACTTTGTTATATTGATCGAGAAAAAAATCTTCATTATATTAAATAAGGATTAAACTTAACTTTATTATTTTTTGACTAGTTTTTTCTTTAATAAAATAAAATAAAATATATTTTTATGCAAAATCAAGAACTAACCATATCTTCGGTCGAGATATCGTGATAATCCAGCCTGGGTGATGCCTAATGCGACGTCGTTAATCGTCTGTAAAATTGTAAAACGAGGAGATAAATTTTAATAAAATTACTAATAGAATATAAACTTTGCATGAAATATAAAGGATATTTTAAACCATTTTTTAAGTTTATAATGCATGCTCTAATTTTCTATTAAAATAAACTTTAAATTCCATATATTTATTTTGAAAAAGTTATAAGATTTATACTTTTGCTATAACTAAAATACATTTAAATGGATAAAGTTTAATTTTGATCCTAACATTTACAGTTTTTAAAGGATGTCGTCTTTATAATTTAAAAACTACGAATTTAATTCCTCAAATTTATCAATTACCGACAAGTTTAGTTTATCTGTCTGACGGTCTTTAACTCCTACTAAGTGAAGAATATTTTATATATTTTCACTTATTTTTTATTTTATATTAAAATTAAACAACATACTATATTTTTAAATGTTAATAGCAAAAAAAGCAAAAGAAAGAAAAGCACAACAACCACGTTTTGTCTTGTCGTTTTTCTTTTTCACTTTAAAATTGAAAATATTATATGGATTTTAATCTTAATATAAAATAAAGAAAACTATGAAAATAACTAAAACATACTTCATTTATTCAAAAGATATATATTCAATTGTACTTAGAAGAGAAAAAGTTAAAACCTTTAGAGATTAATTCGAGTTTTTGAAAATTGTAAATATGAGGGATCAAAATTTGAACTTTACTTTTTTAAGTTATATTAAATCTTAAAATAAAAAAGTACCTTAAACCCCAATATTTAAAGGCGACTCACCAAATTCATAGCATTCTTAATGAGCTTCATGTCGTCAAGACTAACCGTTCGATAAACAAATCTCCTCGGAGTAAATTCCGCCCCCACTGGAGCTTTTAACGGTGTTTCAGTGTCCTTCAAGAACAACGTCGTCGCCATAAAATACGCCACATCCACAAACGTATTCCAAACCAACAAAAAACCCATATAAACTGTCATGAACCACCGGCGCCACCACGTGCCACCACCAACGAAGTTGGAATTGTAATAAGAAAACCAACCGGAATCCTTATTGGTGGGAATGGTGGGGACAGCATCGGGATTAGAGATCTGACGAGTACAAGCAAGTAGCAACGACATGAGGGAGGTACCGTCGCCGAGGGAGTGGTGGATGCGAAAGATTCCAACGGCCTCTGAGTCAGAGGTTTTGAGGTTGAGAAGGTGGAGATCCCACATGGGTTTTGAAGAATCAATGGAGGTTTTACTGAGATTGTAGACATAATCTTCGAGGAATTTATCAGGGGAATCTAGGGTTTTAGGGATAGTAGGGATGATGATGTGGTTGTCTAGATTCACATTTGTTGGGACCCATTTCATCGTTCCACCATTTTTGTCATCCACAACCTGCATGGATGTTGGAAAATTACAAAGAAAGCAAAACGACACCGTTTGAACGACTAATAAGTATTTAGCTTACACTAAATTGAGTTTGAACTGAAATCAGTTAAGACCCGATCCAGAAGGACCAAACATGGGCTTGGATCGGTCATTTGGACCAAAATGGTCTCATTTTTTTAGTATTAACCGATTAAAGACTGATATGAGAAAATGTTTATTATGTCTTGGTTGAACTATGAAAACATTAGTAATTTTTGTTAAAATTAAATTTGCATTAATTAATTTATATAACACGACTACTTATTTTAATCACTCAAACGGGGTGATGCCTATTAAAAACATATATTAAAGTTTCAAAAAAAAAATGTTCGAATATCTTTTCTTAAAAGAAAATATCAAGTCGAACGTAGTATTACCTGCAAACTAGAAAAACGATGATGCTTAAGCAGCGTATGTGGCAATTTCTCATACATAACGCGACGATTTATAGGGTTCTTGGAACCCATAATCGCTATGATGTACACATTGAAATTCGGTTCATGGAATAAACGGGCGGCTGGACTCAATGGTTGCTCTTCACCGCTCACTATCATATACTGGTTATCAATACTATTATCATCATGGTTAATACTGTCACCGTTGATGTGATTTATAATGGTGGTTTCAGGACCTCTATTGGTAATTTGAATAGGTTTTAGAGATGTTTTTCTCCATCTTATCCCCTTTGTAAGAGACTCCATTGATTGATGTTGAGTTTATATGAGAGTTTTGGGTTCCTTTATATAGTCTTCAAATGGAGACTAGCAATATGCAATAAATGTTAGGTTGGCTTTGAATAGTTGGGAATACAGAAATCATAAATTTGAATAAATCAGTATAACGAATTTGTTTTTATATCGTTTTCATATGATATATTTTTTAAATATCACATAAAAAATGAAGATTTACTTTTTTTGTCGTATTATAATCTAACTTAAAAAATTTATGTACAAAATGATTGGCTGAGAATTGTACTCGCATTCTCGTAATATATATATATATATATGAGAACCGCCCCTCTTTAAAAAAACAGATGAACAAATTGTGGACCACATATGATGTGGGTCCCATACAATATTAAATGATTTAATATTATGTGAGACCCACGTCATATGTGATCCACAAGTGTCCATTTGTTCCTTTAAAAATGCAAAGTTCTTATTTAAACCTTCCTATATATATATATATATAGGGGCTGGTTCATACGAGGACGGTAACAATTTACAAGAATACAAATAGCTTTTTTCATGTACAAAATCACATGTGATTTTGCACCAACTGTAGCCGGACGACTTTTGGGGCCATTTAAGTCGAATGAAAAGTCGTTCACATCATTTATGATTTTGTACAAAATCACATATGATTTTGTACATGAATCATATGATTTGTACATGAATATTTTCATGGACAAAATGATTGACTGAGGATTGTCCACGCATTCTCGTAAATTGTTACCATTCTTGCATGAACCTCTTTCTTTGTATATATATATATACATATATATATATAGAGAGAGAGAGAGGGGGGGGGGAAGGTTCAAATGAAAACTTTGCATTTTTAAAGGAACAAAAAGACACTTGTGAATCAACATATATGTGAGTCCCACATAATATTAAATCATTTATGATTTAATATGATTTAATATTATGTGGGACCCACATCATATGTGGTCCACAAATTGTTCTTTTGTTCCTTTAAGGAGGGGTGGTTCTCATTTGATCCCTCCCCTATATATATATATACATAGGATCGTGTGAAAAGGAGAGTTAAGGTGGGAAGCGTAAGAAGAGATCTGAACTCTTGATCCCTTTTAATCTCATACTCATCCATGAATTGCGCCTCAAAAGAAAGTTGATCCAGTGTATTTTGGTGCATAACATCTATCCTCTCGGTACATCTTATCTTAATGTGTGTCCAAGGGTGAAGATCCCTTCTTATGTTTTCTCACCTTAACTCTCATTCTCACCGAAACTCAACCCTATATATATATATATATATATATATATATATATATATATATATATATAACACGAGTATCTATTAGGTATGTAAGCATGAGGGCTATAGAGGGCTAAAATGGTATTTCAAGTAGAAAGTCATGGTTCAGTGTAACACGTCTCTTTATTCGGTGGATCCATCAATCTTGTTTTGTGAATCTGATCTTTATCTTTTTCGCGTTATATAATATTAATTAAATATTTATTTTTCTAGTTACATAAAATAAAAAAGTTACATGATAAAACACAAAATAAATAAATTTCATGTTTTTTTATACTTGCATTTGCATGCTCCAATAATAAAACCTATTGATCACATAATTAGATTATAACATGTTATTATAGCCTAGTCGGTTGAGCGTATAACTGGTAATTGTATCGTCATGTTTTAACTGTGAAAACTCTCAATGTACATAGAGATTAATATGTTCATCGGTGCATGGCATTAAAATGGCACACTCCTTGAAATCAGGGTTTGAAGTCAAACGGTTGTTTAAAGGATAGATGAGGTTATTCGGATATGATACATGTAATTTAATGTAGCTATGTAAGTATATTATTAATTTATTTTTATTAAAGTATGGGAAGTTACAAAATTTAAAGATTGATTAATATAGAAAAATTTATTCTTGTGGAATATGATTTTAGTTACAAATTTATAAAAAATTAAGATTTTCAAGATTACATATGATTATAACTTTTTTTTACATGTTTAAAATTGATTGTCTTTTTATTTGATATTATCTCCTTATATATGATTAATGATTGATTATTTTTACTAAATTATAAATATTCAAAAATCACAATTATTATCCAAATGAAAAAATGAATTAAACCCAAGTTACATTTCCTAAAATAATTGAATATCGATAAATGAAAATAGGTGGTAAACCATTATATTTATTTATCACTCCCAAGGGCAATGATGATGAGATACTTGACATATTTGGCATACTTTTAATATCCCTTTCGTCACTCTACTCACTAACCATTTCACCATTTAATATTTTAGCACTTCCATTTCCATGAAAAGGACACAAATTCAATACATATTAATACAAATATTTTTTTTTGGAAAAGGGTATTCTAAAGCTTAATTCGACAATTTTATGAAGTTAAAAGCGTACGATCACGAGATAATTTTCCGTAGCACAAGTTATTTGCACCTGGATTTGAACCTGAGGTAGATGGGTTACCTAGCCTCATCCCCCACAAGCCTTAACCAGTACGCCACAAGCCTTGTGGTTATTAATATAAATATTGATTGTAAATAAATAGAACAAATATGGATAAAAACATATATTTGTGTTAATTGATGTAACTTTGATCGAACAAATGCACAAACACAAATAAAATAATTGAACAAATTTTCTTGTTCATATCCATTTGTTAAAAAGATAATTTTTATTTACGTTCGTTTATGTTTGTTTTTTAAGACGCTAAACAAAACACAATCATTATATGTTAGCAACTAAGTTATGTCATTTTACCTTAAAAATCAACATAATCATCATTTCTCATGGAAGCTCAATATATATGATATCATCAACATTAACAAAAGGATTATATAACTAAAAAATCTTTATTAAATAGATCAGCTTCCCGTTAAACAATTCGTTCAACATTTGATTTTTTATAGCTAGTATGTTTTAAAAAAACTCAAAATGCACATGTTTATAACTATAATGTATCATATATAAAATACAATTTAATTGTTCTTAAATAGGTAACTTTAATTGTTGTAACATACTTTAAAAGTTATCTTAATTTATTAAACATCGGAAAAATTTGGGTTGTTGTTCTCGAGTTTTTAGCGGTAAATCTCGACAAATAATAAAGAACAACTAAAAGAACCACAAAGGTTGTGGCTACTAGTCGAATGCCTAGGGGATTGAGGAATATCCCATCCATCCAGGGTTCAAATCCATGCGCTCTTAACAATTGTGGTCACTGAGTTTATCAGGGCTGGTATATTGCAGTAAAAAAACTTTGTCGGGATCGATCTGGGCTTTGCCTGGGATACACTTCAAAAAAAAAAAGAACAGCTAAAAGAAACATAATAAGAAGGTTAAAGTGAATGACATAAACTTGTTGAGAAAAGAAATCACCGACATATATAGTCCAAAAATCATTCACGAGTTCCCGATAGCGCCACTTTACAAACGTTGTTTTCGAAGGTAAACTTTTTCTAAGGATTTTCTATAAACGATATGATATCATCGAGCGATTTTAGACTTTAGTTAATATTTTTCTATAATCATCGAGTCAATAATCACTTGGTAATTATTGATAGATTGTTTAAATTTTATCTTTTCATTTCTTTCAAACCATGCACTCTTTCTTCTGTTAGTGAGTTATGCTTCACTAAAGAATTATGGACGATTATGAAAACCATCGGCAAAAAATTATAAAAACCCGACTGTCAGTCATATGTCAGAAATCATCGATATATTTCTATCACTCATGTTTGTCGTTGATCCAATTACCATTTGGTACATTTCATATTTCTTTAGTTTTTTTTTATCCAAATTTATATTTGTCACCTTGATGTTTTGATGATTGACAAACTATTATGTGTTTATTAAGTGCTTGTGACTTATACCCGGTGAGAACAATGATAAGGACCATGAGTCTTATTCAGTAAGTAAGAGTGATGACTCTTATCCGATTAGCGTTCATCGGATAAATTGTTACATATGATGTTGTTTTATGGACTAAAATATTATCAGATAAATAAGTGATAATATTGAATTTTACCGATAAATGTTTAACATATAGACCCCTGAAATCAAACAATTTTGACTTTGTAGGGGGTCGTTAATTTCAATTTTTTTTTTTGAGAATATTAATGTTTTTCTTAAAAATTAAAACGAGTTAGATATATTATTTTTAAACAAGTACCCAAAAGATCTAGGAGGTATACCCTAAAACTTTAAGGCTAGTTTGCATGGATTTTGAGAGAGCCAGTTTATAGTAAAATGTGATATTTTGGGGGATTTTCCATACATTTTGATGAGTAATTTATAGGACTTTGGCTTTTAACTGAATATTTTTGAGGAGGGATTTAGAATTTGTGATTTTTTTTAATCATTAATGTATTTGATTTGTAGGTTTTGAAATAAAATTAAATGAATCAAATTTTTATAGATAATTTATGAAAACAAATTATAAATAATTAGCGTTTATCAAGGAGTAAGTGAGAAGGGGTAAACCAAGGAGGCCGTGGGATGAGTAATTGAGGCCAGGCATAGCGACCTTTGAAATTTTCGAAAACAAAACCTATGACAAGTGTATTTGAGGACAACTTACTAAGGGGTTATTTACCAGGTAAGTGTTGGTAGTGTTAAATTTTACTGGTAAATGCTTACCAGGTAAGTGTTGATAAATGGCTCCTAAAATAGTAGGCTAGGCTGGTATGAGGCATGTAACTTGCTTAGTTGGGCAAAAAGGAGTGTTGGGTAGGGGGAGAGAAGGGGGGGGGGTGGGAGTTTAGGCATATAATTTTTTTCTCTGTCTTAATGTTTTCATTATACTGTATCGGTACTTTTTTTCTTACTTATTCTTCTCATAAATGTTGTTTGCATACCAAACATATCCTTCAGGAGAGGGGCCATTACAACTAAATAGCTTCATGAGGTTATATAAAGCTCCCAACTAAAGATTATTAAACACTAAATACTTGTTTAAGTCCACATATACCGAATGTAAAGAAACACAAAACAAAGCATACGAAAAACTAAAATAAGATCTCTTGAACACAAAGTTTAAATGTCCTTAATAAGTCCCTTTGCATAAAATGCATCTTTGATGAGTTTTAGTGAGTCTTCAAGATCATCTAATAGCTTGTGAGGATCAGGGATGGTACTTTCATCAACCGAAAGGACTATTGTCATTTTATTCACATAGCTTTGGAAATTAATCATCAAACCCTAGCATTAGAGGTAAAAATGAAGATAAGTAGAATGTTAGCTCGATACCATAATCATGATTTAGTTTCGTCTCTTAAAATAACTATGCTAGCTACAAAAAAACGGCTTTCTAAGATATACAAGTAGTAACTCTATGAATAATTGAATATAATATCTTTTATTGATTTTCCTATACTTATGATGATGAATATCCTTTATTTTTCTCTTTCTCTGTTTTTTCATTTTACATTTAACATATTGTGTAATGAATATGCGTATGGTTGGGAGGACAATAGGTGAATGTGGATCAACGGTTTAACGTTTTTTTTTTTTTGTGGGTTCCATTAATTGCAAACAGATGATAAAATGATGATGGTTGAAAAAGAATGTATCATATTTGTTATGATAGTCGTACAACTTACATGTGTCCCGTATACAACAAAACTTAAAAAAAACATCTTTAACATATTCTCTATAGTTGAAAAATGAAGATTTTAAACAAATTATTTGTTTGAACATATCCTTTAAAACAAAAAAAAATACAACATAATTTTAAATTTCTTCAATTTTTGAAAACTCTCCCAAAAATTATTATAAAATTATTTTTATTTATTATGGACTAAAATAAAGACTATTATTTTTCTTTTATTCTACTATCTTACTAGTTAGTGTATGGCTATAATAGAGAGCAATGACAACATTTCATCCAAACCTCTTGATAGGTTTGAGATTATCTGAATTATTTCATATTCTCATAAATAGAAAAAAAAGTTTGGAAGAAATAAATAAATAATTATTATATATATAAAATATTTTAATAATATAATTGTTATTTACTATTTTTTAAAATTAAAAAAAAACTATTGAAATTAAATATAATTTTTTTTAAAGATTTTAAGTTTTAACTCTTATTTTTAGAAATTTTTAGTGATTTATTGAACGAGTTAGGTTTCGATAACAATAAAAGTATAGTAAAAAAGTATAAAAAAATATCAATTCTTTTATAAAACCTAATTAATAGGTGAGCTAATATTAGAAATGACAAGAGTATGTATCTTCCTTTTAGACGATGAGTCGTTGCATATAAATGAAAATATTTTGAATTTAATTACAATAATAATAAAAAATCTTTAAACCAAACCTGCAAATTACATTATATACACGCTTAATCAAGAATTTTAAAATTTATGAGATTTATATAAATTTCTATTTTAAGATTTGGTTTTACATGAATTTTTTTTCATAAATATAATATTTTATGTATTAATTAATAGGGTTGGGTTCCGATGAGAAAAAAGTTAAGATGAGAAACGTAAATAGATATATCATTCCTTGTATGCATATTAGGATGCGATGCATCGAGATGAGGTGTACCGAGATGTATCAGATCGACTCTCTTCTAAATTAGCGTAATTTATAAGTGATAATGAGATTAAAAATGATCAAGGGTGAAGATTCCTTTTTACGCTTCTTACATAACTATTCTTCTCACACGATCTTATGTCTTAATCAATATATATTTGTTTTATATTGTAGGCATCGTTTGAGAAATATAATTAATGTGAGAAGCGTTAGAAGAAATCTGAGCCGTTACTTTTGATCTCATGCCCGTCCATGAATTACGTTTTAAAAAAAGTTGATCTGTGTAATCTGATCCTAATATACGTTCAAGGACGGGGATCCCTTCCTGTGTTTGTTTCATACAAACTTTTTTATGTATAATTTTTGTTTCTAAAACAAATATTATATAATAATTAATAAAACGATAAACTCAATTTCATGGTTGTCGGTCCTCTTCCATGGAGATTCCATTAATTTACTAGCGGTTGAAACGCCACCGGAAAAGGGACTTACTTTTTGATTCACCACCGCCAACCATCCAAAACCCTCCTATCTGCGGTCTTGTCGCTGGAAAACGGAAATTTTCTGAATCATTCTCAATAATTTATAATACTATCGAATCGAAACGAAGAAATGTAAGTTTGCATTATTATAACTTTCTTCATAATCGCACTCATGGAATTAATTAATTGATTGATTAATTGCAGGATTATCTGCTAACTCTTTTTTGTTTTTTTGCATCTTAATTTGATTTTTATATTGATTTTATGTCTCGTTGTCGGATTTTGAAGCTTATTGTATGCAATAAAGTTGAATTTCCATTAACATAGCGTTTTTTTATTGGTAAAAAGGTTATTGAATGAATTATAGTAATTTTCTCTTAAATTAGGTCATTTGTTTGCATCTCCACCGAATTAGTATTCATATATTTGTGTTGATTTTATCTTAATTAAAAATTCAGGTTTCCTTTTTGGAAGTGGTTTGATTCATTTCCCACTTCAATGAAGCTTTTCTATTTCTAGTTATTTACAGGGGTTCAATTCAGCAGATTGGATTTGTGGCTGTACAGATTATCAACAACTGTTATCAATTTGGATTTTGGAGGGTTCTTTGATCATATGCAAATCTGTTTTTTATTTTATTATTATTATGGAGGATTGTAGTGAGAAATTCAGCCAAGTATTCGATCATGTAATATAGGAGAGATTTCATATTGTTGTTTGGTGTAATCATGGGTTGTGTTTGTTCAACTTCCAAGAATATTAGAAAAGCACCTCCTTTTGATCCTGTTGCACTTGCTGCTGAGACCCCTTGTAAGTCTTGTTTATTCTCCCCTTTTTTTGATCATCTTTTTGGATATATTTTAGGTTTTTTTTTTATAATTTATAGTATCTGGTACATGTTAATTTGATGAATTATTTATGATGTATATCCCTAAACTATTCATGAATATTATTCATTATGAATATCAGACATTTTCATTATTCATGTTATTCTTCATGAATAGCTCTCACTATATTCATCATGAATAGTTGGTTCTCAGGTTCTCATAATTTTACATTTACGGTTCTTATTTGAAACTTGCCCCTATAGTATCACCTTGTCATAGTTGTATTGATGGCCTTTTTTGGGACTGTTGAAATGCTGCCTTTTAACCTCTTAGGTGGTTTGCAATTGTGGTTAAGAAGTATCACTCATTATTGATGGTAAATTACTAAACTATCCATGCCAAATTAAAACCCTAAAATGTTCCACAATTCTTTCACCTGCCAAATTAAAACCTTAAAGCCGGTGACTGTTGTGGCATGGATCAGAAGGAAGCACATAAAAAGTTAGCTGCTGTTTACAAAATTCTTCTTGTGTTTTCAACTCTTGCAGTTACCGTGAATGAGGTGGAGGCTTTATACGAGCTATTTGGGAAACTAAGCAGTTCTATGAATGATGATGGGCTTATAGGGAAGGTATACCATCTTATTGTGAACTCTTCTTGCTAATAAACGAGCCTGGAATAGTCTTTGGGTTTTTGACCAAAATAGCCTTTTATAAAAAAAAAACTACAAAAATAGCTCTAAAATACATTTTTTTAGTACAAATCAAGTCAGCTTTGTCATATTATGGTGTATTTGGTGGGCCATTTAGCACCGCGTGAGGAGAAAGGATGAACCAGTGGTCAAATTTGTAGAAAATGTATTTTAGGGCTAACTTTGTAGTTTTTTATACGAAAGGGTATTTTGGTCAAGAACCCATAGTCTTTGGGGTAGAGATCAAGTCTGTCAACATACTGGGCTCGTTTGGTTTTTTCTGGCCCCTGAATTGGGCTTTTCTGTTGGTTTTATATGTTTTTACGAAGAGGGTTGTTTGGAAGTTCCGTTAGTATTATCATTGCAAGTAAATTTCTCTAAATTTGCACAGGATGAGTTCCAGCTAGCATTATTCAGAGATCAAGATAGACGGAACCTGTTTGCAGATCGGGTAGGTAGTGTTCTGTCTTTGTATTTCTTGAAAACGAATAATAACAAATAACTATATCTTTTAGTTGCTCTCATTTGGGATATAAATCATATAATCCACTAATTGTTTATAAATTTGCATTTAATGCACTGCTCCCTTAAAGAATGTTCTTTTTGCAGATATTTGATCTTTTTGACACGAACAAGAGTGGGTATATTGACTTCACCGAGTTTGTCCGTTCGTTAGGTGTATTTCATCCAAAAGCTCCTCAAGATGACAAAATTTTATGTAATAAATGACGATAAATTATTTATTTGTTGTTTTATTCTTATAGTGTACAAAAAAAAAGCTTTAGTGAGAACGATTAATCTGATATAAAATAGGATGAATGTTGTTGCAGATGCATTCAGATTATATGATCTGAGACGCACCGGTTTCATTGAACGCGAAGAGGTAACTAGGTTCTATTTGTTTATTGTTTTCCATATGAAGAGTCTTATTTACCATTTCTGCCTGTCCCAAAAGGCCCGTTTGGTTTGTGGGATTTGGAATTGGATTCCATTCCAATCCCATGTTTGGTTTACCAGAAAGTCCGGAATTGAAATCCCACAAACATGGGATTTAGAAATCCAATGGGGGTAGTTTATATTTCACAGGATTTCATAGGAGTTGTTTGTAATAATGCTTTAGAATATGTTAAAAACATGTTTATAATAATCAATTAATAAAAAAAGAAATTTAGTTTTTTTTTATAGTTTGTTTTTGTAAAATTATTTATAAAGAATGGAATTCAATTCCATTCCAAATCCTTCCCACGAAATCCAAATCCCCCAAAAAATTCCGTCAAACCAAACGGACCCTAAAAGCAACTATACTGATGCTGGAATCTTGTTTTTAATGGCAAGCAGTTGAAGATGATGGTTATGGCTCTTCTTAATGAATCTGATCTCTATATATCAGAGGATATGATTGAAGCAATCGTAGATAAGGTATTATTAGTTGCTTGTTTGTTATTGAATAAATATGAATCTCAAAAAGACGACCTTTTTTATGATTATTGTATCTTTTGCTTTTTTATTCAGACGTTCACAGATGCAGATGGTAAAGGTGATGGTCGGATTGATCAAGAAGAATGGAGAGAATATGTCCATAAAAACCCGTCATTGTTGAAGAACATGACCCTTCCTCATTTACTGTAAGTTTTCTTATGAGTTGGATAACCGCGTTAAACTTTATAACAAATAAAATAAGGTTTGATAGTAAAATGTCAAACAAGGGGTATGATAGTAAATAAACTTAAGTTTAGGATTGCGAAAGAGGAAAACTAAACAACACAAGTTAGGGGCTGTTTGGTTGGTTTTCCATAAAGTCCTGTATGGATAAAGTTGTCTGTATGGATTAATCTGTCTATTGGGGAAATTTTTTGTTTGTAAGGGTTTTTTCATAGACGGAAGGAGCATTTTAATTGGGAGGGACAAGTTTGGAAAAAAACTTGTCTTTCTGCATAAAGCTCCCCCTTAGAAGCTTAATGAATAAGCCACTTTCTATATCATTAAGCCACTACCAAACAGTCATGTATAGCTGACTGAATAAGCTGTGAAGTCCCATTAGACTGAGTACCGTTACTTTTTTCTACAAATTGGACTAATATGAACACAGTAAGTCAAAGTAATAGCATGATTTTAGGTTCTAGTGTTGTATTTATCTATACATGTTTAATATATGAATCATGAAATAATCTTTTTCTTGTATTATTTGGTGTGAGCTTTGAGCTTTGTATACATATACACACACAATTGACACTTATATTTTTTATTTATGTCGCAAAATAAATGTCCACAATGAAAAGAGCATACAACTTTAGAACCGTGTAATTATTATACTTTGTAATTAACTACATGAAAAAATTTAATCCTTGATAATAACGGGAGTAATGAATTTCTTCTTTTCATAATCAAGGGTAGAATTGGAAAGTAGACGTTTTTTTGGGACAAACTAATATTGATATGTGGACACTTATTTTGAGACGTAGGGGTTGTTTGTTTACCTCTGAATCGTTAGGTAAAAAAATAAGTTTGCCTCTTAATGGTTCCAAAACCCTCTGAATCATTTTGTTTCTTGGACCTCCCTTAACCAGTAAGACCCCTAGTTACATCTTGAACAATTAGCAAACAATTATATTTCATTTTGCACTATATCATAAGAGCCTCTTAATCATTTTGCACCAAACCATTCAGCAACTGCCAAACAACCCCCTTATTTTGGGACGGAGGGAGTAATATTTTTTAATCCCTCATCTCTGCATGGGATTTACTGGGTCTGTTTGGTTTGGTTATGACATCCAGATATCATATACCAATCGTATATTCGTGCATCGGTATCAATTATCATCACAATTTTCTTTTGAGCATTGAAAATGACATCTTTCATGTAATACAAAATTGCTGCATTTTCTTGATTCTTTTGGGTTAGGTATTTTGATAACGAACGATCCTTTATTTTGTTGATGGTTTTCAGGGACATAACTGTGTCGTTTCCGAGCTTTGTTATGAACAGCCAGGTAGAGGAGACCCACACAACAGATTAAGACCTTCTTTCTATGTAAAAATTGTATCAAAGCATGAAAGTGGTGGTTGTTCATTCTTTTTGGGTTGATGGGCTTTGTGTTTTTGTTTATATGGTGGACAATTTGTAGCAAAAAAAAAATGGTGATTTTGGAAGTCTCTTAATAGAATCAAGAAGTATATGATGCATTTGATTTTGGCCTTGTTTGAGGTGCTAATTGTGTTAGATGTCGGTTTTCGATTGACCAAAAGCGTGAATCTAGTAACTTGTTTGGGAACATGGGTAAGTCCCGATTGTGAGAATATGTAGATACCCTTTGAATCACTTTCAGAAAGAGTTCTTAGCGATAGAGGAGATGTTTAACATATATAGGTGTTTTAATGATTTATATCTGGCTTATGTGAGACTCCAATGTGCCCTCTGAAACGAAGGTTAAATGGTGCCACCAAGAAGAGGAGGCGAAAGGGTGTGTGTGGTGTTAGAACCTGACTCTCTGATACCATGTTAGAACATGTTGCTACTCTTTGAATCACCATATAAGAGCCCTTATATAGAAGAGAAAAAGGGATTTGGTAGGAAAGGGGAGGGTTTCAAACTTTGTGTCTAGCTGATGTCGAATGGTATTACTGATTTAATCTTGGTTAAGGGGCTGTTTGGTTGGTTTTCTGTTAAGTCATTTATAGATTAAACTGACTGTGTGGATTAATCCGTCTGTATGGATTGGGACTCGGGAGGATTTTTTTTTTCTTCTCCATAAATAGAAGGAACGTGTTCTTTAATTGGGAAAAACATGTTTGAAAAAACTTGACTTTATACATAAAGCCTTGTAAAAGTTTACTGAATAAGTCACTATCAAATTGTTATGTAAAACTGACTGAATAAGTTGCAATTCTAGTTGGACTGTTAACCTTAACTTATAAAAATTGTGTTGTCTATTAAGACAAAATATTTGCGTACATAATAATACCCTTTGAGGATAAAATTAAAAAGTGGAGAAAAATGGAAAAATTAATATTTTTGATAAAAAAAAATAATTTATTGGTCAAAGAAGGTTCTAAATATAATATGATGAGACCCCACGGACAGGAACGTTCCGAAAAGTCATAAAACAAATTCGTACATTTAGTTGGACTTTATTGGTTGTGGAATATGCTTTTGCTTTTCACTACTTTGTCATTTTACCACCCTCTACTTACTATGGATATGCATTTCAGTCCCTCTACTTCTTAAAACATTTACTAGTAGAAATTCAAGCCATCTTTTTTGTTTAAGATTCTAATCTAAGGGAAAAGGATAGTGAATTTCTATTTTCGTGAATAGCATTTAACCAACCTTGCAACCATATACTTCCACCTGCATTGAATGTCGAGTTATTCGTTGAAGATAAAAGTATATTGAACCTCATATAAAGTTTCACCATGAGTAAATTGTATTCATTAAGCAAACATAAGAAAAAGTTTATTTTATAACTTTTTTATGAACTTAAAGAAAATGGAAGACAATAATTGAAATACATATCAGCAATACGAGATTTGGATCCAATATTCGTTAACATTACTTATGTAACATAGTTTTAAAGTATAATATCCATAGACAAATAAAACTCTCTCTCGCACACACACATCCCTCTCAACTTTGGTGAGGATGGAACCTCTGACCTCTAAGAAATGTTGGATTATCTTATATAACTAGGCCAAAAATAATAAGAATATTGAATTTGCAAAAGGACTTTTATAACACATGGAAACAATCGGAAATTTGTATTAGTATATCCAGATTCATCTGAGACCAAACTAGAACATGTGAAGGTTGATTCAATTATTTGGCTTAAAATGGATACTGAAGTATCATACAGATCATATAAGTGGTGCAAATATTAGGTCTTTCATTCAACAAACGTAATTCCTACCAAATTATCAACATTTGTTAATTTTAAAAGCAAGACATGTCGGCGCGAGATCGTGTGAGAAGTTGAGAAGCGTAAGGAATCTGGACCTTTGATCATTTTTAATCTCAAAAATCCATCCATGAATTGCGTTTCATACGGGGATTGATCTGGTGCATTCCATCATAATGTGCATCCAAGGGTGGATATCTCTTCTTACGCTTCTGACTGTAACTCTTCTTCTCGCTGGAACCCCAACCCAAACATGTTGGGTATAGGTTTCAAGTCATACTCACATATGTGCGAGACTATTGATCCTCAATACTTAATGACTACATAGTGACATAGGGTTGGGTTCCGGTGAGAAGGAAAATTATGGTGAGAAGCATAGGAAGGGATCTCCACCATTGCATTGCATGCACATTAGGATGAAATGGATCGAGATTAGGTATACTCTTTTTTAAGGCGCATTTCATGGGTAGGTATGAGATTAAACGTGATCAAGGACTCAGATCTCTTCTTACGCTGATCCTATGCCTAATGACATATAGCTCAAAATCGAGGGACCAAAAGTGGTACATTTTCAAACTTGTTCACGAATCTTTTGTCTTGATCAAAAAGTTAAGAAATTCAACGGCAAATACGCGTATCAACTTCCTCTCGATCTCTCTCTCTCTTGAATTCATTTCGTTCAAGCAGCAGCTGCTATCGTTTGTAAGCACAAAATTCGATCGATAAAAGCTCATCGTTGAATTTTGGATCCGTAAAAAGTTGAAAGATTAAGGTGAAATTTCAATTTTCCCCAAATCGATCGGCTATATGGCCTCATCAGAGTACTACGTTCTTCTTTGATTCTTGCTTAATTGAGCTGGTAAGAATCCCCTCTTCTTCCATGTACATTTCAATAGAAGCTCTGTAGTTGTTATGTTTCTTCATCGTCCTTGATCATTAAGTAAATTCACAGGATTTCGATTTGTAATTTGTAAATCGATTTCCTGATTAGAAACTCCTAAGAAAGATATACATTTTTCTAGGGTTTTTTTTACAGCTTGATCATGTACGTGATCTCGGTGCTCATTCAGAATATTTGAGATTTTTTTCTGTTGAAGGTTTGATTTGTTCGAGTTTTTTTCTTTCTAAAAAGCTTGTACAAAGTTCTCGGTAATTTAGAGATAAAATGTCGTCAGCTGGTGTTATTACAATCCGCCCACTTTGTGACGACTCCATTTTGCCTTCATTTCCTGTTCATAATGAAGAATCGATTATGATTCACTTAGCTATGTCGGGTTCGGTGGTTCCCATGAGGGTATTGGAGTCAGATTCGATTGAGTCCGTTAAACTTAGGATTCAAGGCTATAAGGGGTGTGGTGTTAAGAACCAGAAGTTGGTTTGTGGTGGCAGGGTGTTATCAAGGAGTAAGTCTTTGGTTAAGGACTATGGTGTTGGTCATGGGAATGTAGTTCATTTGGTTGTCCAACTTTCTGATCTTAAAGTGATCCATGTGAGGACTTCATGTGGTCAAGATTTCACTTTCCACATAGAGAAGAATCGCGATATTGGTTATGTGAAAAGACAGCTTGCAAAGGAAAAGAAAGAATTGGCTGACATCGATGAACAAGAAATCTTGTGGGAAGGTAAGGAGCTCGATGATGATAGACTTATAAACGATATCTGCAAATATAACAACGATGCCATGATCCGTTTGTTTGTCAGGAAATCTGAAAAGATTCGAGATACACCCATCAAGAAGAATCTTGATCTCACCATTTTCTCACCACAGTCGAATGATTCAAGAGAATATGATCTTGATATCAAACAACTCCGAAATGGAGCTAATGGTATAGAATATTATGGGTCAGTTCCTGAAGAAGGTGCAAATAGAAAATTTTGGTTGGAACCAGTAATTGTTAACCCAAAGGCTGCATACGATTGTGGCGTATTAGACCTGGTAAGCTCTACCTATGAAGGTTTGAGGAAAGGGAATTATCCAATAAGATCTTCCGAGGGTACAGGGGGGGCTTATTTTATGATGGATGTATCGGGGACTAAATATCTTTCTGTCTTTAAGCCGATAGATGAAGAGCCTATGGCTGTAAATAACCCAAGGGGTTTACCATTGTCAATGGATGGTGAAGGGCTAAAGAAGGGGACAACTGTTGGTGAGGGTGCATTGAGGGAGGTTGCTGCCTATATTTTAGATCACCCAAAAGACGGACATAGGTCTTCCTCTGGTGAACACACGGGATTTGCGGGGGTCCCACCTACTCTATTAGCCATGTGTTTGCACGAAGGGTTTAACCATCCAGATGGTGTGAAGGAGAAGATTGGATCGTTGCAGATGTTCATGGAGAATTGTGGAAGTTGTGAGGATATGGGTCCAAGTGCTTTTCCTGTAGAAGAGGTACATAAGATCTCTGTGTTGGATATTAGGATGGCAAATGCAGATAGGCATGCTGGAAATATTTTGGTGAATAAAGGGGAAGATGGTCGATTTGTGTTGATTCCTATTGATCATGGGTACTGCCTGCCTGCCAGTGTAAGTTCTTTCTTTTAATAACTTGATTCTCATGTTATTTAGATAAAATCGTCATCATTGAACTCCATTTTTAAAAGCATTATAGTTCTAAGTATTTGCTTAATTAGAATGCTTTTGAACTCCATTTTTTAGAAGCAGATAGTTTTGATTACCCTGAAATGTGGTTCAGAATGGTTCTTGATTTCTTGTGATGTATTACAGAAACTATAAGTTAATATAACACAATGTGGACCATTTGGGATCATGGTTTCAAGCTCTTTAGGGGGCGTTTGGTTCGCCGGAATGGAATGGAATCTGGTGGAATTGGAATCTGATTCCATTGACCAGATTCCAATTCCTTTGTTTGGTTCACTATTTTCAAGAATTGGAATTTGTTAAATTCCAAAGAATTCCAAAAAAGGGGCATTTGAGATTCCTTGGGTTATCCATGGGATTTCTATGGAATTGAATTTGATATATTCCTAATACCTAAAATACCCTCATCCTAAAAAAATAACTAAACCCTAATCTCTTAAAATTGAAGCCGACACCCATTCACTTGGATTTTCGGTTTGGCTTTTTCGGTTTTTTCAGTTTTCGGTTTTTCGATTTCGCTTTTTCGATTTCGGTTCGGTTCAGTTTTTTCGAGGTTCTTTTTTCCAATTTTCGGGTGCTATTTTTTTTCCAACTTTAAAAAAAATAACTAAACCCTTAGGGTGCTATTTGTTTTTGGAAAATACCTCTTTTTGATCTATAAGTTTACAAAAAATAAACAGTCTTATTGATTCTGCTATCAAACTTAAGCACCTACTCTTATCAATATAAATGAAATAAGAACTCAAAGTTCAGTACCTCTTAAAAAACAAACAACGCATCCCTCAATTCTAATTTAGGGTCTTTTTGTTAGCAGCTTAATGAGCTTAATGGGACTCACAGCTTATTCAGTCAGTTATACATGACTTTTTGATAGTGGCTTAATGATATAGAAAGTGGCTTATTCATTAAACTTCTAGGGAGGAGCTTAATGATATAGAAAGTGGCTTATGAGCTTATCCAGTTAAAAAACAGTCCCCGCCAGTTCCATTTATGAAAAACTCTCCCAAACAAAAACCTTCCCGGCTTATTCAAACAGCTTTATCCATACATGACTTAACGGAAAACCAACCAAACAGACCCTTAATCATCTAGACAAGAAAATTCATATTAAAGTTACTTATTTGCACAAGGACTTAAGTTTCTTTTTCTTTTTTTGGTTTCTACAGTTTGAAGACTGCACATTTGATTGGCTCTACTGGCCTCAAGCTCGCCAACCATTCAGTCCCGAAACTGTCAACTACATCAAATCACTGGATGCTGAGGAAGACATTGCTCTACTTAACTTTTACGGCTGGAATTTACCCTCAGAATGTGCACGCACTTTTCGAATATCCACCATGCTACTCAAAAAAGGTGTTGAAAAAGGATTCACCCCTTTTACTATCGGAAACATCATGTGTAGGGAAAACTTAAATAAGCAATCCGTGATTGAAGAAATTGTCCAAGAAGCCGACGATCTTGTTCTTCCTGGTTCAAGTGAAGCTGCATTCATTGAGACTGTTTCTCAGATCATGGATCGCCGTCTGGGTTTATTTGCCTAACAAAGGTCCATTAATGATTTTTATATATATATATATAAACAAAAAACTAGTATATAAATTTGCTTCTTTTGTGCATAAGACCTTGCAAGTGCATATGTTTTTGGTACATATGTATATATGAAGGTGGATATGTCCCAAAAATCCTTCCAAGCAGTTGAAAGAATGAGAGAATTTTTTTTAAAGTTTAATTATCTTTGAACATTTGATTTGTTTCTTTATTTGTTTTGTTGTATTTTGATTTCTTGTTCTTGGATTAGTCTGAATTTGAGTGGGGTTTGAAGATATTTGAGTTCTTGAAGAATAATGTGTATATATACCAAATGCTGCTAAGAAGAGCAAAAAAAACAGAACTTATAGATGTTTTAGACTAGAATCTTGTGGTTGTATATATATATGTGTATAATTGCATATATATATATATATATATATGTATATATGCCCTTACATTTGTTTTATATGAATGCATACCTACAGTGGTTTCTTTTGTTTCTTTGGTGTTCTTCATTAAGTCGGCTTTTGATTTTTGACCTCTAAATATTTTTATTATAGATTCTTCTATGGCATGTGAAAATTTTATATTGTAGCTATTAGACCAATTATATTCAGATGTTTCTTTGGGGAAACTATTTTTATTTCGCACCTTTTTTGTTTTTTCACATAAATAAATCCTTGAAAAAAAGAGGATAAATCAAAATATAGCTGCTACACCAAAACTAGGCGCAAAAAACCAAGCAGACTGATCTAGTGGATAAACCAGGAATATAAAAACAAAAACGGCAATTGGACGAGAGAATGTGATTGCATTATAAGGTCGCAATTGAAAAGATTAACTGCTTTATTTTTTAAGAGTAGATATCAAGTTTGCATACGTTTCACACACGCCCCCATCTCCAGATGGATATATTTGACTCATTTTGGTTGTCGTTCAAATCTGTTTGTTTTTTATTAATTAAAAAAAACAACTTACAACAACCATTATAGTTGTTTTTCAATGTCTATCTTGTGCTATGCAGGCCTTACAGCATCTTCAACAATTTTTCTATAATTTCTTTAAAATACAGAATTTAAAAATCAAAATTTCTGCATTCAACTCAAACAATTATCCTTATTAAAATATTCAATCCATATAATAGTTCAAAAGAATTGCTAGCAACTATATTTTGTGTAGGGGCAAAATGGTAAATTGCTATAACTTCATATGGGAGGGGTAGTTCAAATCCATATGCTTTGCAAACAGATTTCTTACAAACTAATAGTATAGTAGTAGTAGTAGTATTCATTGCCCTATACACAACTCCCACACAAGAATATGAAAAGTTAGACCTCCATCTCCATCTCCATCTCCATTCACCATCTTTCTTTCGTTTCGCTTTTTGTGGGTCCCATTCTTAAACGATATTTATTCTATATATAAATATCGTCGGGACCCACAAAAATTTAAAAAGAAAAAGACAAAATGAATTTAACTAACATAGGTTCGGAATGCATACATTACTACCATCAGAACTGGGCGGTTCTTTCCAGATCCGACCAGTAACTCTCAACTTCAATTCTTTCCTATCTCCTCCCGAGAAAAACAGAGCCATATTCCGCTGAATTATCAGACCGTCATGGCTGTCCCTAACCTTTCTGTGACCGTCTCTAATGCTCCGAGGGGTACCTTCCCAAATGAGTTTTCTGCCATTCCCGCCGACCTCCAAACTGTAACGATAGTTACGGGCGTCGTTTTCGTCACCCATGAAACGAAGAAACGCCATGTAGACGGGCGCCATGCTGAGCTGGAACGCTTCGAAGTGGAGACAAAAATACTGACCGAAGCAATTGAAGACCTATATGTATATATATATATATAGTAAAACATGATGAAATAAATAGAATTAGTAATCAAACCAAACGAACCCAGTATATCTCATCCCAGCTAGAGATGGTGTAATGCCTCATAGCCCAAAACAACAGGCTGGCCCAATAACATCTGATCAACTTAAAAGCATGGTGGAAGTTATCAGTAGCCTAGAGCTTTGAGCTTATAAGAGCATCTCCAACAGATTCTCTAAAATGAAGAAAATGGAGATTTTGTTCTCTATATTGTTCTCTAAACTAAACAAAACTCCAAGTTTAGAAAATTCTCTAGAACTTGATTTGCAGAGAAAGAAATGATTTTTTTTATACATTCCTACCAACGAGATTGAGTTATTCTTATTTTATATAAAGAAAATTTTAAAGTGCGTTGGGATGATAAAAGTACAGAATGTTCTAATAATATAATTAATATTGAAAATCTCTAAAATAGAGAATCTGTTGGAGTTGAATGTAATTTTTTAGAGATTTTTAACTTTTGGTTTTCTATTTTAGGGAAATTATAGAGAATCTGTTGGAGATGAAGAAGAAGGTCGCAGATTTGTGTTTCTATTCATGTGGGACAGGTTGTTATAGGTGGGATCTGAAGGGTTAAGACTTAAGAGCAGTTGTTTCAGTGAAAACCGAATAAATAACTCAGAAAGATTAAAAATAACTCAATAAACGAGATAAAGTTTGACTTTTTAAGTCAAAGGAACCAAATTTCAAGATTTATGCAGACCCGATCTCTACTTTTTAAGTCAAAGGAACCAACTTTGAAGTACAAAAAGTTAACATGGGTAAGCAGGTAACAGCATCAAACTTCACAAAGAAAATGTAAAGATGGTGTTAATTTGTAACTAAATTCAGAAAAATGTGAACTTTGACTTTTAAAGTCAATGGAACAACATTCCAAGGTCAAAGTCAACATGGCAAAGTAGGCAATCACATTAACCATTTAGAAAAATGAAAACTTGTTACAGTAGTGGAAGGTTCAAATAAGAATGCTGGATAGAAGGTAAGAAGGAAAGGTTAGGGAAAGTTCATATGTGAATCATTGAAAAAACCTATTTGAAGATGCATATGTGAACCCATATGGCCATATGAGTAATCTACAATGTTGGTTCACGCATGCAAAAAATGATTCACATGTGAATCTTCCCTTCTCACGATATTTAGCCTTCTTATTTGAACCCCGACCCGGTAACAATATTCAGAAAAATGAGAACTTTGACTTTAAAGTCAATGGAACAACTTCCGACGGTCAAAGTCAATATTGCAAAGTAGACAATAACATTAAACATTTAGAGAAAATGTAAAATCTGTAACAATATTCCAAAAAATGGGGCAAAAGATTATTTTTGAAGTAAAAGGTGCAAGCTTTCATGCTCAAAGTAAACCCATTAGGGGGAATAACATTAAACTACTCAGAAAATGTAATATCCGTAGAATTAATGATAAGATAATTATTAAAGTTAGTTTTTTCTCTTTTAGGATTAGAATTAGAGAGTTGTTTGGCATCTGATGCATGGTGTGAGGTAGCATTAGAAATAAATAAATAAATATAAATAAATTGAGTTTGAGTTTGAATTGGGTGTTGGAGAAAATCGTGGGCTTGGCAAATCTTTTTCCTTCTCATGCTTATCCTTAGGCCTAGGGTTACCTTTTATTTATATATATATATATATATATATGAAGGATATCATATTTAGACTTTAGTTAATCTCTAGACTTTTCGGTGGGTTTCCTTGCTGCAAATATCTTCAAGCTTAATTTCGGGGTTCAAGATTTTGGGTCACTGTATAAAGGTAAGTTCAACTATAATCTTCATATTAAGTTACTATTGCATTTCAATTTCGAGTTTTGCCTGGGTTTTTAATTTATATCTTTGATTTTAGAAGTTTTATGATAACACCATTAATGGTGGTTCAAACCAAATTTTGAAATTTCTCAATAGTTATTTTACTGTGGTTTCTTAATTAAAATTGATGGTTGGATCTTTAATATAAAACAAAATCGTTATCTGCAATAAATATATATATATATATATGAAAATCAAATGGTTTTGCAAAGACTTGGAATCTATTTAAGAAGAAAATATAGATATATACATTATATCTACTGGTTCACGCAGGGTAGAAGACACCCCTTTTATTTATTTATTTATTTATGTAATTCCTCTTGGACCCACAAGTTTTAGTAGTTATAGATTCATCCCCTATTTATAAGATATGTTTTATTTTCCCCCTGTAATAAAATATTATCATTCTGACGCTTTTAGCTTCCAAATTTCAGTATTTACAGCTCAGCCCTTGGTTTACTACTGTTTTCAAATCCCGAACTCATTTTAACTGATCTGGCCCCTGTTTCAGAAAATGCTTTACAAAAGGGTCCAAGATAATTATGTTATAAATATTTAATAATCTTAAACTCGATTTAAAGCTTTTATTGCATTTTAATAATTTCAAAAGAAATATCCAACCTTCCTTTATTTATTTATTCATTTTAAATAATCTTTATATTTTGGTCCCAAAGGTTTTTATAAATAAATTTTATATTTTAAAAGTTACTAAAAGGGTAATGTAGCGTGTCGGGAAATTAAGTATTTTCTTATGGTTGGGTAATCATAGGTTGGCTTTAGTTATGTCCCAGTAATAGGAAATTATGATTGTTTCGGTTAAGTTGTATTAATTACGTTTATTGGGATATTAGGCGTTGGTGGATCCCGAATATTTAGCGGCTTTTAGCATTATCGGAAATCGTGTCAGGTACGGATCTCCGTACTTCTTTCAGCGATACTCTATTCAGTTATATTTATTATTTTATGACATTTATTGTGAACCAATCCTTTCAATTTCTTTGTTGGTCGATAACTGCAATTTCGATTCTCGGAATATATTCGTAATTACATTCGTTGTTTGTCAAACTTAGATATTAGAGATATTTACTTTGTTGTTTTGGTGTTGGCCTATTCTTTGAGAAAAGCGTTTTTGACCTTCCGAATTATAAGATCTTGGTGCATGGTGAATATACCAGGAGTTGAGGTTGGTTGTATATTCATCCATGCATACTTAGAACCCTTTTTGATAGATAGTTTGGAGAATAGGAAAACCGAGTTAACCACCTGTAGGGGTACTACAGGCATGTCATTGTGGCGCCAATGGCGTGACACTATCCGTGGCGGTGTGATTAGTCCACGGCGTCTCCTTCCGATTTTTTTTATGTGCTCTGTTGAGAGCTGGCCATGGTGTGATGGGTGGTTTTATTCACGAGGCGTATGGGTCGACCCTAGGACTTTTGGAGCTTTGGTATCGGTGTGCATTGTAGTGCCATACATGCCACTGATTTTGGATACACTTGGAGTCGCGAATCCAGTGTATTATGATTTGTGTGGATATCCTATGTTATGATTTTGCTCCGTGTAGGAAGCTCGGTAATTATAAACTAACCATTCGTTGTTTCAGCCTATGATTCTTGATTAATCCGGAGTTTGGTGGTGATTATGTATTGGAGAAGTTTTGAAACTTTTGCTCCCATCTCACTGAAATTGGTCTTTCTTTTATTTCATTATGCTTGGTTATTTTGTAATCATAAATCCGTACTGGGCGCTTGGCTCACGCTGTGTTTTTCTTCCGGCAGGTATCTAGCTAAGGGATTTGGGGGAATTGCGACGAGAGGACCACCTACGTTGAGGATTCCTATCTTTTTAAATAAATTATCTTTAGACTTGCTTTAGATTTATTGTTTTAGGAATTAATGTTTGCTTGAGATTTGACTTTTATCTTTGGACCTTAAATCCGTTTGGAACTAAGTGGTTTGATTTATTAATTATTTAGCTTTTTAGTGGTTTATTATGTTGTTTAGAAGCCCGTTTCCGCTGCAGATTTGGGGTGTTACAGAAAATGTATAAATGCTGTGAATTTGTAACACCAATTCAAGAAATGACGTAAAGTTTGACTTTCAAAGTCAACGGGGCCAACTTTCAAGTTCAAAATAAACGTAGGTAAGGATGCAAAATTGAAAAATCAATGAGTTTGCATACTTGCCACTAAAGGGGGGCATAGCCCTAAACCTGAAGGGGCGTGTTTTTTTTTACCCTTAATCATCAAAGAACTAGTTGATCGTTTATTAGTTGACCATTTGACCAACCTAGCCTAGCCCTATGTGGGTCGACTCATGCTTTTATACATCAAAAACAAGATTTACTTTGGGTAACTGTGGGTATCTGGGCCCACTTATGCACACCTCGACTAATCCTATAGGCCTCTAAAGATTACAACCAAGAAAATCCCAAGTGGCCCTAAAGAGACTCGAACTAGTGACCATGGAAGTCAAATGGCACGTCTTACGAGCACTTAAAGGAGATGGGACAAGATTGGTAAATTACTAAATTACCCATGTCAAAAGAAAGATGGAATCTGAAAGATACTAACCGTTAACATCCAAGTGGCATTTTCAACTTCGCGTGGATTGGACTTGACATAACGATGATTAAAAGTGCATCCCGAGTGCATATCTACTTTATGATCATCCCTCAAATGTGAAACTAAATACGGGATATCCCCAACAACGGAACACTCTGATCCGGCATACGGACAGCTGTACGGCCTAAAATTGCAAACGGCTTCATGTTTAAGCTTGCTATAGTATGGGAAGATCCCGGGGCATCCAAGGGAGCAGTATTTGCAGGGCAACTCGAGCGATTCAGCCACTTTTTCCAAGGCAAGACACCTTATATCGCCAAGCTCTTGCCTACAAGTTGGACATCTGTTGTGAACTCGTGCCTTACAGGTGGAACAGAGCGTGTGGCCGTTGTGACACTACATGAAATCACAAAATGGAATTAGATTTTTTAAAAAGTACCCATTTCTAGGTTATATGCTCCCACCATCACACAAATATTATATATATATATAGAGAGAGAGAGAGGGGGGGGAGGTTTTGAGGAAAACCTCAAAAAAAAACTGAAGAACACCTGAGACTGAGAGCCCTCCATCTGGACGGTATGCACAAATGCATAGAAGCGATTGAAGCTGTTTTTTTTCTATGCACTAATGCATATTACAAATTTACCAGCATGCATTTGTGCATACCGTCCAGATGAAGGGCTCCAAGGGTGTTCTTCAGTTTTCTATTTTTTTGACGTTTTCCCGTGAACCTGACCCTATGTTATATATATATATATATAAATATATGATCTGGGACTTAAAAGTCGAGTCAAATGTCAACCAACTTTTCAGGAATAACCAAACCAAAAGAACCCTGTATATCCCACTTGTATATCCCACTTGAGGTGGAGTCCGGAGATAGTAAGATGTACATAGACCTTACCTTTACCCCCAAAGAGTAGAATAGTTGTTTTTTTGAACTTACTTTTTTGGGAAGGAAATATTTTGTTTTCAGTTTATCCTTGAATATAGAACCGAAAAAAGAAGAGCAAGGACCTCCAATAATTTCCAAGGCCAAAAATCAGATCATGCAATTTAATGAACTAACATATGTAGGTACATAAGCTATGGCTATCTATTCAGTAATCATGTCTAGAAATATGTAAGATATATATATATATAGGGGTGGGTTCAAATGAGAACTCAGATTTGATTGTGAACATGAGGACAAATGAGAGTGTGACACGTGTCCCATTCCAAGAAATATTCAGACTGAATAAAGTATTTATTCAGTCTGAATATACAAAGAAATATTCAGACTGAGTATTTATTCAGTCTGAATAATCTATATTCAGACACATGTCGCGCTCTCATTTGTTCTCACGTTCACAACCAAATTTGAGTTCGCATTTGAACTTTCCTCTCTCTCTCTCTCTATATATATATATATATAGAGAGAGAGAGAGAGGGAGGGGGAAGTTCCTTTAGGAACCCAAAATTGATTTGGAACATGTATGTGTTATTCATCATGAATCGCGCATTCACGAGAAATATGTTACACTATTCATGATGAATAACACGTCCATATTCCTGATGAATATGCAACTAGTCGTGTTGTGAGTGGTTCCCTAGTTCCTAATCAATTTTATATATACTCCCTTCACCCAAAAATGTCAGAATAGGTGCATAGTGTAATAAAAGTGTTCAGCTAGTTATCATAATATCTTAAATACCATTCAATAATGACAAAATAGAAGAATCTTGTTGAACCCAAAGTTGTTGCTTGCAAAACAGAAATTAAAAAAAAAACAAATAAGCAAGATATACTGTGCGCAAGGAAGCAAACAACTATGTCATCTTTTTTCTAAAATTAAAATCGCTGAAAAAAATTACATCCAATCCAACTCCAATATCTACTCTCTTTTAGCAATTCCAGCTTTAATTATAATACTACATTATTAAAATATTCTATAAATCCATCATAGCAATACACTTCTAAAAGACTTCAAAAAGAAACTATAAAACCTCATTGGTGAAAACAATAAAATTAATACAATCCAAATTGTATTTAACCCTCAAATCCTCAGTTTTTTTCTATCAAATACAATCCATTCTTTCCAGCTAATTTCAACTTCAAAATTGTGACAATATTTTTTATAAAAATTCAGATCATTTACACAAATCCAAATAAAACAAATATGTATTCAAACTGGTAAATAGATTTTATATTAACCTTGATTTTGAAAAAGCATGTTTGACCCAAAAGTCAAAAAGATTATCCTAATCCTAAAACCCCCAAATCAAACCTAGCTCCAATCCAAACAACAAATTGTAATTCGAATTCCAATTTCAACTATGGAAAATTGAATCAACATAGATCAAATCCCTAAATCCAATCAGTTCCTATAACATCAACAAAAATCAAGAACCAAAATCCATGAATTCGTGTAATTATTTCGAGAGAAAAAAAAGAGAGGAAGAATTAAAAAACCTGATGAATTGGAGGGTACATTGAATTGGTACAAACAGGGCATTCAAGAAGCTCATGAACACTGGTTGTTGGATGAATGGTCGTGGATGGAACAACATTAACATTATGAGTTGTTTTCGAAGATGAAAACTGGGGATTTTGAGGATTATTTTGATGAGGAGGACGATGATGATGGTTATGATTGTTGTTGTGATGATGATGTGGGATTGTATCATCGATTAATCCATCCGAAACCGAAACACATTCGATGTTATCGATTTCCATATTGCAAAAAAAGAAAACAAGATTGAAAATCGAATTATTTTGGTTGAAAAATTGGCAAGAAAAAATGAAGAAAAAGAAAAAGCTTTTCCCTCCCCAATTAGGTTAAAGATCGATTGAATCAATAACCAGGGGGAGGGCGAAGAAGAATTGTGCTTTTTGTTATTTTTCTTGATAGCTTTGTTTTTTGGTATTTAGATTTTATTTTTGTTTTTTTGGGGGAGAAATTGGAGAGTGTGAAAGCGGTGGACAGGGTTGAATTGAATATGGGTTTTTTTTTATAAATTGAAATGAAAATGGTGGATGATAATAATATACAGAGTAAATTGTAAATTTGGTCCCTATGGTTTTTGGATTTTTATGGTTTTGGTCCCCATAAAATTTTATTGCAAGAAAACCACTATGGTATGTATTTCGTTGTAGATTTGGTCCCTGAGACTAACTCCGTTAGCTTTCCTTTCGTTAAAACCCCTCATGTGACTTTGAACATGAGGGCATTTTCGTCTTCCCAGTCTTTTCCACTAAAAACAAAAATAGAGGGACCAAATTTGTAATTTACTCTTTAATATTATTTTTTTTATCATTATTAATATATATATACATATACACATACAGTAAACGATAAATCCCATCGCCGGCCATATCCCCCCACCCCCTTTCTTTTCCGTCGACCAGATTCCTATCGACAGCCAAACCTCCGACATCGACCACCCTAACAACCTTTCCGTCTTCCCCATGTGATCATGCCCTTCTTCACAGACTCTTTGTGGGTACATCTCCAACTCCGGCGAGGCTCCGATCACCATCTCCGACAGAGCTCCGGTCACCATCTCCGATGCGAACAAATTCATCATCACAGCCTCTTAGATCAAATCCAAAAATAGCAATTTTTAACAAACCATAAGGACAAAAATCGTAGTTTACTCAATAATAAGAAATAATAATAACAACAACAACAACAACGAGCTCAACAGCAACAAAGAAAGAAGTTTGACTAGATAAAGTCAAAATCAGACTTTGGTATGAACAGAGGAGGGCAACCACCCTTAGAAACCATCTTCTTTATCCCCTCAGACTTTGGCATTTGTGGGTTTCCTTCGTCTACACCATCGTCTTCATCGAAGCCACGCCGGAGAATCCACCCTCGCCGGAGAATGCCATCGTTTTCATCTTCTCCGGCGATGAAAAGAGGTGAAGTCTGTGTGTACATATATATGTATAGTATATATATATATAAGACCCATATCCAATTATCCCACCCGATGAGATTGATCCCAATGGTGGGTCGCCGATGATGGTGGGTCTCCGGAGATGGAACCGGTGATGGTGGATTGGCGGAGATGGAGATTGATATGCTACCCATCGTACCTCCAGCCATCGTCTTCTCTGACGAGACCTCCGACCGTGTGTTCCATCTCGATCTCTTCTCTTTCCTTTGTGTTATCGAAGCCACACAAAACCCATGAGGGTGCTCGCCGGAGATGGATATCACAGTGAAGAAGAAGGCGAGAGGAGGAGAAGAGAGAGAGAGAGAGAGATGGTCGGCGTGAAGGAGATCGACCGGATATGGCCGGTGATGAGGGTGTTCGCCGGAGAAACGGGTTGGCCGGTTGGGTGAGTTTTTTTTGGCCGGTGATGGAGCTGTTGTTTACTCTATATATATATATATATATTAATATATATATATAATAACAAAAAATTAAATATTAAAGGTAACTTACAAATTTAGTCCCTCTGTTTTTGTTTTTAGTGAAAAAGAGTCAAAAGGACGAAAATGCCCTCATGTGCAAGTCACATGAGAGGTTTTAACGGAAGGAAAGCTGACAAAGTTAGTGCGAGGGACCAAACCCACAAAGAAATGCATACCACGGTGGTTTTTTTGCAATAAAAAATTTCTGGGAACCAAAACCACAAAAATCCAGAAACTATAGGGACCAAATTTTCAATTTACTCTAATATATATATATATGGTTGTTTTGTTTTTTTTATAAGTCAACAATGCTTGAAATTATTGCCAAATTTGGTGATGGAAATGCCATTTTCATCATCCATTTATATGCTTTTCTTTTTTCCTATTTTCAAGAATGAAATTCTTAAAACGGTTGAATGTTTGGGAATTAGGGGTTGTTTGGGATTGTTTATTTAAATTGTTTATTGACTTATTTCAGTGGTGGGTATCGGTAATAAACAGTTTTTAGTGTTTGGATGGAAACAATCAAGGTTCTAAATAACGTGAGGCGTGGCGTGGTGACGAGGTCAAGTCTTAAGCCTTAGAAACCACGGCGAGCCATGGCGTTTTTCGAGGCGTGTCTTATGGCGACAAGTTTGTATATCATATATAATATTATACATATATAAACCTTTGTTTTCTACTATTACTCAATGGGTTAATGATATTAAGCATTTTAAATTATGTTGTATATTAAAAACGAAAAAATAAGACACTAAAAGGGTAAGAAATAAATATGGTGTTACAAAAATCACGCATTGGGACATGACGTGCCACAGGCATGACGTGGCGTCAGACACAAGCCTTAAGCCATGCGCGCCATGACGACTGTCGCGGCGAGTTTTTTAGAACATTGGAAAAAAAATAAAATGCTTATATCGGTGCCAAACTGGTAGTTTTTGATAAGTTACAACCTTCTGACTTTTTAACTTATTTGAAACAACTTATCAGCTTTTTAGTTATTTTACATGTATAAGCAGTCTCAAAAACTCCTCAAAAAACAACTTATTAACTTATTACGTTTTGATACCATCATAAACTAATCCAAACATTTTTTTTTATGAAACTCTAATTTAATACCACATAAGCTAATAAGAACTTTTACATAAAAGCATGAGTTATTTCAAATAAGCAATCCAAACACCAATAGAAACAGTTATTTCTAGGTATCAAATTCATCTTTTAGTCATTTTTCTTTTCAAATTTCTAAAAAGTCATTACCTTCGTAAGAGGCAACTTCTCAAATTACTGAGGGGGTCAAGATGTAAAAGAAAAAAAGGTTCTGAACATTGTCTGCAAGTACTGGACCAAAAAATTAAAAATTAAAACCATGCACTTCCGCAAGTAATGGAAGTGCTATTTGCGGACCCAAACAAAATTTACAGATTTGGTTTTTGTATTGCACATCATGTTTAGAAACTTCTTTTTTATATTTTGATCACTCCATAAGTTTAGGATGTGTCGTTTGCAAAGGTAGTGATATTTTTATAAATTAAGGAAAAAATGATAAAGAGAGAAATTTAATCCTTGAAACTATTTTTCTCTAAATTTTTATAAATGAAAATCCATCATTCAATGTTGAAAATATAAAAATCATAATTATAAAATCAAATTAAATATATATTATTCATATACCATTACGATCTTCTATTTAATTTCGTGTGACTAATTATAATTATGTTTAAATTCAGATGTCAAACTCTTTTAAGAATAGTGTTATTCAGGTGGCGTTTGTTTTTTAAGAGGTGCTAAAGTCTGAAGTTTATTTTACTTTTGAATAATAAGAAGTGGTACTGAAGTCTGAAATCTGAATCAATACGACTGTTTTTTTTTGTAAACTGATGAATGTCTGAATTTATTTAAATTGTATATTTTACCCATTAGGAATTATATTGTTGAATTTATAGATCGATTTATACAATTTCATATATTTATTCATCATCTTTACGAACTTTACATCTAAATTATATAATTAGCATTCATTTTAATGGAAATAATGAAAATATGTCTTTAACGGTATCTAATACATTTAAATCCTATTAAAATACATCAATTACGAGACGTAAGGATCTATTTGGTGATGATCAATTGAAAGAAATGATGGATTAAGATTAATCGATTGAGAAACGGCATTGCCGAAAGTTTGGAGAACAATAAGAGGCAAATAAGAGGTTGGTTTACCTCTTATAAGATAAGAGAACAATAAGACATAAGTGCCTCTGAAAAATGGAAAAAGAAAAACAGTTTAGAATGACCCTACCTCTTAAAGAACCAGACATAAAAAGCTATTAAGTGTTTTTTTTTAACAAACAAGTACTTAGACTTCATCCATTATGATGTGGTTTTACTTTTAGGAATCACATTTTGATTCGGATTTTTTAAAATGCAAATAAACGATTTTTACTTTTAGGAATCCTCATATTGGTACCATAAATGATTTTTGTTTAAAAAAATGCAAATATTTTATGAATTTTTGATATTAGGACTTCAATTTGTGGATTAAGAGTTATAGTATGACATTAAGTTGAAGTTCATAAGGTTCTTGTATTATGTTATATTTATTAATAAAAAACAACATAGCTAACAAAAATCAAATTCCTTTACCCAAAGGGCCACTTGTTTAGCGGTGTCTAGTAACCCAACTTTTTTTGAAAAGGGTATCCTATGCATTTGCTTAAACTAATCCCTGATAATTTTAAGACTGCTAAATCATGCAGCCCTGAGATAATTCCTCAGTGACCACAAGTTGTCTACGTCTGGATTCGAACTTGACGTAGATAGGTTATCTAACCTCATCTCCCACAAGCTTTAACTAGTAAGCCACAAGTCTTGTGGTTAACCCAACTTTTTTATAGATCAAAGATTCAAAACTAATCAAAAATATGGAATGTGTGAAAGAGTGCAAGTACATTTGTTAAATGTAAATATTATATATTTCAAAAATCAAATCTCTCCCATATTAGACTCTAGGCTCACAAAAATTTAGAGTTTTTAAGTTCTTAACTACGCACTTAAACTAGATGATCATTTTCTATGAAAAAAAATGACATAACAACAACAAAGGTTCGAACTTAAGTTTTAAATATCTTTTCTTTCCAAAATAAATAAGACATTATATTGAAGTGATATTGAAGTAAATACAATATTTCAACCGATAATACTTTAATCTAAATTCCTTTAGAGCACTGAATTAGAATGAGAGGTTCACCACCACATCATTGCATGCAAGGGGAGCTCGCTCGATTCGCAGATTGGTCCAGATTTGTTTCTTATCTCGTCAAGTGTTGTTCTATTTTTAGGTAACATTCCAAGTATTTAGTAAAATTAACCTCCAATCTTTTTTATTTTCAACACATTTTAAACCAGTACGGACCATTAATAGATCCATTATGGAAGGAATGGTCATGCCACCATTGTTTATTATTTGTCCTAAACTCCTAGTGAAAAAAAAACTTATGATTTTAGTGATCCTATCATTATAATTCGTACCAGTAAATAATCTCGTTGGAAAAATTCAAAATCGATGTAACAAGCCTATAATCTTTTTTATTTTCTACATATTTTTGAGCTAGCATGACCATGAATAGATCCATTATGGAAGGAAAAGTCATGCCATCATTGTTTATTATTCGTTACAGACTCTTAATGTGAAAAAAAACTTACGACTTTAATGATTTTATCAGTGTGATTCGTACTGGTAAGTAATGTCGTTGGAAAAGTGAGAGAGGTTAACATAGCATATGAACTTAAGTTTGAGTCTTAATGGATATAAAAATGTGAAACACAAACTATATTTGTAAATCATTGAAATTAAAATTGATCTATGTATTTGTTAATTATTATTTTTTTCATATTACAATAATTATTTTATGACACCAGTTACGAATATTGAATATGTTTTGACGTTGCATTTTTTTAAATATTCCACGTGAGACCTTTTCTTATGCTCTTCTTCTTCTTCTTCTTCTTCATATAAGAATAAACAACGAAAGATTATTAAGTAAATAAACATATGGTAAAGTTGTTAATCAAATTGAAAGAAATTTGAGTTTCTATGCTTAATAAAAACTTCTGATATTTGTTAAGAAAGATTTACAAAAAGATAACGAATTGGGTAAATTACAATTGTGATGATAACGTTGGAATATAACATATTTATGAAATGTTTACAAAAAGGTTACAAATCTCTAAGTTAAGATTTTGTTTTCTATGGCTACGATAAAGTTGGTTTGCGAAATGATTACAAAATAGTTACCGACGAAGTTGGTTTACAAAAGGGTTATCAAATATTTACCAAAAAGGTTATGATGAAGTTGGTTTACAAAAATATTGATGACAAAAAGGTTTACACAAAGGGACGATAAATTCAAAATTCACATAATTAAATGTTACAGTATCAACTGGTTACTAGTAAAAATAATCATAAAATTATAAAATTCAATTTGTATGTTAAATTAGGGAAAAAAAGGTTATATTAAACACAATATACATCTAACCCTACTCCAAAGACTACATTTATGTTCCATGTGAGAGAGATAGAGGGGGGAGGGGTCTATTGTTGGTTCACAATTATATGTATTGTTGGTTCACAATTATATGTACTTTTGCATGATTACTTAAAAGTCATAAACATTTACAAACTCAATAATTCATTCAAACTTAAAAAAATCAATTTTCATGTGTTAACACGTGTGAAAATACAGTGTGTTTATGCAATGTTGTTTCATATGTAAAACATTCAGAACTGTTATGTATGGAAGAAAAACAGCTCTGTGTGTTTTACATGAAACAACACTGTGTAAACATTGCATTATCATATGTGATAACACATAAAAATTGGTTTGTAAGAGTTATTGGTTTTGTAAATGATTATGCTTCTATATAATTATGCATAAGTATGTAGAATTATGAACCAACAATATACCTATAAACAACACCATAAAAAAAAGTTGCATCTTCACACATGTTTGTTTCAGTTACGAAACAACACATAAAAACTGTTTTGTACGTTTGTACGGATTATTGGGTTTGTAAAAAAATGGACTCAAAGGCCTTGTTTGTTTTCTCATTTTAAGCTCTTAATCACCACTTATCTCTGATTCATTTACACGTTTCATAACCATTTCAGAACTGAAATCAGACTTCAGACTTCAGCACCTCTTAAAAAATAAACGTCACCTGATTAATTACTACAGATTTTAATATCGTTGGAGCTTATGATCATTATTAACATTCCTGAAGGTTAAAGAAGGCATAATAGAAGGATTACCCTTGTTTAAAGCACTTTCTCATCAAGGTTTAAAGAGACACCAAAAGAGCTTAATAAAGATTCTAAACCACTTTCTCATCAAGGATCAAACTTGAGTTATGGGCGTTTGGTGAAAAATGACAAAGACCGAGAATCATACCTGATAAGTGAGAGAGAAGATTGGTAAGTGTTTACCGGATAAAAGACGCTTACTGACAATCCATTTTGATGACCGATGATGTTACCCAATAAGGTAGATAAGCATGACAATGAAGAAGACCTAAAAGACGCTTACCAACAATCCATTTTGGTTGATAATGTTACCTGATAAGGTTAATAAAGGTGGTGACTCTTGCCAGTAAACACTTACCCAGTAAGCGCTTAATGTGTCAAAATACCTGAAATATCCAGAGAGATGGCAGCAGAACAGAATGAATTCCAGCCTGTCTTTTTTTTTCCTGGTACAAAACAAAACAAGAATACAAGAAAGCTTGTCCACAATTTATCATATTAACTTTTCTGTACCAAATTATATGCTTCTTGCTGAAGAACTAACACAATTTTTGTTAGTGGGTCGGAATTTCTATACGAAGAATTAGGGTGCACAAAAACCCGATCAACCTGGCTAACCCAAACCAAAAATAACTCACCCAGAGCCACTGTGATGCCTAATCGAGTTGAAAAATCTTTAAACTGTAGGTATTGGGTTGGAACTGGGCCAGGCTCATTTGAACCCATGTTTTATTTATTTTATTTTCCAAATTGCACTAGTTGGGTTGGGTTGTTCAAACTGTGCAACCCAACCCAGGTTTCATTTGACTCTAGCCGAGAGTCAAATGAAAGGGGAAAAAATACGAGGTATTAAGAGTTATGACACAAGAAATACACTAATAACATGTTTTATTATGTATATACCTATTTATACAAAACATATCTCAATCGATCTTTATGAATAAAAAGTCTTTAAAAGATGAACAATAGAACAAAAGAAAAGGTTTACAGAAACTCTACCATTGATTAGGGAAGGCTTCTCGGTATTTCGAATGATCCTCTCCAAGATTCAGCTGTTTTGCAGTAGCTTTCCGACTTAATAGCCTTCGAGCTAATCTATCTTTTGCAGTTATTTTCTTTTTCAGCATCTTTGCAAGACTATCTTTTTCTCTGCCCTCCAATTCTCCAATGGAAGAAGATCCTGAAGTTGAAGCAAGTGCTGCATCTCGTAACACGGCGTCATTATGCCCACGGACTTTTGCAAGTTTGGCTCGTTTTAGTTCCTTTTTATCGTATAATCTTTTTTTCACGGCCTCTTTATCCATCTCTCTCACATTATTTACTGCCTGTTTCAGTAATTCTTCGGTTGAGAAACGCTTCAGATCGGGTTTTTCATCATCCATGGGAATCGTGTCATTTAAGGGTGTTCCTTCATCATCTCGAGCAACAATGGGGCCGTGAAAAGGGCAAACTTTTAAATCTTTTCTTTGACAAAAACCGCCCTTTTTCAAGGGTGCACCACATTGCTGAATTTCTTTATGCTCTTCTTCGTATACAGTCGCTTGAACATTTAGTTCAGCAATTTTATTAGCCGGGATGGTTGCATCATGATCCACCCGACCCCAATGACCATCAAGCTCTAACCCTCTTTGGTTAGCCATAAAATCGCGATTTGAACCCCAATTGTCCAAAAAAGAACCCCATTTCATAACCGGAGCTTCAACCAAAAGCTTACTCTTTAACGGATCCAAATTGGTTCCACAAACTTCAAGATCTTCCAGTTTCCCAATAACATTTGTTCTTTTACTATTACTGCATTCAGGATGATCGTTTTTCTTATTTGCATGATCTTCGGTTTGCTTATTTGGTGTCGTTAATGTTGAAATATCAAATGATTCACTTGCACCCTCTTCCCAAATATCTTCTTCCAACTCATCTGCAGGGGTTGTAAGAACACATCCGGCTTCTTCACACTTCTTTTTAATCAATTTTAGATGATTTCGAATGTCGATAAATTCCTTTAACATGGAGTCTCTAAGCCTATTATCCGACAATTCAACCCTTACAAGAACAGAAACTGATTCTTGTACAGCAACTATATGTTTAGTTACTAAAAGTTTGTAAAGTTCTCTTAATGCGTCGAAAACCACTTTATTTTCGCTATTTTCTTGAACTTTATCTGCTTCTTTCAATGAATTATCACGAATCCGACGCAATTCAATGCCACGAAATTCATGAACGTCTTCTTCATCAATAGGGTCCAGTGGCAGGTTATCTTGTTTAGAAGTTATAAGGATATCTAAACATTCACTAATTTCGTCAACTATTGAATTTACTTCTTCTTTGATCGAAGAAAAATTTGACTTCAAAAGTTCGTATTTTTTTAACAGAATCTCTTTCGTTCGCAACTCTCTTTCTCTTCTCTCCTGTTGAACTCTTGCTGCATTTGCTTGAAGATTAGGGAACTGAAATCTAAGTGTGTTTTTCAGGTAATCATGACCTAATCTAAGCTGTCTATAGTGGATTCCAAATGTAGAGTTCCATCTCTCTAAGAATTCTATTGCTTTTGAACGTAACTTGGATGCAATGGCTGGAGGAGCAGGGAGTGGCTGGTTTCTTCGGAACCCAACACCTAAAGTCAACAATTGGTCTAAGTTCTCGACAATAAGGGCTCGGAAAAGTTTTGACCGCATGAAAAGTTCATGAATTATAGCTAGTGTGAGGTATCGTACCTGTAATATAAATGTGGATCAGAATTTTTATCTCAATAACTACCATTATTTGCGAGATGAAAGCTTCTTACACCTTTACACCATTCTGATCATCTATTTTTTAATCTTGACCAGAATACGTTTCAAATTCATTAACTTTGATGTTTGTTAGACAAGTAACAGATTTATCTATATTTATTATCTTGAAAAGTTAAGCTTGAAGATGAAATGTAATATTGTTATTTTAATGATTATCAAAATGACTTGGATAGGTTAGAAAAGAAACTAATCACCAACAGTATTTGCATTGACCCACTCTCATCTTCTCTACAAATCCATGAAACACACACACACACACACTCCCTCTTCAGACCCATGTGCATATACAGGACATGACATAAGCATTTGTTGTACTGTGTTTTTTATTCAATCAGAGCTCTCAGATCATAGCCGAACACTGATCAGATAACAACCTCAAGTTTCACCATTTCATTTTTTTTCTGAATTTGGATATATGTGTATGTAACAGATTAATGGAGGATGGTTTTGAGATTCCAGCTGTTAAAAAAATTTGATGACAGTGACGAAGAAGATGAAGTCGGCAAGGACATGGACATCCCAGAGGGTCCAACCGTCTGTAGACTGTAAGATCGGAAAGAAGGAGATAAAAACAATTCAACATCTAGTCGCTTTGTTCCATTACATTTGTTCTCAATTTTTGGGGAAGTAATTGTCCCTCTTTTTTCCTGGAAACACTTGTTAACAAATCTCAACTGGCCATAAGATGCAAAGATGAATACTTTTTTCTCTCCAATGATACCATCAAAAATTGAACCATATACAAAACATAAATGAATACTTTTAGTTTCAATGTATAGGGTAAATTGGTCCATTTTGAATGTATCATCGATCATTTGAAGTTGGCCATAGATATCGATGGACAAACTTGGCACTGAAATGAGGAGCAGTTTGATTATTCTTCCCATATGGAATCCCTACCAACAAAGACAAGATAACGTGTAATAGTTACACGTGTCATTGGGCACTCTGTTCAGTCAGTGTTAGAAAAAAACAACAATCCTACAAAGTCTGTCTTTCCCAAGCAAATGCAGCAATTTTACAATTTCCCTAATTAAAATATGAGATATCTTTGTTCTTAGATCCCTTGAGATACAGAGAGAAACATTCCTTTGTGAGAAATACAGTTATGCAAAAGTATCATTAAATGCTTAGATAAAGAAGAAACCAAAAACCATTTCTCTTATACTATAAACCAGATACTCAGATGAGTGAGGCTATCAATATAATATTAGTATGGTTCACATTGCCAAGATGACATACATACATGACATGCTTTATGCACATAGCCTATCAAATTGCTGAGCACTTCCTAACTCCAACAAAATCTCAATCGATAATAAAGCTCAAAAGTCATAATTTCCCAATTTAAGAACAATATTTAACAAATTTCATGAAAAACTGAAAACCTCTAAGCACTGGTCTACAAATTAGTTTCATCAACAGTAGTATGAGATGGATAGACCTGAGAGTGATGCACATAATCTATCAAATAGCTGAGCACTTGCTAATTCCAACAAAACCTCAATCGATGACAAAGCTCAAAAGTCAGAATTTCGCATTTTAACAACATCATTTAACAAATTTCATGAAAAACTGAAAACCTCTAACCACTTGTCTACAAATTAGTTTCATCAACAGTAGCATGAGATGAACAAACCTGAGAGTGATCGCGTTTCATGAGGCTCATTAGGTTTTCGGCCGCGAGCCGGAGCTCTGAATCAGAGTGACGAACAACCGATTTGATTGATTTGAGGATTCTGGGATCCAAATCTGGTTTAGTTGAATTGGTAGCCTTCTCTATCAACCCTACCACCACCACCGGCTTCCGATCATCCGCTTCCCATTCCATGGCCGGAGCACCGGTTTGTTAATTTTGACCTTTTTGCTACTTTGAATTCGTTTCCTTTTCGTTTTCTCCAGGAGATGTGGTTATATTGAGAGGCGGTGAATGGACTATAATATTATTTTACAAAAATTATTTTTTGTAGCACCTACAAAAAAAAATTAATACTAGTTGACTATATTTTTAATTAAAATTTGTTGTAAAATTTATGTTTCGTACTTTCATTTTAAAAAAAATTGAGATAAATGTTTACATTAAAAAAAGGATAACTAAATTTCTAAATATGTTTATTGTATAAATATTTAAGAGCTGATAAAATTAGGGGTGTTCACCGTTCGGTTCAGTTCGTTTAGTAAGGAAAATGTGAACTGAACCGTAAGAGACGGATACCTGACTATCCAAATCGAAACCGAACCGCGGGTTGAACCACACCGCACCGAACCGGGCCGAAATAAGCCGGTTACCCGCGGTTTGGTTCACGGTTACCCGGATTTATAAAAAAAATGTCATTTACAATATAAAAGTGGTAGTCAAATATAACATTTAAAACAATTACAAAACAAATAAATAAAACTAATCAAATCGCTACAAATTAGAATAAGTTTAATCGTTTAAACCATCCATTTTTCGGTTAATGTTGACGCTTTTACAACCTTATACCACCAAATTTAATCATCCAACATAATTATTAGCACCAAAATGTAAAACACTTCACTCATTTAGCTTTCGGTTAATAAATATATAAATAATAATATTAATATTTAATAGTAAATACTATATATACATTATATCCGGTTCGGTTCAGGTACCCGCTGTTACCTTAAATATAAAACCAAAATCGACCCGGAATACCCGGTTTTTTCGGTTTTCGGTTTTTTGAATTTTGGATTTTACGGTTATCGGTTTTTTCGGTTTTAAATCAAACGGTTCGGCTCGGTTTCTCGGTTTTCCGGTTTTTTTGAACATCCCTAGATAAAATATATAATTTTCGAGGTGTTTGGTTAAAGGTATGTACTAATCAATGGAAATAAAAAAAGTTAAAAAATTACTCAGTTTTATATAGTATAATAGAATTGGAACCCAAATTTTTATTTCAAGTTAAATCGGAACTTTCTCTATCATTTTCATTTCTATGTGTGAACCAAACACTCGCTTAACTAAAAGCAAAGTTGTTATTTGGTTAACTAAAAACCGTAATAATTATGTATGTCTAAAATTGTGTGTCATTTCTATTGTGAGAGTTATTTTTTGGACGAAATGAGTATAATTATTTCGAAACCATCTCCGGTAGATTCTCTAAGATATAGATTCAAAATTCAAAATTTCTAAAAGGAACTGGATTTATTTTTAAAAACTTTTCTATTTTCGACATTATAACACTATTGTATTATTAAAATATTTTATATCTATACTATATTATAAAGCATTTGGACAAAAACTCTTAAAAACAACTTTTTAAGCTTTAGTTACTGCTATTTAATGTTAATTACTTAATTTTCAAGATTACAAGTAAATTGTGCATAAGTACAACCTATTAAAGCTTTATCTTTAAATTCATGTAACTAACTACAGATAATTATGATCAACTACAGGATAAATATATAATTTTAAATATAAAAAATCTAAAATATGATTAGGATAATCATTGACTTCTAACAAATAAATAATTATATTATTAAACCAAAAATAAATTATTTGGCTATTAAACCTAAATTAATTATGATAAAAAATTGAATTAAAAAAATTAAATAGAAAAAGAGAACTTTTAATTGAAATACTAACTTTTTTTTTTCTCAAAACCACATAAAACCATTAGAACATCGATAGAAACAAAAATTAAAATGAAACTTAAAATCGAGATATATCTCGCTGCATTACGCGAGTATCCTTCTAGTATTTAATAAAATATCATCTCTCTATTAAAATTTTAATTTCAAAGTTTCTTATTTACGAGAATATAATAAAAAAAATCTTTTTTCATCGTAATAATTTTTAGAGAATTCTCCAAATTTGGAGAATTTCATGTTATCTCTCCTGTTTTTTCCCTTCTGAGGAATGGTTTTTGGCAAAGACACCGATACTCTTACCTGGTTAACGCTTATAAGATAAGATTATTTCCTACTATACCATTTTCATGGCTGGAATGGAAATCTTACCCGATAAGGTAAGGAATAAATATAACTTTTACCTGTAAGCACTCACTTCGATAAACGTTTAATAAACGAACCCTTAGATACATTACTCATGTTTAAATAATCACATTCATTTGTTACATGATAAACCAAACACCATTATTCATTTCCATCCGCATTCTCACCTCTTAATACCCAACCAAACACCCACGATACTAATGTATGATCTTCATAGCACAAGGTACAACTTTCCAAGCACAAAGTACAACATTTATTGCAATACTAGTCGGTCACAATCCATGGGTGAGATAACTGAAAGCCACAAGAAAGAGTGAAACTGAAACCACTTGTACCACGACTTGTATAGACTTGTAACTTGAGACGATAGCACATCCCCCCCCCCCTGCATTTTAGAGCACAAGAATCAACAACTTATCGCCAAAGGGTCAATGGCCCACCAGCACCTCGGTTATGTGTACATCCCAACTTCCTTAAATATTATATACTTCGATGAACAATTTATCATGCAAAGTATATTTAGGGGTTGTTTGGTGTTGGTTTTCCATTAAGTCATGTATGGAATAAGTTGCATGTGTGTATTATTCTGTCTGTATAGATTGTGAAGGTGTTTGTTTGGGGAGGGGTTTTCTATAGATGGAAGAAGCGTGTTTTTTAATTTTAAATGGGAGAGACAAGTTTGGAAAAAACTTAGTTTTTCTGCATAAAGCTCCCCCTAAAAGCTTACTGAATAAGCCACTTCTATACATTAAGATTAAGGGGCTGTTTGGTTGGTTTTCCATTTAATGTAAGGATAAAGCTGTCTAGGTGGATTAATTTGTCAGTATAGATGGGAAAGATTTTTGGTTGGGAGGTTTTTTTCATAGATGGAAGGACTGTGTTTTTTAATTGGAAGGTGCAGGTTTGGAAAAAAATTGGCTTTATGCATAGAACTCCCCCCTAGAAGTTTAATGAAGAAGCCACTTTCTATATCATTAAGCCACTACCAACCAATCATTTATAGCTGATCGAATAAGTTGCGAGTCCCATTAAACTCATTAAGCTGCTAACAAACAGGCCCTAAGCCACTACCAAACAGTCAATGTATAGCTGACCGAATAAGTTGCGAGTCCCATTAAGCCTATTAAGCTGCTAACAAACAGTAACAGGCTGTTTGGTTGGTTTCATTAAGTCCTGTATGGATAAAGCTATATGTGTGGATTAATCTGTGTCTGTATAGATTGGAAAGATTTTGTTTGGGAGGGCCTTTTCATAGATGGAAGGAGCGTGTTTATCTATTGGGAGGGGAATGTTTGAAAAAAACTTTCTGCATAAAGCTCCCCTCTAGAAGCTTACTGAATAAGCCACTTTCTGTGTCATTAAGCCAGTACCAAACAGTCATGTACAGCGTGTTTATCGATTGTATGCATTCATTCTCATACAGTTTCAGATTCAGTTCAGAACAAGAAAGGCAACGGCTTAATAGTTAATACGACGTGATAAGCAAAAAGGAAAGTTTTCAGCACTAACCTCCATGATCATCAGAACATTATATATTTGAACAAAAATCATCATTTCTCCCTGGACCAATTCCCACTTTTCCCTCCAGTTTTATGTTCCAATCGCACATCTGTAATCTGAATATCCTTTGATGCAGCTTTACACATATCATATACCGTTAAGCCAGCAAGGGTAACTGCTGTCATTGCTTCCATCTCGACTCCAGTTTTCCCAGTTGAAGCAGCCTCACCTTCTATTTCAACACAATAATTATGAGGATTTAATCTTAAATCGACCCTAACATGTGTTAGATCGATATTATGGCATAATGGGATAAGATTACTAGTCTGTTTGGCTCCAGTTATTCCAGCTATCTTTGCCACACTAAGGACATCTCCTTTGGCAACTTGGTTGGCTGAAACTAAACCATATACTTTCTTTCCCAAAATAACTTTGCAACTAGCAATAGCAACTCTCTTACTAATATCCTTGTGAGAAACATCCACCATTTGAGCTTCGCCTTTTACGCTAATATGGGTCAACTTAGATTCGTTTTCGATCTTTTCTACAGATATAGATTGAGAATCTTGACCCGTAGGTTGACTTTCACTTGAACCAGCAAGGCTTGTAGGTGGAGCTTCACCAAAAACAAATTCCATCTCCTGAAATCAAAAGAAAATATATACACATATATGAGATATTATATTGACCATTAAATGACCTACTCCCTTCGTCCTGGATGAGGGTACAGTTTAACTAGGAGGCAAAATGGATTATTTTTAACTGAAAATATACTTAAATTATTGATAATTAGATTATACTTTATACAATATATGGAAAATAGAAAACCGACGGTGATAAACTTGTAACGATATCCATATGAAACATAGAATTCAAGAGAGGTTTAACTTCAAGACACAAATGTATATCTTTAATTTGTGTTTTCGCTTATGTAGATGTTTTGTTTTTCAGGAAAATGTGTATACGGAAGGGTTCAAATGAAAAACGAGAGAAAACTCTTTTACTATAGTCAATCATATGTGATACTAAATCAGATACGTGATTGACCTTTGGCACGATCTTGGTCGCGGGCCAAGTCGTCCGCACACCACCAAATCCCCACATGTTTTATCACTTATGACTAAGAGTGTTCTCGCATTTTCTTGAAATGAATGTGTTCTCGTTTGAATGTCCACCGGTGTGTGTGTGTATATATATAATTATATAGGGTTGTGTTCAACTGAGGAACACCCTAATAACCATTCATTTGTGCGGTATCTACATGAGCATACAAGTAAATGAGAAGTTTCTTGGTTTCTATGTACGTATGCATGTGCATTTTATGCACATATGCATACCGGACAAATGAATAATTATCAATCAGTCTTCCATCTTTTTGTGGTTTTCTCATGAACCTCATTATCTCTCTCTCTCTCTATATATATATATATATACATATATATGTGTGTACACATAGAGGGGCGTTCAAATACAACCTCTCTAGATTTTACAACCGATGCAACCTATCCATTTTCTTTTTTGATTTTTTTAATTGAGGGTAGTTACAACAGATTAAATAATAAACGCTCCTGATTTGGTTGTGATGGTTGTAGGATTGCAATGGATTGTATAATAACGGCCCTCTACATACATACATATATAGGGGGCAATTCGGAGAAGAACTGATTAGTAGTTTGTGGAAACTGTAAGAATCAATCTTAACCACAAATCAATGGTTAAATTAGAAAACTTATAATTTGGTAAGTTTGATTAAATTTTTAATGAAAGGGCTTTTTAGGTATTTTAAACTCTCCTTTCTCCATCCACGTTCCACTTTGATACAATTATGTGATACACGCTATGATACCATTATGATACCCTTAGTGTGATACACAAATACATATAAGATACATTGTGATAACCACTGTGATACCCATTTAGTTACCCATTGTGATACCTAGTTTTACCAATTTACCCTTTATGTTATATTAGTAAATAATATTAATTATTTAAAATAATTGATCCACATTAGTTCTTACAGTTTCCACAGCTTACTTGATTAGGCCCCTATATATGTAAACCCGTTTTTTTGTTACAAACCAATCTTAACCTCCATCTAGGCTCATGAATGTTTGGTTCATAAATATCTCGATTGTTTTATAATCTAAATGATTGATTATGGTTTGCATTGATCAAAACCCTATATCAATAGAAACCCAATAGTCAGCATCATTGTTTCACGTTGGCATCACTAACTACCATTTCTGATCATAGAGTGACCATTAGATAAAACATTATGAGGTAAAAGAAATACATAAATACATGCATTTTTAAGACATCTTCCCATACTAAAGAATATATCAAGGTAAAAGAAACCAACCATGGCTTTAAGATACCTTATTAAGCTCAGCAATAGTGTTGGCAATATCATGGCTACTGCTACTGTTAAACAACCTTCTTGATTTGGGTAAAATCAATGCTGCCCCACGAAGAAACATGACCGATGGAGAAGCTCCCTTTGAGTCACCTTGGACATTTACAAAAACACCAGAAATTGAATTAAGAAACACATCTAATGGAACTAATAACATAATCAAGAACATATCTACATTCATTCTTTCATTCAGACATTTTAACAAACACCTAGAATGCATCAAACCAATTCATTACAGTGGGAAAAATTTCCCAAGAGCAGATACCATCATAAAACCTCATCATTTTAAAGTATTTTTTTTTTTTTCAAATCAACTATATGAGCATTGGCTCGTGCAACAAAAATCTTTAATACTTACAGTTACCGTGTAGAGAAAACAACTATGTAGCGATTTCGATTCAACACTTCACTTTCGGAGAACACCCAGATGAGGCTTTTTTGCACATCTCCTTCTCTTTCCGGTATATCTAACTCATCGTTCCATCGCCAAGTCCTTATGTGCAGATGATGCGCGTAGCAAGTGAACGTGTGCCGCCATTGACAGCACCTCGAAAGTAAAATAATTACACTCATTGTCCCCATGATTTGTATTTTGTTTCAAATTCGGTCCCTTGCCTTGATGGAAAGAAGTCTGTTTAACCCAGTTAACTCAAAGGGTATTTTAGTCATTATCTAAAATTTCTTAATTTTTATATTCAATTATTTTATTATTATATTATATTTTATTTATACTATATATAGAAGAAAGATCGTATGACGGTATGAGAATAAAAGTTAAGGTGGAAAACGTAAGAAAAGATCTGGACCTTTAATCACTTTTAATCTCACACACAATCACACATCCATTAATTGTGCTTATCATGGGAAGCGATCCGGTGTATTTTGATGCACCGCCTTAGTGTTGATCTTCAATTAGGATTGATCCAACGATGGAGATCTCTTCTGCCCTTCTTACTTCCATTCTCATCGGAACTCAACCTTATATATATATATATATATAATCGAGAACTCTAATGAAGCCCACCCCATCAACAGATTACCCCCGACCTCATCTATGTAACACCCTCGGCAAAATATTCTCGTTCTCATTCTTTGGCACTGTTGCTCTAATGTCCTGTTGATGTTGACTCAACATTGATGACACCAACAATCGTTCATCACCAAAAAATGATATAAAAAATGGGATTACGATTCAGCCTCAAGATTTCTTGTTTATCTTTGTTTATATTGGATGCTTGTCCCTATCGAATCAACGATAAGTGAATTCGACTAGATATGGCCGAATAAATCAAACGTGTCATATCGGATTAATAACAAAAGTTTTTGGATGCGTTTATTTATATTGCAAGTAAACTTTATGGTATTTAGGGCATCCATAATGGAGCTTCTTCTTGAGGTTTTTGTTGATATTTTTACAAAAACCTCCACTGTGGGACACAGGTTTTTGTCTAGTCACAGGTTCCTATAGGCACCCAGGTGCTTGAACAAGAATTCGGGTTCTTGCAAACATTCTTTATTCCTTATTTATTATTTTATTGTTTTTTCTTACTCATTTTATAAATTTAAAATAAGGGAAGTGAGGTTTTTGTAAGAACCTCTATTGTAGAGTTTTATGAATGTTTTTGTTTTGTTGAGATGACAATGATGTGACAGAAAAAAAATATGGCAATTGAGGTTATTTAAGGTTCCACCACTACGGAAGCTCTTAGATTTCTATATTTATTTTTATAAACAAAAGTTATATAAGATTAATAACAAAGTATAGTTACTTTTGTATTTATTAAAAGACGCTTTTGTAAACAAAAGTCAACTATCGTTATGGAGGTCTTATCGTATATAGGATTTTCAATATTGTGATTCAAAAATAACAATATAAGAGTTATCGGTTATAATTGATACATGTGAGTTGCTAAACGAGGCTTCGCAATGGCCATCAATGGTTTGGCTTTCGGCATTGTCATACCGTATCTTTCCTCGGTGTCGATATCCTCGCACCTTAAACCATCGGGCGGGCTCCAATCGAAGCAATGAAAAAGTCGAGCCAATGCCATCAAAACGAACGTCACGCCGAGTGGTGCACCGGGGCACTTTCGCTTTCCTGCACTAAAAGGCAGGATTTTGAAATCGTCTCCATGACTTATCTCCACTCGGGATCCATCAGTGGTCAAATGTCGTTCTGGTCGAAATACGTTGATATCATCCCATATCAACGTGTTTCGCCCCAGACCATGAGTATTAATGAAGACACGTGTCTTGGCGGGGATGTGGTAGCCGTTGATCTCGGTGGCGTGTATAGACTCGTGTGGGATGAGAAACGGTCCGGCTGGGTGCATCCGAAAGGTTTCTCGTACCACACATCGTAGATAGTTTAGATTTGACAAATCCGACTCGGTGACCATTCGGTCATGGCCAATAACCTTGTCAAGCTCTTCTTGGATCTTGCGGATGACACGGGGATGTTTGATTACTTCGGCCATTGCCCATTCGTTAGTCACGGCCGAAGTATCCGTTGCCGCAGCTATCATATCCTGTAATTAATAATACATAGAATAATTTATGATTGGACCCGTTGAAATGACTCAACCCAACTATTTCATTATATAAAAGAACGTCATATTAGCTATTTTATAGAACACTATTTAAAAAAATATATCTTGTAAAAACAAGTGTTCCATAAAAAGATGTGTAACGCTTTGTATTCAAAGTTTTATAAAAAAAAAACTTGTTAAGACGCCCAAAAGTTTTGTATAAACTTATTTCAACTTCTTTAATTTTTGTCATATAAATTAAGTGTTATAAAGCAATTTATTAGGACGCTTAGAGATTGGTGGCGTCCTATTGACTCAATTTGGTTGTAGTGTTTCAGATATGTTATAAGTGAGATTACTTGAACTAAAGCTTTGATTTCGTTGTCGTCCATATGATCTTTGCCATCTTTACCCGGTAACGACAATAAAACGTCAACAAAGTCCATAGTCATGTCGTTATTTTGATCTCCCTTCATCTTCCTTTTCCTATGTTCTTCGATGATCTTCGTATGAAAATCATCGACCCTTTTCTCCACTTCTCTCATTTTCTTTTCACAACCATACGGGTCGATCCATCTCCAAAATGGTAAATAATCACCCAAATAGATCAATCCTAGTAGCCAAAAGAGTTCATGGGTTATGTTCATAAACTCCAAGGCCTCTTTCGGTCCAGCTGAGCCCGAGCCAAAGTATTGCTTCCCTAACAACATTCGGGTCACATTGTTCATAGAAAACGCACCTAAAACTTCTCTTAGGTTAATCGGGTCACCAGACTGAGTCAGAGCCCATACATCTTGTACAAGATGTTGGGCTTCGCCAGCTCGTTGTTTTGCAAATGATTCGAGTCTCTTTGTCGTAAGAAGTTGCTCCATACATATCCTTCGCATCCATTTCCATCGAGGCCCGAAAGGCGCTAATGCAACATCACCGCAATTGTACGCCAGGTGAATGGCGGCCAGGGTTTGCGGTCGAGATGCAAATACATCATCTTGTTGGCAAAGTATTTCACGAATGATGTTGGGGTCGTTGGTGGTGATTGCATCAACTTTTCCAAGACGAAGATAAACCAATGGGCCATATTGTTCACAAAAAGAAGCCAGATCCCTATGAGGCAGTGGCCCTAGTTGGAGAAGATTGCCAACTATAGGCCACCTTGGTGGGCCTGGTGGAAGCTGACCCACCGTTTGTTGGGAAAATCTGGTGATCCATGACGATATGATTCTTGTTACAAGAACTGCAAAGATGACGACATATGCTATAGGTTGCAAGTCCATTAGTTGTTGATTTGCTAAGTCGTCAAATATAAATTGCATGTTTGAAAATTTGTAACGATTTAAAGTAAAACTTTACACAATTTTCGCATGTTAATTTTATTGGTAGAACTTTAGGTTTGAAGTTAGGTACGAATCGGTTAAGACACATTCTTGAAATGTCAATTGTTATATCTCATGTTCAAATAATATGGTAAATGGTGATTATACGAGTTCCTAATAGTACATGTAGGTGTCTATATATGTGAAAAATCATTTTGTTTTAATAAAAAAATTCTTTTATTTCATTCTTTTTATTTTTCATTTTTTTTAAATTTCGAGAAAACAACATTAATACCTCTTATTTTACTTACTAGGCTTAAAATATAGATGAAATTGAATTTACAAAATATAAAAATAATAATTTGTATGTTTATTTTGTTATTATTATTTAACAATCATTTCGTCTCAAAACAAGTGTCTACAATAGAAAAAGACACACAGTTGTAGAAAAGTGTAATTGTTACACGTTTAATGAATTAAACGTCAATTCACTATAAAACACACCGGTTTCACCAACAAATGTTTCTACTATTAATTTCGTCGGTGATTAAAATCCACTGGTAATCACGATCATCATCATTTTCTCCATCGATAAATCCATTAAAGTTTTATGTTGATGAATCTCTTTTGTTTTATACTGATTTTTCCCTAAATAATAGAAGGTATAATTAATTTCTTCATCAAACAAGTAAAGAAAATACAAGGAAGCGTACATAATGCACTTATAAATAAAAAACGACCACTTATTGTAAGACAAAATTTAAAATAAAAAATAGATATTTATTTTGAAAAAAAAACTAAACTAAACTTTGGAAAGTCATTTTCTTTTGTAAATATTAAATGTATTCTTTAATTTAAAACGATATTAGTATAGTTTCTAGAGTACTAACATCAACTGGTTCCATGGTCTAGCGGTTAGGACATTGGACTCTGAATCCAGTAACCCGAGTTCAAGTCTCGGTGGAACCTCATCTTTTTTTTTGCATTTTATTAAAATTTTCAGGTAATTCGATTTTAGTCCCTCAACTATAGATTGGATTACATTTTTGGTGTTAATGTTATAGAAGTATTCCATTTTCAGTCCTCGTGGCTTAGTTATATAATCTTTTTCACCCATTTTTTTGCTTTGTTATTCTTTTCTAACTTTTTTTTTGAATCAGCAAAAAACACTTTTATTACCCACCAAGCATATACCAAACACAAACCACAAGTGTAGCACTTTTACAAACAAAATAAGAAAGGATAGCCCATGAACCTTCAAATCTACCAAACAACCAACTGCCAAAATGGTTTGAGCTTGAACTCCAAAGGTCAACAGTACCAGGAGGTCCCAGGTTCAAATCCAGGGAGGGGTAAAAAAAATCCCCTTGTGGCCACGGAGGTTCAAATGCGGTGACTCCGGACTACCTTGCGAAGCGGGTAGTCGCCCTGGGATTAGTCGGCTCGCAAAGCAGGTTGGATATCCAGGTTAATCAAAAAAAAAAAACCAACTGCCAAAATAAAGGACACCCTCCTCAGATTGTCAGTTTATGAGAATTAAACTGCCCCTGTTTACAGGAATATAACCCTTCTATTGTTAGTTTTTAATTATATGTAAGAAAAAAGGTATGAATATCTAAATCAATCATTTATTGATGCAAATGATGCCTCAATAACTCGTTATGCCTTTCTTGTTAAACACTATGATAATCATGTTTATTTGTTAGGAAAACCTTATTTGTGTTTATGTGTGCGGAAAGTTGTTAGTTTCATTTTTTTGAAAGTATAAATCAAAAGTCAAACAGTCCTCTATTACTCTTTGGCATGTAAATATTACTCTTGTTAAAGGATATGTATTTTGGTCACTTTACCATTAAATTTAATTTTTAATTATTTTTTCGTCTATTGAATCTTTATCTTATCGACCTTAATCCATCAAGTGATTTTGCATGAACATAAATAATAAAAACAACAAATTCATTAAAAAAAAAGCTTAGAAAAAAATCCATGTAAGTCGGAAACTTATATAAAACTAAATAAAAAGAACAAGGAAAAAAACAAAACCATAATTTGTTCTTGATATTATGAATAGAAAGAGGAATTTGTTTGCTCTATAAACCATCATTAATCCTAAACATAACAAAAGTAAGAAAAGAAGAACCCTTTTCCAAATCACCATCATTTCCACCATTGGAACCCAATTTACTAGAACTATCAAAATTAACGTAAGAAAATCTTGTTTTAAGGTTGTTCACTTGTTCTTGCAGTGACCTCATACGAGTGGGGCCTCTAATGATGGGCATGGTCTTGGTCTTGACTCCTAAACATGAACCTACAAGCATATCAAATCATGTTTCTAAACAAGAACCCAAAACTTAGAGGAATGGGCTACGGATTGCAAATCATAACAACATCAAAAGAGGGTACGCATAAGATTCAACTGCTAAAGAGGACAACAAGTCACGAAATAAGACATGAGTCTCTATGATTGAATCACTAAAGTAGAAGGGCGTGTCACATCAGGGCCAACTTAGTATGTGTATATATTAATACATTATAATTTTAGAAGAAAACTAGAGAAAAATGAGAAATTGTCATAACTCATAAATGCCTCTCATTTTATTGAAGTTAACAAAAACCTAACGGTCGTTAATAGAGAAGACGAAAAGCAAATGATTTTGCAAACCAAGAACATTTTCGTTAAAACCAACAAAGTTGAAGGGCCAAAACTGATTTTTATAAATTTTCATTATTGGCACGGGTATAGAAGTAGTTGTAAATATAAACCCTTCCCTCTCTTTTCCCTCTTCACCATTCGAGCTCCCTCTCCAATGGAATTCGAACCAAACCACCGGAAACTCGAAGAAACAGTGATCGGAATCCTTAAAGCTGCTGATTTAGAGATCGACACTGAGCTCTCCGTTAGAACAGAGGCGGAAAAACTGCTCGGAGTCGACCTTTCTAATCTCGATAGCAAGCGGCTTGTTAGACGAATCCTTGAGTCCTTTTTGCTGTCTTCTTCGCCGGCCGATGAAGTTCAAGAAGAAACCGAAGTGGTGGAAGAAGTGCAGACGGAGAAATTTCCGATTGATGATCCAAAAATCGCTGGTGATGATGGTGGTGGGCGTGTTATATGTAAGGTGAGTTCTCTAAAACCTAACGTTTCAATTAATTTAAGAACAGTTATGAAATTGTACGAAATATGTTACAGAAACATATGGTGATATGGTGCTTAGATGTTTTTGAGTTTTATCCATGATTTCTTAAAGTTTAAATTTCAGAAATTGTTCTGCTCAAATGTTAGTGCGTATAGGTAACAGCACATTGGTTTAATTAGTTTGTTCAAGGCTAGAGTTTATAAATCCAAGTACTTTTTGGTTGTTGAGGGAAAACTTTTGTTTTTTTGATAATTTTCAAAGCTCTTAGATGTTACTAGTAATCTGGTTATCTGAATTGGTAAAATTTTGAACTTCATTATGATATCTTACTGTAAGAAATCTTTATGGTGATCAATGAGGGTAAATAAAATTAACCATCTTTTATTGTGGTACACTGGTACTAATTGAAAAGTTACTTTTCAAATATCAAGTATGTTCAAGAGAGAAAAGTTTGGAATCTTGCAGCTTTATTAACAACCTGCCAAATGCTACTTAGTAGGGAAATTTTCAGAAATAGCCAATCTCTCACAAGGTTTCACCTTTTTAGCCATTTTCAGACCTCATTTCACTTTGTAACCAATCTTTACGCAGAAGCGTCACGCATATATGCATAACGATTGGTTTTTGGCAAAAAGAAGTGGAATATTTACGCGGAAAATGGAATTCTTACACAGAAAGTGGCCGAAAACCAATCTTTATTCATATGCGTAAGGCTTTTGCATAAGGATTGACTACAAAGTGAAATGAGGTCTGAAAATGGCTTAAAACTGAAAAGAGATTGGGAGATTGGCTGTTTCTGTGAATTTCCCGACTTGGTATTTGTTGAAAAAATCTGTATCAAGATATAATTGAAGGAATTTGATTGTTGATCATCTTAACTCTTATTACTGTACTTCTTTCCTTGTGTTGTATAGCTACCGGGTATGAGGAGAGTGTCAATTCAAAAATTCAGAGAAACGAAATTGGTGTCAATAAGGGATTACTATCAAAAAGAAGGAAAGGTGTTTCCTTCCGGTAAAGGTGACCACTTGCAGCTCCTTTATTTTTCATGCCATTACTCGTGCACAACATTTCATGACTGTATTGGATAGTAGAATCTGTTGGCAGCAACAGTATGTAAATAGTTTTCATAGCTTTGATCTGTCGGTTTTATTGGGTAAAGATTGTTTCATTCTTATAAATGTGATGATGGGATATCTTTTTTGCTTTACCTTTCAAGGGAAGTAAATGTAATCTATAAATCTTAAAAGTTTTTGTTAAATGCTGATAATCACTGAATAAAATATATGCTCCCCTCTCTAACAATAGGTTTCTGTGACAAATGATGCCAAAGATTCACTTTCATTTTTAGGATAGATTTATCAAATTTATCATTTGTATGATGTTTGGCCTACTGCCATTACTTGTATTATCATTATAGTTATTGACTTATTTCCACTCACTTCCTTCAATATGTTCTTTCACATTCTGTGGTATTGGTGATAAGTTGGATCAAATAATAAGTTTCCGCCTTTTATAACATTTACAAAGGTGTTCTAATAGAAATTTACTTTGTATATAAGATTATTGGAACTTTTAATGTGCATCAACCTTAAGGGTAAAATGGGAAGGAAGTATTATGCTGCATTCACTTTGTCAAAGCAGTTAGTTCCCTTGAAAAATAATTAGATATTTAAGAGATATGGCTTTTAGACCTCTTGTGTCAGGTAAAGGCTATTCAAGGGAAAATTGACAAAAATAGCCAATCCACAAAAGTCAATTCACTTGTTAGCCGGGAACCAACTTCCCCAAATAGCCAAAGTTTATGCAGAAAAAAACATTCTGCTTAAACTTTAGCTATTTGGGGAATTTGGTTCCTGACATGGCTAAAAAGTGAATTGACTTCAGTGGATTGGCTATTTTTGTCAATTTTTCGCTATTCAGCCATTTATGTTACAACTAAATATAGGAAATAAGATTAAAAATAACGGGCACTTTCGTATTTTTAAGCTGAAATTCTTGTGTGTTAATTGTATTCCATGGTACTCTTGTTACTCTCTGTTGAATGGATTAGCAGTTACTTACTTCTTTACTTACTCCTAATTTATCATACAATCAGTCATTTTTATTGATGATGATACATATTAAAATGGTTTTCTGTTTTTCCTTTCAGGAATTACCTTGAACCCTAAACAATGGTCTGCATTTCGTTCAAGTTTTCCTGATATAGAAGCAGCCATCACAAAGATGGAAGCCGGGATAAGGTAGGGTTGTTTGTTTACCTCTTAACAGTTTCATTAAGAGGCAGCCTCTGAATTGCTAAGAGGTGAATCCTGTTTGGTAAAAGATAAGTCTGCCTCTTAATGGTTCCAAAACCCTCTGAATCATTTTGTAACCTGGACCTTCTTTAACCATTAAGAGCCCTAATTACACCCAGAACAATTACCAAACAATTATATTTCATTTTGCACTATATCATAAGAGCCTCTTAATCATTCTGACTACTTAATCATTCTGCACCAAACCATTTAGCAACTGCTAAAACTTTCTTTTCTGGATAAACTATATAGTAGAGCTTATTGTTAATCGAGCCTTCTAGTTTGTTGTTAGATTTACCTGTTTAAACTCAAGATTTGTATTCCTAATAAAACCATACCCCTCTTGTAACATTATTATAAAAAATATAATCTGATGGCCAGTAAATGTTTTAGACCCTCCTCAGATTTTTTAATCATTCTTTTCATTTTATTCGTAGGTGGTTAAAAAATATCTCCGATATAACCAAATTAATCGTTAAACACTCATCATGCACCATATATGTAATCACTAGTGATTTCACTTTGATTTTCAATGTATTTCTCACCTCCAAAATTGGTCATCAACAATTATTTAGATTTAGTTTGTATTTTGTTTGCTAATATTCCATAAATTTATGATTTAGCATGATATGTTTAGACACTAATGACAAAATCATGGACTATTATGATATAATTCATTTTATCCTTTTCTAAAAGAAACTGAACTTTGTCTCATAATCAGTTACAGTCATGATGAAATCCTAATAGCGTGATCTGCTGTTGGCTATTTGAACACCTAAAATTCAATAATTCCAAGAATTAAAAATTAGAAACATTTCATAATTGTTATTTATGCTTTCTTGAGAATTTGGTTCATCTCCCAATTGGTCAAGGAAACTTTTTTAATGGTATGCCTCTAGGGTGCGTTCAGTATGTAGAACATGGCTGGACAAAACAGTACAAAAACTTGTTGTCTATGTTTGGTACAACATTAGAATATGACAGGACATCACTTTAGTGGGACAAAAGTACATTTTTTCTGTCCCACCTAGAGCAAAAATAATTGAGAAATGGGACAAGATTGGTAAATTACTAAACTACCCATCTCAAATTAAAACCCATGTAAAGATTGATAAATTATTAAACTACCCATGTAAAGATTGGTAAATTACTAAACTACCCATGTAAAGATCGGTAAATTACTAAACTACCCATGTAAAGATTGGTAAATTACTAAACTACCCATGTAAAGATCGGTAAATTATAAAATTAATAAACTACCCATGTAAAGATCGGTAAATTACTAAACTAGCCATGTAAATTACTAACTTCCAAAAAATATATATTTGAAATTTAACCATAATGTCAAAGTCCAGGTTGATATGAGCCAATAACTAGTGGTTTTTTTTCAGGGGCAAAGGCATGGAAAAGAAGCAAAATGAAGCCGAAGCTTCAACTCCATCGACCAGCTTGGCTTCCGAGCCTTATGATCTTGAAAAACTTCAAACCGAAGCCGAAGCTTCAAACCCATCGACCAGCTTGGCTATTCAGCCTCGTGTTCTCGAAGAACTTCAAATCATCCATCCACTCATCCCCATTTCAACCACTCGTTTCACCGGTAGAAATTACTACTGTTGGAAACGCCAAATGGAATTCTTTCTAAACCAGTTAAAAATCTCTTACGTCCTTACCGAATCGTGCCCAAAAAATCCCGTTTCACCACAATCATCTAAATCCAAATCTCGTTCACAAAAATGGATCAACGATGATTACATCTGTCGACAAACCATCATGAACTCCCTTTCCGACCAACTTTTCGATCAATATTCCGTTAAAACCCTCAATGCCGGTGAATTATGGAACGAGTTAAAGTCGTTATACGATGATGATTTTGGAACGAAAAGATCTAACGTAAATACTTACCTTCAGTTTCAAATGATCGATGGGGTTTCGGTTCTTGAACAAGTTCAAGAACTTCATAGGATTGCGGGTTTGATTACTGCTTCTGGGATTACGATCGATGAAAACTTTCATGTTAGTGCCATTGTTTCGAAGCTTCCTTCTTCTTGGAAGCATATTAGAGCGAAACTAATGCAAGAAGAGTATTTACCGCTTGATAAGTTGATATATCGGTTAAAAGATGAAGAAGATTATAGAAATGGGTTAAAGAATGTGGATAAATTTGGCGGAAAGAAGAACGATTCGAGGGTTTGGTGTTTTGGATGTGGTAAAGAAGGGCATATTCGTCGGAATTGTCCTTTGACGAGATCGTATAGATGGTCTCGGTCACAGGGATCGGAGGAGCGACCGAGAGACGAATGATGTGATGTTATTCGTCAAAAACTGTTTAAGAGTACCAATTTTAATGGGTTAGAGGACATATCTGTATACATCCCATCCCAGACTGACAGATACTACTTTTAAGTGGGATATATTGGATTTGTTTTGATATATTTGTTTTTGTATTTGTGTGATTGTGGGTTTTATTTATGAAGAAGTTGACAAATTAGATTAACAAAATGAGAAATAAAAGAGGTAAAAGGTGTAAAAGTGAACATAACGAAGGTTGAAGGAAAACGCTGAAAAAAAAGAAAACTGAAGAATATCTTGGAAGCCCTTTATCTGAGTGGTATGAACAAATACATGCAAGTGATCTAAGCGGATTTTTTTTTATATGCACCAATGCTTCTATAATTATATATGTATTATTGCATACCGTTTAAATGGAGGACTCCCAGTATATTCTTAAGGGTTTTTTTTGACGTTTTTTCTTGAATCCGACCCTGTAATTTATTGTGTTATCAATTAGTCAAAAGTAATTTAATTATTTTTACAATTTATTTTTATAAATTATTTATAATAAATGAAATCAAATATTTCAAAACCATTTTATTAAACCAAATGCGATCTCATTTGAATTTTGAACATACCATGCACATTTCTTTAAAACTGGTTTAAACGGGTTGGATGGTTATTTATAGAATTATATATATGGATTGTCTTGAAAGAACTGGTTGTAGTTTGAAAAAAAAGGCAAGATCAATATGAATCTACTGATTTTTAAACTTTAGTCCTACTTTTATCGATCAGAATGGAGATAAGATTAACCACAAGGCTTGTAGCGTACTGGTTAAAACTTGTGGGGATGAAGCTGGATAACCCATCTACTCCAGATTCGAATCCAGGCGCAAACAACTTGTGGCCATTGGAGAATTATCTCAGGGTTGCATACTTTAGCAGTCTTAAAATTGTCAGTGATTAGTCTAGGCAAATGCCTAGGATACCCTTTAAAAAAAAATTGAGATAAGATTTCACACTTTACACCTCTTAAAAAAACATGTAGATAAGGACTAAACTAGTTTGTAATGTTTCTTGATTAAACTTTTGATTTCATTATTTGTGTAACCTCAATTTCTAAGAGCTTTTTTTAGCACAAGAAAGAAGCATGTATATTGATATACTTGAAAGTGACAAGTCCATAAAACAAAATAAAACAAACTTCTTCCATTTGCATAAACTCCTTCTATAACAAAAAAAGCTTGAATCTAAGAGCAATGATCTTCTTAACTTCATGATCACTTGCCCTTATCATGATCTTCTGTACAATCTTGCAAAAATCCCTGTATTACATACAAAATCGAATTCATGATTACACACACACACACACATATATATATATATAGAAAGAGAGAGAGAGAGAAGGGTTCATGGGATAACGGGAAAATTTTGAAAAACTGAGGAACACCGTAATAATCATTCATGTGTACGATATACATATGTGCATACAAGTAATTGAAGATGTTTCCCGGTTTCTACACGCGTATGCATATCAGACAAATTACTTGTATGCACATGTGCATATGGTACATTTGAATGATTATTAGGGCGTTTCTCAATTTTTTTATTTTTTCTAACAGTTTTCTTCAAAACCCGACCCTATATATAGTTTGAAAAAGAAGAAAATATTAATTACTTATCGCCATGGGTTGTCACCCAAAAGCAATAAATCACCCTCACGGCCATGAAGCTAGCTTTCGATCTTGTAAATCTTCTCCAACTCGTTTTGAAGCGCTTCATATCCTCCCAACGAACCCACGTCTCTCGTTTACACCAACATGTTCCCTTCCATTTGCACCATTATACAATCACTACAATTTGGGGATACCAACTCTATATCTACACCAAGTAATCTTAACACTTGTGGATTCTCGTATTCTTTTCCTTTATCAATTAAGCCAGTTGATGATGAAGGGATGGCATGGAACGGGTTCAATAAGTCACCCCAATTGACGTTAGCACGATGACTTATTGGACCATGGTCACATATTTGCAACCTTTTGTGCCTTGATGACGATGATTATGTGTCCAATTCGCTAACACCCGATCCACCGTCTTGAATAAGCTCAAGTTGCCATCAAGACATCCTATCCGGCAATTTAATCATTGTTCTTATAGAAGGTCCATGCCATTGAACCTTACAAGTAGTTTTATATATATAAAGTTAGATATAAATATATTATATGTAGATACACAAACAACATAGATAGATGTATATAATTATAAGTTCACAAGAAACCTTTATCGACCGTCAAGTAGAACCTGGCCAATCTTCAGAAATGTCGGTTTCTTCAACGATCACTCCTGTGTATCTAATGAAATAAAACACAACCATGTAATGATGTGAATACTCGAAATCAAAACAAGTAAGATCAATGTGAACCAAATATAAGCTCGTTTATAAGCCATATTTTTTTTTCTTTTTGCCAAACAATCCCTAAACATGGATTGAAAATTTTAAATCCAAAAATCCTGTCGCAATGTTTCCGCAACATATGTAATGAACCAGAACCCCGTCGTCTTGTCAAGAAAAACCTTTTAAAATGAATATCAAGTGAGATCATCAGTAAAAAAAACTTAAAAAAAAATATTTAAAAAAAATATTTTAATAAATAAATGGTTTTTTAAATATATTATGATTTAATGTTGGATTCTTCAAAATAAATAATCTATTAAAGATAAATAATTTTTTTTTTTTAAATATTAACTTTTGATTGAACATTTTAAAGAAATTTTATAGAATCCGTTCTAGAAACTCATTAAAATCTAAATAATAAAATAAATATAAAAATATTATAAGAAACATACAAAAATGGGCACCAAAGGACATACATATAATAAATTAATCAATAAATACTATATCAAATTATATATGGTAATTATTTTTAATATAGTAATATTATAACCATATAAATATAACATAATAACAAACCATAAACTGTATGCCAATTATATAAATATAATATTAACATTTGATGCATAATAATAAACATTCAATAATTATAATAAATAAGAGGATATAATGTAAGCAATTGATATAAAATGCATAGATAAATAATATTTTCTAGCCAATACTTATTAGAGTCAGACCTCTTATTTTAATAAGATCTCTTAACACAATCAACACTTCATCAAAAATTTCGGTAACGACCCCTAATTAAAGGTGATCATTTGCAGGTTTTGACCAGGCTCGAGTCAGGTCTAAGTTGTTTTTCTTGTCCAACGGGCTTAATATAGCAAACTCAAGCGTTTTTTACGGTCTTAAAAATTTGCCGTTACCTGCCCAATAAATGGGCCGGGCTTGCCCATGGGCCTAAAAATCTTTTTATGTTTCTAAGAAACAAACTTATATAAGATCATAAGTTGATGTAAAATAATTCAAAATACACAACAATATTTCCAACTTAAAATTAGATGTGAATACATAACATTTTATATAATTTTAAAAAAAATGTTTTGCAAAATATGAAGTATCGATGAATAATGAGATTAAATGAGATAATAAGGAATTGATCAGTTGACTATTGAAATAATTTTGTTTTTGCTTTTTAGATTTTTAAAGAATGTTATTAACATGAGTCATAATTAAGTGAGAATTAATAAGTATAAAAAAATTCTCATTTTATTTGTGCATGAATTATAATTATAAAAAATAATAATTATAAATATATTAATGGGCCGGGCGGGCCTGTCTATATAATTTTTTGCATCGCTCGTATCCGTCCATTATTTTTAACAAGTCAGTCTGGGCCCGCCTATTTTTTCGAGAATAGTCATCTAAGTCCGCTTTTTTAGTGGGCTAGACAAGGCAGGCCTAACGGGCCGTCCCGCCTGTGAACAGCTCTACCCCTAATGTCATAGACTTAACTTGAAATGAAATGCAAACCACAAGAATACTAGATGTACTTATTTTAAAAGAGAAACCATATCCAGATCTTGAGCAAACCACAAAGAACTAGAGATGACCAAAAATCAGTCTCGACGTAACTGGTCCCGACCAAAAAACCCACTTTGTAACCAGTTATGAGGACCGGTCCCGGGCCAACCTCAAATCAATCATAATCAGTCCCTGCACCGAACCGATCCTAAGTCGGTTCCAATCTTCGAGATCAGATCGAACCCATTTAGCCATCTCTACAAAGACCTACGATGTTATTTAATGAATTTTAAAAGTTTCTTGTATATAATTAATAATTGGGCTCAAAAATAATATTTTGGAATTTTTTTTAACAAAATACATAACACATGTGATTATAAATGGGCTTTTAAGCCCATATTCTTTCATCCCTCCTTTTTATTTTGTCATTTCAAATTCTCAGTCACACGCTCCCACCTTCTCTCCGTTTCTCCTCCTTCTCTTCCTCCTTCTCGCCGTCGGCCGTCATCGGAATCCATCGATCCTTCCCCCACTCAGGTACGTTCGTCCTTCCAGTTTATTTACTTACAACCTCCATAGATTTTTCTATACATACTTCTCGATTCTGATCTTCAATCTCTTAAATCTCATCAAAACCCTAGACTAGAACATGGAGTGGAATCCAGAAGACCTACGGTTTCTATCTCAATGTTTCCTCGATACACTCTCGCCTCAACCAGAACCCCGCCGTCGTGCCGAGAAAAACCTCTCCGACGCCGCCGATAAACCCAACTACGGCCTTGCCGTTCTCCGTCTCGTCGATGCATCTTCCGTCGACGAACAGATCCGTCAATGTGCTGCCGTGAACTTCAAAAACCATCTTAAAACTCGGTGGGTGCCTTCGTCGGCTTCCCCTATTCCCGATGCTGAAAAGGAACAGATTAAAAGTCTAATCGTACCTCTTATGCTTTCCTCCACTCCTAAAATTCAGGCACAGCTTAGTGAAGCCCTAGCTGTGATTGGGAACCATGATTTCCCTAAGCTATGGCCGGCTTTGCTTCCTCAGCTTAGGTCTAGCCTTGAAACGGCTATCAATGGGAATGATTTTGCTTCTGTTAATGGTATACTTGCTACTGTTAACTCATTGTTTAAGAAGTTTCGTTATCAGTTTAAGAGTGATCCTATTCTACTTGATTTGAAATATTGCTTGGATAACTTTGCTGCTCCTTTGCTGGCTACTGTCGAGAGTATTTCGGCAAAAATAAATGCTGTTGCTGGGAATGCTGCAATCCTACGTCAGCTGATTGAGGCACAGAGGCTTTGTTGTCGGGTATTTTATTCATTGAATTTTTTGGATTTGCCTGAATTTTTCGAGGATACAGCTGATAAGTGGATGAATGAGTTTAAGAACTATCTCACTGTGAGATACCCAATTGTTGAAGATAGTGGTGCTGAGGGTCTTTCACTTGTTGATGAGCTACGAGCAGCTGTTTGCGAGAATATAAGTCATTACATGGAGAAAGAGGAGGAGCTATTCCAAAAGTATTTGAGTGGGTTTGTGGAAGCTGTCTGGAGTCTTCTTGTAGTTGCGTCAGCGTCTCCAAGCCGTGAACGGTTGACTGTGACCGCCATCAAGTTTTTAACCATTGTTAGCACCAGTGTTCACCATGCATTGTTTTCTGGGGATGAGATATTGCAGCAGATCACTCAGAGTATTGTTATTCCAAATGTGATGTTGCGGGATGAGGATGAAGAGCTGTTTGAGATGAATTATGTCGAGTTTATTCGGAGAGATATGGAAGGGAGTGATCTTGATACCAGGAGAAGGATTGCTTGTGAACTTCTCAAGGGGATTGCCGGAAATTACAAAGAGAAGATTACAGAAAGGGTTTCGGCGCAGATTCACAGTTGCTTGGCACTTTTCGCTGAAAACCCAGCTGCTAACTGGAAATATAAGGATTGTGCTATATACTTGGTTGTCTCTCTTGCAACGAAAAAGGCAGCCGGTGCTTCAATCTCAACTGATCTTGTTGATGTTGAAAGTTTCTTTAGATCAGTTATTGTGCCAGAGTTACAGGGTCAGGATGTTAATGCTTTCCCGATGTTGAAGGCAGGCGCATTGAAGTTTTTCACCATGTTTCGGGTCCTGATTCCTAAACCTGTTGCCATGGCTCTTCTTGGTGATGTGGTTCGGTTTCTTGGGTCAGATGCTAATGTGGTTCATTCGTATGCTGCCAGTTGTATTGAAAAGCTTTTGCTTGTCAAGGACAATGGAGTCCAAGCAAGATATACATCAATGGACATTGGTCCCATTCTTCCAGTGTTGATGACAAACCTTTTTGGTGCCTTGGAGAAGCCTGAGTCGGAGGAGAATCAATATATTATGAGGTGTATCATGCGGGTTCTTCAGATTGCTGATATATCTCCTGAGGTTGCATCTCCTTGCATTACTGGGCTGACATCAGTTCTGAACAGGGTTTGTGAGAATCCTAAAAATCCAGTCTTTAACCATTGTCTATTTGAGGCAGTAGCTACCCTTGTTCGTAGAGCATGTGAAAAGAACCCTTCTCTTGTGCCAGCTTTTGAAACTTGCCTTTTGCCCAGCCTTCAGATGATATTGGCTAAAGAAGTAACAGAGTTCTTCCCTTATGCCTTCCAGTTGTTGGCTCAACTTGTGGATTTGAACAAACCTCCTGTTCCTCCACACTACATGCAGATATTTGACATTCTATTGAGACCTGATTTGTGGAAAAAGTCTGCAAATGTCCCGGCTCTCGTACGTTTACTTCAGTCATTCCTTCAACAGGCACCAAATGAGCTTAATAGGGAAGGGAGATTAAGCCATGTGCTTGGGATATTCAACAAACTTGTTTCTTCACCGAGCACAGAAGAGCAGGGATTTTATATTCTTAACCCAGTCATTGAGAATCTTGGATATGATGTCTTAGCTGAATACATGAACCACATATGGGCTTCCCTATTTACCCGACTCCAAAATAGTAAAACCCCAAGGCTTGTTAGATGCCTCATTATATTTATGTCTCTCTTTCTGGTCAAACATGGCTTACAGACTCTTATGGACTCGATAAATTCTGTTCAAGCGAATTTGTTTCATGTAATTTTGGGTCAGTTTTGGATACCAACTCTTAAGACTATAACTGGTTACACAGAGGTTAAGCTGAGTGCAGTTGCATCAACTAAACTCCTTTGTGAATCCCCATCACTGTTGGATCCTGCAGCTGAGGAGCTTTGGGGTAAGTTGCTGGATAGCATTGTGACTTTGCTTTCACAGCCAGAAGAGGAAAGAGTTGAAGATGAACCAGAAGTTCCGGATTTTGCAGAAGCAACTGGTTATCAAGCCACTTTTGTTCGTCTTCACAATGCTGGTAAGAAAGAGGAGGATCCTTTAAAGGAAATCAAGGATCCGAAACACTTCTCAGTGGCTTTGTTGGCAAATACCTCTTCTCAATTCCGTGGGAGATTCCCACCGGTTATAACTAGATATCTTTCTCCTGCTAATCAAGCCGCGCTTCTCCAACTATGCAATTCGTACAATCTCTCCATAGTATGAAAAAAGAATTGTGTCAAGGTAATATTTTTATCCTGTAATAGTTCTTTTGTTGTTTGTTTTTCGTGATCTTTGTGTGTTCAGATGGTACTTTCTTTATATTCAGAAAAAGGGAAAAAAGAGCATTAAAGATTTTAGCATTTATCGGCTTGTGTGTCTTTTTTGTTCTCTGATGCCTTTTGGCTAATCTTTTCCTAGTTGCATGAATTTCATGATGAGTATAATTATAGATATCTCTGCCACTTGTCGTATTTATAAGTATTTAGTCATGCTGTAATAAGTTCTTGATGTAGTTAAAAGTCATGAAAATTTGTTGGTAATTGTAGGTTTGCGTATGTGTTTTGTTTATGTTTTGTCTAACTTCTCCAAGTTTACCCAGATTCTGATGATATAATTTACTACTATCTAGTGTTCACTATGTGTTTTCTTGTCAACTTATCATTATGCTACAATGTTATTTATTTATGTGTTGCTGATTCTATATGGGGTAGATAAATATTCATCACCCATTTAGTTGTCCTTTTCAGCTAGCATGTTGTGATGTATCTTATTCTTTGATCTCATTTTCTCCATTTTGGGAGTCTGATATGGTTTATTTTCACATCATGGAAATGAGAGCCATAAGATGAACTTGAGAAGGAAATAAAATATGCCATATTTATTTTCAAAAGATGAATGCAAACTGTTTGAGGTATTTGATTAAACCTACAAATCCAACAATATTTATACTAGTAGATGAGAAGTGACATGTAGCTTAGATTAAGACATTTATTAGTTCTGAAATAAGAGGGGATGGTTATTATCAACCAGCCAACTTTTTACAGTCTTCATCAACCACTCTATCACTAAGATTGAAGATAATTATTGCATTGTAAATAACATTGAAGGTGTTGATCTTAGCAAGTTATTCCAGCTTTGGTTGTATTAGAATTGTTGAGATCAACAAGGGAGTAAATTGGGAATGTTGATCACTGCCTCAACTTTTAAAGCCAACAAACGAGAATAAGTCAACTTTTAAAGCCAACTTTTATAACCCTTTATTATATTCTATTATTTATTCTAATTATTGGCTTCTTCTACGAGAATAAGTCAACTGGATTGAAGGTTGTTAGGGGCCGACTTTCTTGGTTGTCTTTCTTAGGGTCTGTTTGTTAGCAGCTTAATGAGCTTAATGGAACTTACAGCTTATTCGGTCAACTATAGATGACTGTTTGATAATGGCGTTATGATATAGAAAGTGGCTTATTCAGTAAGCTTCTAGGGGTGAGCTTTATGCAGAAAGCCAAGTTTTTTATTTCTTTTTTCCAAACTTGCCCTCCCAATTGAAAAACATGCTTCTTTCATCTATGAAAAATCCATCCCAAACAAAAACCTTCCCAATCTTTACAGATGGATTAATCTACACAGGCAACATAATATATGCAGGACTTAATGGAAATATAAACCAAACAGCCCCTTAGTGATATTATCTTCATGTTTAAGTTGCTATGTACATTTATTTATCTTGTACTTAATTTTATTGCTGTTTTACCAATTATAAGTTTGGCATTTCAGAAAGTTGTATGGAAGTAGTTTGATTTACTTATAGAAAGATGATGAATATTTTTCAGGATATCTACAAACCCAACGATGTAGGGTTCACCGGTTGAGTCGAGTTGAGTTGAGTTGAGTCGAGTCGAGTCGAGCCAGCAAAAGGGTGGCGGGTTCAGTCATCATGGTCATGGTGGCTTATTCGGCGGTTGGGATTTCATATAGAGTTTTGAAGTTGGGTGCCATGGAAGATTTGCCCAATTCATGAAGATGGTAAAAAGTCCACATTTTGGTAAGATGGTGTTTTCTTTTTTCAAGTGTTGTGTGTGTAGCAAATGTGTGGTGTCTTTTGAATCAAACTCATTGAGATATAATGCATACTACTCTACTAAAACTCTTCTTATTTTGAACATTGAATGAAGAGTTGTGAACAAGTGTCTCTCTCTATATTTATTTGTTGATATTATTATTATTGTTATTATTATTATTATTATTATTATAGGAGCGGTTCAAATAAAAAGTCGTGAGATGGTAAGAAGAAAATGTTAAAGGGAAGGTTCATATGTCAATTATTGAAAATAAAAATTGTATTTGAAAATGCATATGTGAATCAATCTTATAGGTTCATATATGCGTCTTTAAATGCATATTTTCAATTGTTCATATGGGTTCACTTACGTTCTCACGATATTTAGTCTTTTTATTTGAACCATCGATTGTTATTATATTTGGTGCAAATCTATGCGAGGCTAAAAATTTGTTCTAATTGTTTCTTTTTGTAAAATACATGGGTTAAAAGTTGAAACTATCCTTATGATTGCGTTTTTTGATTAAAAATGATGAATCTAATATGGTTGTGATAAATTTGTCTTCTACATAAATTGTATCAAAATAGAAGATAAATTGTATCAAAATAAATATTTTGGGGGATCATGAGTAAAAAGTTGTGATTCAAAACTTAGGGTGCATTTGGTTTTGACAAATGAATGGAAATGGAAATGAAAATGACAAAGAAATGAAAATGGAAAAGGAAATGAAAATGACAGTTCCTCCAGTTTAATCAGGAATGAAAATTTGGGCTTCTGGGGGAATGAGCCCGTTATATTATATAAAACCAAACAATTCCTTTTATTATGATTTCTATTAATTACTGTTTAATATCTCCAACCAAATACACCCTTATTGTCTTATCAACTTTTAAACAGATTTTTTTTAAAATAGAGATTTTTGAGGTTTTTGTAAACGAGAAATCTTGAAAATATTTGTTTAGGATAGAAATAATATTTTATTGATTATATTGAATACTTTAGTAATATAAATTATGGTGATCAATCGTTAATATAAACAATATCTAAATATTGAACACGTTTTTTGGATGAATTTTATCACATGAAAGAAAGTTCTGAAAATGTTAAGAAGAAAATTTGTTCTTACATAAGGGCAAAATCGACAATATAAAATATTTGGAGAGGTCCATTCGGTCAATTTATATTTTTATAATCAACTAATAGTTATAATTTTTAATAAAAAGTATTCGTAAATGTCGACTTGTTAGACTTCTCCGCTGTAAAGGCTAATTTTGTAATTTTCATATTTTTTAGATGATAAAATATTGATTTGTGAAGAATTCGAAGAGGAAATGTTCATAATCAAAGATTTTGTGAAACTATTTAGTGATCTCATCTTATTATTAAGGGGCTGTTTAATGAATATTTACTGGGTAAATGTTTCCGGTACAAGTGACTACTCTTATTTACCTTATGGGGTAATATTCCTTGCATTGTAAGTGTTTATAATCCGTAATTGTTTACCGGGCAACAATTATCACCCTCACTTATTGGGTAAGACTCTCGATCTTTGTTTTCTCTCTTACAAGGTAAGATTCTTAATACTTGTTATATTCATCTGATAAGGTAATTGAACCGGTAAGTGTTACCAAGAAAAATGTTTAGTACTCCCTCCGTCCCAATTTAAGTGTCCATAATTGAAGTGACACAGTTTTAGACATGCATAATTAATACATTTTTTAGTATACATCTTTACCCTTATTTAATTTCTTCCTTTTCACAAGCCTTAAATATTTATGTATTAATTAAGGGTAAATTTGAGAATTTACTTATTTACTTTTCAAAGTGAACACACATTTTGGGACAGATATAAATAGAAATTTAGACACTTAAATTGGGACAGAAGGAGTAAACAACCTCCAAGTCTTACTTAAATTGGAAAGAAAATTGTTATTTTGAATGATTTTACAGATTATGTGATTTGTACATTCACTCCTTTTTAAGCTAAACTGGTAGCCGGACAAGTCCGGTCTATTTATAGGATGACTAAAGATAAATTATCAAGCCTGTAAAAAATGCTTAAATTTATTATATTACATCCATTGAACACATAAAATTAATTATATCAAGCCATATTTTGACTCAAACTCGCAAACGATCACCTCTAACTTACAACATTTATTGCCATTGCACTAATTTGTTCGCAAGCCTTGTTCGTGAACACCCAAAGGTCAATTAAGTACTACGGACACACTTGTGTGGGGTAATTGGTAAAAAAATAGAAGGAAAATATAGCATTTTTTGCGCATATGAATTTTCTCAAACGTGTAAAACAGAGTCGCTTCTCACGATTACTTCACTTCACTTCTTACGCTAACTTCATTTCTCGCACGATCCCATGCCTGTTCACAACTCCTCATTTAATGTTCAATATAAGTAGAATTTAGTAAGTAGTATCCACTACATTTCAATGACTGATTCAAAAAACACACATTTGCTACATAGACAACACTTGAAAAGAAAACACCATCTTACCAAAATGTGGATTTACCATAGAGGTGATCATTTACGGGTTTGGACGGGCCGCTGGACCTATCATATTTTTCTTGTCCAACGGGTCCAATATAGCAAACCCAAGTCCGTTTTTGCAAGCTTGAGAACTTGTCCATACCCGTCCTATAAGCGGGCCGGGCTTGCCAACGGGCCTAAAAAATTATATTTAAAAAACTTATCTAAAATGTTAAGTTGTGTAAAAATATTCGTTCCAACTAAAAAAATATATACTAATATACACAACACAAGAAAAATATAATTTTCATAAAATATGGAGTTGGACTTTTCCTTTCCAAATATTATCACCTTTTGAAATTTGGAATTTTCAACGACAAATATTTAACCACCCAATATTTCAAGATCGAGATTCGAGGCGTATTATATGACATATTACATATATTATATATTTTAGAGATGGTTGATATCCAATAAAGGGAGTCCAACCCAAAACCACATCTAAACTTTTTTTTAATATAATATTAATTATAAAAGAAAATTTATTTGTTATAATTATATACCGGGCCGGGCGGGCCTGTCCATATTTATTTTTTCATCGTCCAAGACTGTCCATTAATTTGAACAGTCTCGTCCAATCCCGCCCATATTTTTTAAAATGGTAGTCCAAGTTCGCTTTACTAACGGGCCGAACGTGACGGGTCTATCGGGCCGTACCGTCATGAACAACACTAATTTACCATCTTCATGAAATGGAAAATCTTCCATGGCACCCAACTTCAAAGTTGTATGAAATCCTAATCCTCGAATAAGCCACTATGACCAGGAATGAATGAACCCCCCACCTTTTGCTGGCTCGGCTTAACTCAACTCAACTTAACTAACGGGTACAAAGGTGAAGTTCATGATTTAAGAAGCTTACCGATTTTTCTCAGATCTTTTGTTGCTTATGTTGGTTGAAATCAAAACCCAGATCGGTGCTATAAGTGCTTCTTTGGCAACGACAATGGATGGTGAGGGGGTGGTCACCGGTGATTAGAGGAATGTATAGGTTGGGTGGGGGTGGTCACCAACGAGTGGGAAGAACATAGGGTGGGTGGTTTTGAGATGTGCATATTAACTAATGTCTTTGTGACAATTCTTTTCTCATCTATAAAGACTAGAGAGTGAATGTTGTGAACTCTTTACTAGTCTTAAGTTGTGGACTATTAATAATGTCTACTAGGGTTTTAAGTTGATTTAGAAGCTTTTTGACTAATCTATTGCTTTGCACGTTGGAGGTGTTACAAATGATGTCATATTAGATCTACTTTTTGTACCGTTCTGGTGGTGTGAAAAACCTCATTGAGGACGATTACACCATCCATGGGGGTGTTTGTAACATTCTAGGTTTTCGTTATTATAGTTTGTAATTCATTGCAGTTTTCGTACCTAAGACTAACTCATACCTTTTATGAATGAGTGACAAACAAAACAATCAACTGTAAACCACAAGGATGAAATGAAAAATAAATTGTAAACTATAAGGACGAAAACAACAATGAATTGTAAACCATAGGGATGGAAATCGTAATTTTAAAAGTACACGAATGAACATAATTTTTTTAACAAACTACATGAATGAAAACGTAATTTACTCTATATTTTATGTAGTGGAGATAGAACATAATGAGATTTCCTTAGAAGCTAAGATTGCTTCATACTTACCACATTTTATTACAAGGCAAGGTGCATCAAAATAAAAAGTACTTTATTCTGGTTTTTATATCGAAATACCTATTTTTAAAAACTTCATTTTGCTATTTTCAAGAGTGAATTGTGGATTTGACCCCTGTGGTTTGATAGTTTCTTTGACTAGAGTCCTTAGAGTATGTTTATTGTGGATATGGTCCTTGTGGTATTCAATTTGTTTTTTTGGTCATGGTCCATCTAATTAACGCCTTCGTTAACTCTGTTAATTCAAGGACCAGTTTTACATTTTACCTATTCTTTTGTTTTTTCCTGTAAAAAATAAAAATAAGCGCGCGCACACACACACATATATATATATATATATAAAATATCAAAATAAATAAAATAAAACATTATTTTATCATTTAATTTGTATAAATTAAAAAAAAGAATTATATGAAATACGATATAAATTTATCATTTTAATATTTTTGTCTATTTCGGTATTGAAACTGGTTGAATTTATATAGAAATTTGTTTAATTTTAAGTGACAAAGATGAGAGAATATATGAAATTTTCATTTGGTGAAAAATTTAAATAGTTTTTTGAATGAAAAATAATATGAAAATCAAAAACCTTATTTTAGTATGATAAAATTGGAGTTCATTTTTTAGTGATTTTAAATGATTTTGGTGTTAAAATATCGATAATAAACTTTTTTATTGCAATTAATGATAGAAAAAGAACAATAAAATTAAATCGTGTTTAACATAATTTTTTTAATTTAAATAACTTAATCATAAACTATATTTTATTTATTTAGAATGAATAAAATAAGATATTGTTTGATGATTTTATTAATTTAAAATTTTAATTGCATTAAAACTTATTTACAGAATTAATTATTTAAAATCTTTTTAATATAATTAAATCGTAATTTAATATAATTAATTTTTTAAAACAATATCATTAAATCTATTTAATATAGTTAAGTTTTTTTTAAGTCAAACAAATCAAATTTACAATAATATCATATTTTATTTATTTTGATATCATTATATATATGCATAAAAATGTTGTTTTTATTTTTATATGAAAATAGCAAAAGATTAGGTAGGTGACAAAAATGATCCTTGATTTAACAGAGTTAACGGAGCCGTTAGTCAGAGGGACCATAACCAAAACAAATTGAATACCACAAGTATCATATCCACAATAAACATACTATAGAGACCATAGCAAAAAAAGAATCAAACCACAAGGACCAAATCCACAATTCACTCTATTTTTAATGACATCTCGAACAAGAATTTTCTTTATACTTTTTTCAAGAATGTTTTACTTTACAAAGTTATTGTAAACACAAGTGTCATCTTAATTTTATCAAAAATATAGTACGCTCTCTTAATTAAATCCAAAAAATAATATGTTCCCCAAATAAAGTTGTTGAAACTAAATTCCCAGGCATAAGAAGCGGAACAAGATATGTTCCATTTTGATTCAGTTTACCAAAACGGGAAATGGATGTGTTGCGATAAAGAGAAATGAGTAACCGGTGGTCTATCATGTGAAAAAAGAGGATATGGGATATGTCTGTTATGAGTAATAATGAGGTAAATTCGCAACGTCTTGATGCGTGATAGAGATGATGTTTATTTGTTTCAAAAATACGTCTTGATTGTTACTTTGTTTGTTTAAGATGCGAGAAATACATGAGTAGTCATATGTTCTAATACAAGAGATAAATGGTATAATTCGAATAAATTTTCTGACTGAACATGACAAGTACATAGCTCACATGCTATTTTTAATAGCTATGCGTATCTGGGCTAACTTACATGTACCTCGACTAAGGGGGTGTTTGGGATTGCTTATTTAAAATAACTTATGCTTTTATGTAAAAGTGTTTATTATTAAATCGAATTTTATAAATAATGTTTGGATTAAATTATGGTGACACTAAAACGTAATAAGCTAATAAGTTGTTTTTTAGTAATGTTTGGGATTGCTTATAAATATAAAATAACTAAATAACTTAATAAGTCATAATGTTTTTAACTTATCAAAAACTCCTTATTAACGGTTTGACATCAGTATAAACATTTTATTTTTTCTCCATCCAAACACTTCAAACTGCTTATTACCGGTACCACACATGAATAAGTCAATAAACGGTTTACATAAGCAATCCCAAACACGCCTAACTCACATTGAGGTCTTGAAGTTAAATGTGAGACACACCTTCAATGGCACTGAGAGATCAGAAGTTCTGACCTCTCATATGCAAACCCAAAAATCTTGATGGTTGAGCTATTTACGAATCGTTATCTATTCTCACTTAAGTGAGGCTGATACCATGTTTATGTGACATGGAATCAGTCCTTTGCAAAAAACATTTCCTCCTTTTTTTTTAATTTTTAAATTCTTATTTTTGTAATAATTATTTTGATTACATTGTACTTTAATCATCGTAATCAATATATTATATATTTTGAAATAGTGTAACTTTAATTATTCTTTATTGTAGCACCAATTTAAAATTTATTGACAAATCCATGATTAAAAAATAATTTGCTTTAAAGATTCATGAGATAAATAGGAAACAAAACAGAAAACTGATGTTTTCCAAATACATTATCCATGTTATATTTATCATCGTTGCAAGTTGCACTTATTTTGGATCTTTGGTTTAAGCATTTTTCAACTAAATGTATTTGATAATTGATATCAATTTAATTTGTACCAATTTTTTCCGGCTGGTATATGTTTGTACTGATTATATACAAACTTCAAATTGCATATATAAAAACTTGTCAGTTTATTCAGTATTCCACTTAACATATATGATATTTAAGGATTTTCCATTGCAATGAATAAATTTTTCCCACATTCAAACACAATAATTAAAGGCACAATGTTTAATATTCAATATAGAAAAAATATACATAAACTAATAAATGATTAAATAAGTTAGTATCATGCTACTATCGTAGTACATGACTTCCACTACTGTGTACCACACAACCAACCAAATTTGGTTGTTTGGTATAGTAAGACCAACCAGAGACGGACCTAGAATTTTTTTGATACACTGACACCAAATAACATGGACAAAAAATAATTATAAAAAATATGGTTTTTATCGACGTGCCTTTACGTTTTTACTAACAGCAATATCTTTCGATGTATTTTTAACCCAATTCTACAATTTTAGGGGATTTTTAAAGTTTTTTGCTTGATTTTGAGGAATTTTTTCGATTTTTTTGGTTGATTTTAAGAGTTTTTTTTAGATTTGTAAGTTTTTTCTTTATCGATTTCGATGGGGTTTTTCAGCTTTTTTTGTTGATTTAAAGAGTTTTTTTCGGTGTTAGTATTTGTATTGACGGTCTTTAATAACTAAAAGAAAATTAAAAATATTTTTAGGAAAGTTAATGATTCAATATGAAATTAATAAAGTGTTTATTAAATGTTATTTAAGTACGAAATTAATAGAGTATTTAGTATGGAATTAAATATTATATAGAGTTGCTACCTAAAAAATTTAATTATTTGCATCAAACTGGAATCAAACCTAGGACCATTCCTATAAGGAGTTTTAATTCAGTTGAAAAAAAGCCACTACACCAACTACCCTATTTCTGTCATTAGTTTAGTTTTAAATTATTTTAAGAGAACTCCTAAAACAATATGGTTGCACCGCTAATAAATCCAAAAAAGTACCATTCGATGAAGATATAATACGGTGTCCCAACCACCACGAGAACCATGGTACTTCCGCCCCTGACACCAACAGACTATAACAAATACCATTTTTTTGTTGTTAACCATGGTTGTTCGAGTCTGCTTACATATACTTCAACCATTCCCAAGGGTCTGAGAACAGTCAGGAAAATCCCTTTGACTAATTTGGTTTATAGGGTTTTGGTACACATGTTACCTGATTTGGTTTGGTATAAAATTGTCACCCCTAATTAAAAGATATAATAAATATTAAAAAAAAATATTGGGGGTTATGATGCAATGGGAAAATCACTTAATTGACATTCTCTCATGTATATGCTCCTACAACATAATTTTACATGTGATAGAAGAAGAAAGAGAATACGTGAGATAAAAGAGACACAACTGAATGTGATTTGTCATGGGAAAAAAGAGAAAAAGGCGATGAGGGAATTGTTTATTACGAGAAAAAAGCAATATTTAAGATTTGTAACGTCTAAAGATCAGAGGAAAGGTAAGTTTTTTTGATATAAAAAAGCGCATGGGATGACTATGATCCTTTGTTTCATATGCGAGAAATAAGTGATATTCGATTGTTTCAATGTGAGAGATAACTAGATCACGTCAAACACGTTTTCTAATCTATATCTCAGCTGTCAACACCATATTATGCATCAAAATGGTATAAGTTTGTATGCACACAATAATTCATCTCCAATATATTACATCATTTTAGAATCAAACAGATTACTATATGTATATTTTGTTTTAATACCAAACACCAAATAAAAAACGATACGAATGAATAGTGTTATACCAAATATGATATAACACCATTTTGGTACATAATTCGTGTGTTGATATTATGTTAGCATATCCATACACGCAACAAAGATTAAACCATAGCCTTCCAACGTTCCATACTAAACAAGGTAGAATGGGTGTTTCGAATTTCACCTTTGATTGATCAATAACCCCTTTGATGATGTACCTGAATCATGCAACAATCTTCGGATTACTACCTGCACAATATCCCCGTGATGATGTGACATAGACATTTACCATCGAGAGACTTAAAAATGAGCTATTTTGAATGAACCCCCATATATTGTTTAAAAACATCTCCAAAATGGAGAAAATGAGGATTTTGAGCCAATATTTTGCTTCAACAGTTTCTCAAAAATTATCTCCAAAATGAAGAAAGTAGGTGAGAGAAAGAACATCAAAGAATTTTTTTGAAAATAAATATTTAGAGAGAGAAATAAAATTTTGATAGATGAATGAAATATTTTAATATTATAATCAATGTTGGATTCTCCAAAATGAAGAATCTGTTGGAGATGAATGTAATATTTTTTAAATTTTGACTTTTGATTATCTATTTTAAAGAAATTTTTGTCGGACATTATCTTCATACCAATTCACAAATCACACATATCAATATCAACCCCTTTTTTGTACATTTCCAATGCATGAATAACCTCAATTTGACCAAAAAGAAGTTTTATTTAACAAAGTGGTGGGCTAAATGCACATCTATATTGTTAAATATACTTCTATCTTCTAATGACCTCATCATACACATCAACATCAAAACTTACATTTTAAATTCTTAATACATGATTTAACCTCGTTATAAAATAAAAGGAGTCAATATAATACCCTTTCTTTTCTCAACCCTTCATCATTATTTCTCTAGTGTAAATGGTCCTTCAGATTTCTAAGAGCATCTCCAACAGTATCTCTAACATGAAGAAAATATAGATTTTGAAGATTTTGAGCATTGTTTTTGCTCCAACAGCATCTCCAAAACTTTCTCTAAAATGAAGAAAGAATGAAAGATGTTACAAAAATCTCCAAATTTGGAGAATTTGGAGACATCTCTAAAAATGATTACCATGAGAGATAATTTATTTTTTATTATGTTCCACCAATAAGAAAAATGAAATTAAATATTTAGATAAGATGAATAATATTTTATTAGAAATATTAGAATATTTAAATAATATAATGAATTGTAATCTTTAAAATAGAGATGCTGTTGGAGTTGAATGTAATGTTTTTTTTTAGAGATTTTTGATTTTGAATCTTTATTTTAGAGAAAGTTATAGAGATGCTGTTGAAGATGCTCTAATGTTGTCCTATTTTTGTATTACAAATTTATGGTTTTAGTAATTCATAATAAGTACTATATTGTGATTTCTAGTGTTATATTGAATATCATATCAGTATTTTTTTGCTGATACGACAAATTCACAAAAACTTGCATAAAAAATTGTTAGTATAAGTTAAAAAAAAATCAAATTTGGTAAATGCTAATATTATATCACGCTTTTCTTCCGGTGTCAAATATGCTAATAAAAATGATGAATACTTTAACAAAAAGTATTGGTTATAAAACATATATAAATTATAATTTAAGCATTAAATTTGTATTTCTTTAACTTTTATTTATCAAATTGTAAATTTAATATTAATATTTTGACAAATATTTAAAAACACAAGGAGTAAGCTTATAAAATATTTGATTCATACATAATAAAAGTACAAATTTTATATAAAAAAATTAATTAATAATATAAAAAAAATTAATTAATAATATAAAAAAATAAAATTATGTAACAGTTCAATATACTCAGATTTCATTTCATAACATAAATTTGGTTTCAACTTAAATATATATAACAATATTTTAATTGTATGTATTAGCATCTATATAAACATTTTTTTATTACTAAGTTAAATGTACGTAAATACAATAAAATAAAATACTACGAGCCATTAATTTTTAACGGAAAAATATGACTATTTAAATATTTATCTTAAATTAAAAAATGTTATATTATTTAAATTAAAATATCTTATTTCCTTAATTACTTTTCACTTTACATGATTTCTAAAGTTTTAATCTTAATTACTAAAATAATATTTTTGGGTATTAAAAATATTATTTAATTGAAGTTTTGTTGTTATTTTATTCAAATTCAAATTTTTTTGTTCATGTGATACTTGAGCAATTGTATAGAATTGTTAATTTGTTATTATTGTAGAAGATATTCTCACAATCGTTTCAACAATTTTATTTATTATTTTTACATATTTTAAGATACATTCACACTTGAAAATGTGTAGAATTGTAGTACACATGATTGGTGATGCGAAAAACCGTTTGTGGTAGACACCTCGATGGGTTTTTCAACGTTTGGGTTCTGTTAAAGAAAAAGTAAAAAGGGTTCTATGCCATGATACTGATAAATATTATTTATGAAAACGGATTTTTAATCAACTTTTACAAGTTATTAGTTTAAAAAACTACTTAAATATTTGAGATTTTACATCTTACACAAAAATGGTTTTATAAAAAAATTGTCTTTATAAAATAGGCATCAAAATAAAGTACGTTTCATTTTAATACATTGTCCCTTTTGTTTGTTGAGATTTTTTGAGCATAAAAAAGGTAAAAAAAAAGTTGAATATTTGTTATAAATCCGTAAATAAATGAAAAAAATGGATTCCTTCGTGTAGCCTCATAATACTTTCACTATAAATAAAATAATCTGTACGTGTTTCTTCATTCATACACACCCTTGTCATTTAACACACACACACACACAATTTGAGTCTACATTTTTCAATATTGGCCATGGCCTCTTCTCACATTGGTATGCAATTAAACTGTCAATAACCATTTTTCTTGTATATATTTCAGTCTTTTGTGCATTATCTTTTTTTTTTATCTTAAGAAATTTGCAATCTTTATGCCTCTAAATCAATTTTCCCCAATAGATTACTTTATGTGTTCTGATATTTTACAGGAAGAAACAATGAAGTACAGAAGGAGCTATGGATGGCTTGTGCAGGCCCTTTCGTTAATGTTCCTGTTCAAGGAGAGAGAGTTTTCTACTTTCCTCAAGGCCACATAGAACAAGTAAACTTTTACGGTGTTGATTGTCTTTTATATTATGTGGACAAAACTTAATGAATTTTTTAGTTATAGTATTTGATTTTGATGTTACAAAAAATGATGCTTGTTACAAAATTTATGCTTTCGAAATTGATAGATTCAGAAAAACCATGTCAGATTTGATAAATCATTTTTATAAAAAGAATTATAAATCGTCTAAAATCACTAAACCTTTTTTTAAAAAGGTGTGAACCAGATAAAAAAACTTTTTAGCAACCGATTAAGCTTGTGGAAAATTAAATTTGCATACACAACAATGGAATTAGAATACCTATGATGATGACTGAAATTTACAAATTTATTATAAATTTGGGGTGTGGTAGCGAATTAATTTTTTTAATAATTTTGCACAAATTTGTTATTACATGTACGTTAATTACAAAATTTAGAGGATGTGGGTGACAACCGTACCAACTCCATCTCTCATTTTTGTCATGCCACATGACATAATAATTCCTAAAATATTATGTAAATCAGTAATTATAAATCTAATTTCTTTATTTTTTTTATAAGATTTGATTACAAGCAAATACAGATAGAGAATTATACATGTTTTATTCATTGATTTTTTTTTGAATCTTCTACTTTTGAAAATGAAATAATCTTGTGGAATTTAAATCTAATAATTTAGAGAACATATAAGTGATTTTTTTTTATTCACAAAATAATAATAGTTAGTTTTCCGTAAAATATCACAACATTTTATTTTCATTTCTACAGAAAAATTTGATAATAAAAGAAGATTTAATGATGTGTCGTGATTTTGAACAGTTACAACAGGGAGATTCGACAAGTAAAAAATTCATTGATCAACAATTTTCAAAACTCAACTTGCCAAACAAGATGCTATGTCGGGTCGTCCATTCCAGTTTAAAGGTATATTTTATTTAATATAAATTTTAATTTTAATTTAGTAATTAATTAATTTTATTTAATAAAGATTATATCATAAGTTAGTAATTAATTAATTTTATTTAATAAAGTTTACATTATTATTTAGTAATTAATTAATTTTATTTAATAAAATTTAGATTATAATTTAGTAATTAATTAATTTTATTTAAAAAAGTTAGATTATAATTTAGTAATTAATTAACTTTATTTTATACTTTTAATAAGCATGTATTGCATTTTGACGTAGGTTGATCGTGAAACAGATGAGGTCTATGCTATCATCAAACTACATCCGTCTCAAGAGGTGACAGATTTACATTATTTATGAGTTTTATTTAAATGCCAATCAATGTGTAAAGGTTCATTCATTTGAAAACTTTACGAATAGTAGAAACTTTGAAAATTAAGGGGAAAACCAATAAAAATACATATTTTCATAAAATATTTCAATCGAATGTTATGATTTAAAATATTATTTCACATATGTATGTATTCATAGGAAAAAAATATTATATGTGAACAAAAAATGTTGGCTTACTTTTACGTATGAAAAAAAATTCATACGATGAAACAAAAAAGTAAACCATGGTTTTTATTCACGTATAATATTTTTTTTCCTATGAATACAAACATATGTAAAATAATATCTTAAATCATAGCATTTGAAAAAAAAAGATATGAGAAAAATTATTTTTTATATTGGTTTTCCCTTGGTTTCTAAACTTTCCACTTTTCACTTTTCGTAGGGTTTCTAAAAAATTGCCGCTCACAATATGTACTATATATATATATATAGTTAGTTAGATTTTTGTAGAAAATATTTTTTTCAGTTAAAAGTGTGAGAAATGTAACATATAATATTTGTGAAAGTACCTTATATTGTATGAATGCGTGTGGAGGTAACCTCCTTCACATAAATTCATAAGGATGCACATTCCGGTCGTGTAACCTTCACAACATGTAACATAACATAAGGGTACATTCACCACTTCTCATGTTTTTATCAAAACTATTTTCCTCACATAATCTCAATATATGTAGGAGAAAGTTAAAATAATAAAGACCAGAAAGTTAAAAACGTATAAATAATTTATTCATATGTGAATCATTGGTAATACTGAAAAAAAAAATCAATTTAAAGATATATATGTGAACCCACGTTTACCTACCTAAGTTTTTACCAATTGTTCACATATGAAAATGCTTTATTTGTTGTTTGGCAACTGCTGCTTCATATATTAATCATCTAATTTATTCGTGCGTTGTTAATCCTTTTGTTTTTCTTATTGGAGCCTCCGTGTACACATAAATATGCACACATGTATGTATCTCTCATTCTCTAGAAAAGATTAAATTAGATAGGGCGTTTTTCCTAGGATTCATTATTTATATCTATTTAACTACAATTAAAGTTTAATTTGTGATAAATGGTAGCCATTTGAGGGCAGTCACAACAATCATCCACCATCAGAGGAACCAAATCCGTCTCTTCGCTCGTTTCGCAAGATTCTAACCACATCCGACACCAACAGACACTATGCATTTTATGTGCTCAAGAAGCATGCAGAAAAATGTTTCCCTCTATTGGTAACTTGTTGAAACTTTTGGCTTTTAATTTGAAAACCTTTATCTAATTGATTTTTTCAATTATTATTATATTTATTTTTCCTGTTATAAAAAAATACCATTTTTTTCCTAAAAAATTACAAATAATTTACTTTTAAATTTAATGATTTTGGATAAATTACAAACATAAAAAACCACTTGTTTAAAAAAGAACATATGATAAATTACCTTTTTCATTTTGTTTTAGGATTATTCCCAACCACAACCGACCCAAGAGTTGATTGCAAAGGATCTCCATGGACACACATGGAGGTTTACGCACGTTTATAGAGGTATATATATATATATATATATATCTTCAAAAAAGTGTCTAATTTAATAAAAAATACATCAAAATATAACGAATTTTTGTAGTTTTATAAATGATGGATTCTTTTACAGAATTGAATTTAGACAAACTTTGTATCATTTTAATGCATTTTGAAATCCCTTTTTAAATATCTCATAATTATCAAACTACAAAAATTAAAAACAAGATTTTCATTTCAATTTCAATTTCAATGATCTATTAGGAAGGCCCCGTAGGCATGTTATCACTCATGGATGGAAGAAATTTGTTCGTCAAAAGGGACTAGTCGCTGGAGATGCTTTAATTTTTGCGAGGTACATGGCTTCATTCTAATTTGATGAAACCCGAATGCAATTTATAAATTGTGTCTAAGATCAGTGTTGAATACGAATTAGTACATTTTTTTATGTAATTGTTTTGTAGTGTGGTTTCTTTGATTTTAGAAGTTGATGCATACACTTGGCAAAGTTTAGATAATTGATTAATAATCTGATGATTGATTATGTACAGAGGACCAAATAATGAATTACGTATAGGGATTAGACGTCTTGAGCAACGGATTTCTATGATACTATCGAGCGAAAGCCAAATAGGGGTCCTTGCTAACGCTTCACAAGCTCTTTACAAGAAAAAGGAGTTTGTCGTCTACTATAACCCAAGGTACACGTCTTATGATCGATAAAACTTCACTTTTTAATTCCACAAATAGGACCAAAAACAATATATAAAAAAACTATCTTTGCACCTTCTGAAGCAACCCAATCAATAGCGAATCGATAAATTTTAGGTAATGATGGTCAGAATTTGAATTATTTTTTTTTGGATCAAAGGAAGAAATTTCATTATTAAAAATTAAAAATTTCATAATATAAAAATGAATTTTTGGAATTTTATGGGGTCAATTGACGTCAGAACTCTTGCATTACCCACCTTCTTACCCAATATCATATATATGAATGTTTTGACATAGCGGGGTTTGGGACTTTTTCAGGGCATTCCCATTTCTTGTGGGACTTGAAAAATATCTCAAAGCCGATGGGTATAATTTCTCATCGGGCATGAATGTCATCATGAAATTAAAGGGAGGAAAAAATGCCGAGAATGAGAAAAGGTAACTTTTTTATTTAGGTTTATCCCAATAAGTTATTATGTGTCCATTTGCAACATTCAGCGTATGTGTTTGTGTTTTATTTCATCGGAATAGAGGAGTAATTGTGGACAAGACAGCTATTTCTGTGGAGTGGCCAACATCTGAATGGCGGTCGATAAAGGTTTCTTCTGAACTTATATAATTATATACATCCATATAGTTTGTTAGTGTATTTATATATATATATATAACTTTATGTAACTTGTTAGGTTCAATGGAATGTATCATCGAGAAGATCTTCGATTCAGATGCCAGAACGGGTATCCGCCTGGCAACTTGAGCCAGTACTAGAAGATCTTCACTCACATGTTGGAGAAGCATCGTCATCAAGGAATACGAGGCTCCGGATTTGTGACAATGGTCCAATGCATTGTCCTAATGCCATCTGGGATGAGTCATTGAATGTCATTCCTTCGTCATCAGCTAGCTTAACAGATATAGGAAAAGAACGTGAGAATCCAAAAGTGTTGAGACTGTTTGGGGTAGATATATCGGTTACCACCTCATGCTCTACTAGTGAAACAAATTAAACTACACCAACAAGCCCCAATATGACAGGAACCATCCTTGGAGGAACTCGGAACATGGAGGAGAATGATGTGATTTTGCTGGTCTTAAAGATTTTAAAGTTGGAGCAATTTGTTTTATATTTACTATATTATAAAAGATTTATCTTATATTTTTTAAATCTTTAAAATTTAAAAAGTTTAAAACTTATTTTTATTGTGTATGTGCAATATCTTAAAACTTATCTTATATTCTTGAAAATTTATTTATTTATGGTTCATGAAGATAACTCCACAAGTAATGTTTTTTTTCGACTTCAAGACATAAAAGATGAAGAGTACTGAGTAGAGATGATTAAAATCGTACAATGATATAAATATTGTAACATCAGTTATTCTGTTAATTTTTTTTAAAGAATTTAATGTCTTTATTCATGAATTAGTATAGTAAATATAATTTATTTTATTTAAATATGAAAGTGTTCCAAGTTATAAATTGTAGTTCCTCTATTAATTGCAAAAACAATTACTGTCAACTTCTCTAAATCCGTTACAAATAAAAAAATATTTAATAAAAACAATATTTTTATATTTTAAAATATTGATAAAAATTATTTCTACTGCTATATATATATATATATAATAATAATAAAATGAAATTTCTTTCTCTATAATTATAGGATCAGGTTTAAGGGGAAACATAAAAAGAAAACTGAAGAACACCCTGTAAGCCTTTCATCTGGACGGTATGCACAAATGCATACCGGTAATTTTTAACATGCATTTGTGCATATGCAATAATGCATATATATACACTGGTGCATAGAAAAAAAATGTTTCAGTCACTTGTATGTACTTGTGCGTACTGCATACATCCGGATGGAGGGCTCCCAAAGTGTTTTTCGGTTTTTTTTTTGTTTGCATTTTCCCCTGAGCCTTTCTCTACAATTATTTATAAACAAACTTAATGAAATAAGATATGATCATATAATTTAGTTAAGAAAATCAATAAACATAAAAGTATATATACTAAGAGGCCGTTTACCAACTCTTACCGGGTAAGAGTCCCGAGTAAGTACTGTCTCGAATAAGTGATGTCCCGAATAAGAGTGTATCAAGTGTTTCTGGTAATTGCTTACCAACAATAAAAATACCATTTAACCCTTTGTAATTAACAACAAAACATATCTACATCAAACACTATTTTCAGTACAAGAAAACATTCCTAGATCAAGCAAATGCAAAATGGCATTTCAAGGTCTAGTTTTAAGATTATGAAACCATACAATGAAGAATGATTATATTCAAGTTTCAAGTTCAAGCAATGCAAAATTCACCCACCACTGTGAAAAGAAGTTTCAAGTATATGGTGTGAGCAAACATATTGGTGCATACAAACACAGGCACACACTCGATTTGGTTCAATGAATACACAAAGAAGATGAATAGATCGAACTTTTAGGATTTTCAACTTGTAGCGTTTCAGTTGTTATCATGTTCCCATTAACAGGTTCCATTTATGGGAACAAAATTTCAAAAAAAACCTACAACTACAAACATGAACCGATTAAACCCAAAACAAACAAAATACCTGGATGAAAACCTAAATCTACAAAACATCCACGAAATCAAAGTGATCAGTGAGAAGAATATCTGGATGAAAATAAAACTTTTTGTTTGATAATTGAGGGAGAAGGGAGGAGGGCCGAGAGAGAAGATGAAGGAGTGACGAGAGATGAGGGATGAGCGATGAGGAGAGTCAGGGTCGATTAGGCTTTAGGGTGAAACCTAATCACAACCTCACAAATCACCAATGGAAAGAAAGGATCTGATTGGGGTAAACATGAAAATTTTCCTGACTTGGTTAGATCTCGATCAGCATCTTGATCAGATCAGTGATTTGATAAATATGTCGACTACTGACCAAGTCAGTTTGGTCAGCGGTTAGTAAACAACCCCTAAATGTATATAAATATGAAAATGAAAGTAGGCCAATATAAATAAGTACATTGTTGTTAAAGAAATTATACTTACACCGTGTTTGAAAATAAATTAATATTACTTGTGTAATGACCGGTTTTTTCGTCATTTTCAAACAAAGCATAAGGTAAACAATTCTTGTAATTGTTGCGTGTTCACAATCATGATATATTATATAAAATTTAACCAGGGTTAATTATATTAAAATAAAACTAACTTTGGGTTGATTCCTATTTTAGGGAACCAAGTTTTAAACTATTCATTTTAGGGCTTAAAACAAACTTTACATATAATTTAAGAACTCAATGACCTGATGACCTGTAAATGCTGATTTGGCTTTTGTAATTTCTGAGGTGGCATTACAAATCATTAATATTTAATGACATGTCAAATGATAAGGATTTTTAGTCTATTTTTCTTTTAAAATAAATAGATTTTCAATTTAAATCTTAATACTTTTTAATTCTCTCTATCCACCGCCTCCCCAGTCCCCACCTCTTTTACCTTCTCCTTCTTCTTCCCCAACAAAAAACCCTAGAAAAAACTCTAGTCATGAAAACTCCAAAAAACAAGGGGATTGCTCCAATTATTCCATATTTCTAGAAGGGTATTTTAATATCCAGGTAAGTTTTTTTTATTAATTATTTTGTCACATCATTAAGAGATAACCGGTTACCAGTTGAACAGGTAACTCAGACTCTTAAATAAATAAAAAGTTTGTCTCAATCCTCTAAATGATACTTTTAAAAGTTTGTTTTCTAAAATAGGAATAAGATCAAATTTGATTCCATTTTAATGCAATTTTTCCATTTATCCATCTCCAAACTTTAAGTTTTAGATACATATAGTTGGGTGAAAACATGTTTATAATTTTGATGACTTCAATATTTATTATAATAAGGATTATATTTAATTATTATTATTAGAATAAGAATTTATTATAATTGGTATTATTATTTAGAATATAATAGAATATATATATAATATCATATGTTAAATTAATTAATTATCTGAAAATATAAAATAATATTATAGTTAAGTTTTCATATAATATAAAAAAGATTAAAAATTAACTAATAATGATTACTAAATCTAATTAAATAATAATAATAATAATAAATCAGTAAAAATGAGTAGTTCGATCATTATGTACACTTTTTTAAATTCTTTATTTATTAATGAAACCTCTTGGATGTCTTTTCAAGTTATTTACTCCTTGTATTGGCTGTAAGCAACAAATTTTTTATAATCGAATGTGTTGTTTTATATTGTCAAATAAAAATGTAATTAATTTTTATTTACATTATAAAATAAATATATGCAAAATAATATATTAAAATCGATAACATTTTCTTAAGTAATTACAATTATATATACACTTAGGATTAAGTAGGAACTTGAAAATCCATAGAAACCGTAAAAATCACTTAAACTGTTGGATGAAGCGCCTCCTGATTTGACACTAATGGACGCAGGGACGTTTTGGTAATTAAAGGGAACTTCGACGACAAAGTTGTTGACAAACACAGAGGTTGAAATAATTTAACCTCGGCTAGACAATTTAACACACCTTAAACCGAGCATGTTAACACAAGGTAACATAAAAATATTCAACTTTAATATATATTAACATACCTTAGCAACCATGATGATCATTCATGAAAATCTGTATCTATTGTTTGTTAAGATTTTTCAGAGCATTAAAAAAGGAATTTTTTTTAATATATGTAATAAATTCTCAAATAAATAAGAAAATGGATTCCTATGGTGCCTTTGTTAGATTTTCACCATAAATACCTAAATGGTTGAGATATCACATTTTAGGCATAAAAAAAAGATTTTAAAAGTATGTTTTTCAAATTAAAAACAAAAACAACGTACGCTTCATTTTAGTGAAATTTATCCCTTGTCAAAAGTATGGGATGTTAAGATCAGATTTTGCGCCCACCTCAGCTAATCTAGATTGTGAGCCCGCCTCAGATCTAGCCAAACTACCCGTCAGGATTCAAATTGTCCCTTTTATTTGTTAAGATTTTTCGAACATTAAAAAAAGTAAAAAATAATTGAATATGTATATATTCGTGAATAAATGAGAAAATGAATTTTTCTGATGGTCTTATTACATTTACAATATAGATATTTACTATAGATATTTAAAATGTTTGAGATGCCATACACAATACACCAAAAACTTGAAAAGTGTCCACCAAGATTTTAGAAGTTGAGCTACACCTCATGATACAAATTATCCCTTTTATATGTTAAGATCTTTTGAGCATTGAAAAAGTGTAATAAAATTTGAATATTTATAATAAATTTGCAAATAAATAAAGAAAATGGATTCTTGTGGTGGTTTTGTTAGTTTTAACTATAACTACCTAAATGTTTAAAATGTTGTAGGCATCAAAAAAATACTTTAAAAGTAGGTTTTCTTAGAATAAAAACGAAACAAAATACCTTTTTAATACAATTTCTCCCTTTTTAGTAGTACTGTATGTTTAGTCAGATTAAGTGTGTACCTCAACAATCCAATGAACCATGAACTTAATAGTCATGACAAACCCTACAATACTCTTGAGGTACACACTCCAATACTCTTGACTTGCCTAGTAACGTTGGGGGAGTTTTCTCAAAGCCTTAGCGTTTAACTTAGTCATTTTTGTTTGTTAACATCCTTTTGAGATTAAAGAAGGTATCGAAAGTTGAATATTTGTAAATAAATTTACGAATAAACAAGAAAATAGATTGTTATGATGGCCTTGTTAGATTTCACTGCAAATATTTAAATGTTTGAAATCTCATGTTTTAAGCACAAAAAAAAAGTTATGAAAGTAGGTTTTTTAAAATAGGAATTAAAACAGTATGTTTCATTTTTATGCAATTTGTTTCTTTTTAATAGTATTGGATGTATAGGTGAGATTGCGCATGCATCTCAATTAATCCAATGGGTCCTAACGCTGTATTTTCAAAATCTTTTTGACGAATGAAAATGAAAGAAAATGGAGGAAAATGGGAGGAAAGTAAAAAAGAAAAACTCGTTTTATCGAAACTTTTTTTAGGTGAGAAATGAAAGGAAAGTGAAAGAAAAATAATCATAAGTTTTCTCCCAAAACTTTTCTTCTATTGGAAATAAAGGAAAGGAAAGAAATTAAAGTTTTTGAAAAAGATCATTTAAATTACAAGTTACTCTACATTTCATTATAAATGACATATTTTTAAATGGTATATTTACATGACATATTTTTAAATGGTATATTTGTAAAAATAACATTTTTCCTTTTATTTCTCTTATGTTTAAGAACATTAAAATGTATTTATTTGTTTTCCTTTTTTTCCTTTTACTTCTTTTTGGAGAACACAAAAAAATAATATGATTTTTCTTTCCTTGCTTTTCCATCTCTTTCTTTTCTTTTCTCCCCAAATTCGAGAACACAACGTAAAATTTACACTTATTAAACAAACTCTCAGCACTCTTCAACAGGTTTGAAACGGTAACATCTGAGAAGTAAACCAATGAATTTAGGGGTAAGCAAAAACCGAACCAATACCAACCCCCCCCCCCCCCCCCCGGAAACCCCCTCCCCCCGAAAAACCCAAACCGAAACTGAAAACTGAAAATCCAAACGCTCGGTCTTGGTTTCCATACTGACCGAAAAACGAACCGAAAATGTTTGGTTTCTCTAAATTAAAAACCGAACCGAACCGAAAATATTTGGTTTCTAAAAACCGAATCGAACCCAAATGATATAATTATTTTTTATTATATATATATATATATTAATTTATGATTAATACTAAAATTAATATTATATATAATTAATATCAAAATTAATTATATATATATAACATATACATGATATGGGTTGATCTCCGTTACAAACTACGTTAATTCGTACAAACCGCATTCAACCAATAATTTAATGAAGAAAATAATTATATGAAACAATTGTATTCAATTAAACAAAGAATCACACGGTTTATACGAATTGACGTGGTTTGTATTTGAAATCTCTCCTACATGATATTGGTTTATTTTAAAATTAAAACCAAAAATCGATAACCAAAAACCAAAACATTTTATACCATCCGGTTTTAAAACCGAACCGAAGCGAAAAAAACCGAAAGGTTCCAAGATTTTCAAAAACCGAATCGCTCGGTTTTTGGTTCGGTTTCGGTCAAAACCGAACCAAATCGCGCTCACCCCTATCCATGATCTTAGCAATTAAGTTATCCCTCAGGGTTCAATTTGTCACTTTTGTTTGTTAACATTTTTTTGAGCATTTTAAAAAGGTAATAGTTAAATATTTGTAATAAATTCACGAATAAATGCGAAAATGGATTCTTCTGGGGGATTTGTTAGATTTTTCACTATAAATATTTAAATGTTTGAGATGTCACATTTTAGGCACACAAAAAGGTTTTGAGAAAGAAGTTTCTGAAAATAAAAACCAGAACCAAGTATGTTTTATTTTAATGCAATTTGTTCTTTTTGATAGTATAGGATGTTCGCGTGAGATTCACGTGCACCTCACTAATTCAATAGGCCTTACACTTAACAGTCTGACAAACCATTAGTACTCTTGAGAGGACTTGAACCGATAGCCTTTGGAAATTGAACCCAATATCTTAGCAATTGTGCTACCCCCTCAGGGTTCAATTTGACACTTTTGTTTGTTAACAAATTTTTTAAGTTTTTTTTGACCAATTTTTTTTGCCCTTTTAAAAAAGGTAATATTTAAATATATGTAATAAATTCGCGAATAAATGCAAAAAATGATTCTTCTGGGGGGTTTGTTAGATTTTTCACTATATATACAACTGTTTATTCGTATTTTTTCATTCAGACACAACCTTTTCTTTCTACACACACAGACACATAATCTAAGTCTCTATTTTTCACTATTCTCCATGGCTTCTTCTTCCACCTCTCACAATGGTAAACGATTAGAATGTCAAAAAGAATCCTCTTCTCGTAAAAAAAATCATTCTTTTGTACATTTTCTTCGATTTTCATTAAGAATTCTCTATCTTGTTGCCTCTATATCTATTTTTTCCTATGGATTACATCGTATTTTTTTTGAAGGAATCAACAATGAACTATACAAGGAGCTATGGATGGCTTGTGCAGGCCCTCTGGTTGATGTCCCTGTCCACGGAGAGAGAGTTTTCTATTTTCCGCAAGGCCACATAGAACAAGTATCCTTTCAAGGCGTTGCTCGTCTAATGTTTATATTTTATTAACAAAAACTAGTTGATTTTTTAAATTATCGTGTTTGATTTTCTTCTTACAAAAAGTTACGCTTTTAGGTTGATCTTATTTCCACGACGATGGATTATACAAAGTATATCAAATTTGATAGTCGCTTTTGCAGTGAAATTTTTATAATAGGTTTGTAATTAAGAAATCTGCTTTAGGAAATGTTTAAATCGAATACACACTTTTTTAAATAATTGATTAAGTTTGTAAAAGTTAAATTTGTGTAGATAGCGGGGAAAAACCCTATAAAGATGAGCAAAATTGATTTTTAAAAAACAAATTTAGGGGCGTGGGATCGAGCGGAAAAAAATCAAATTTTTAATATTTTATACGATAAATTTAAATATGTTTATTAGTTGCAAATTTATGGAATCAGGGTGACCACAACACCAAATACTCTCCGTGCTTTGTCACGTGATAAAAAATTTCTAAGATATTATATAATCAGTGTTTATAAACTTGATCCGATTTATTTTCTACATGATTAAGTTATGGATACGCACAAATCTACATCCACGTTTGTTTGTTTTTATCCTCTAAAAACTTGTCTTCTACATTTGAAAATGAAAGTCTTGTTGTGGGATGCAACGTTTACCGAAAGTATTTGCGTTCTTTTATGCATTCACATACTTTGAATAAATTATTGTATAATATAACAAAATTTTACTTATATACGATGATTAATTCAAACAGTTGGAGCTAGAGGATCCCGTGAGTGATGAACTCGCCGGTCAACAAATCTCAAAACTCGACCTACCATACAAGATGCTTTGTCGTGTCGTCAATTTTAATTTGAAGGTATATTTTATTTAATAAAAATTAAATATAATTTAGTAATTAATCAATTTTATTTAATGAAAGTTAGATTATACTTTAGTAATTAATTAATTAAATTTATTTTATACTTCTAATTTGTATGTATTGTTTTTTTAGGTTGAACCAGAAACTGATGAACTCTATGCCATCATCAAACTACATCCGTTTCAACATGTGGTAGGTTAAAATTCTTTTTTGAGTTATATAGGTGTATATATATACATACATACACACATAATAAGAGGTTCATATAAAAAAACTGTAAAAAAGTAAAAATTGAATGTCAATGAAATGTTCATATGTAATTATTGAAAAGAGAACTCATATAAATAATATGTAACGTTGATTTACATATACATCTTTAAATAGTTTTTTCTCTCTCAATAATTTCACATATAAATATTATTTTAACATTCTCTTCTTACCTTCTCACAATATTTATCTTTTTTATTTGACCGACCTCTAAAAGCATACATATATACACACATATATGTATGTATATATTTTTCATTTTCAATGTTAAGAATTACATGTTAGAGATAGATGTTTTTTCCTAAAAGTGATGTTATCATTGTTATTTACGTTTGTTTGACGGTTAAAGTTTAAATTGTGATAAATGGTAGGTATTTGATAGCGTTCACGACGGCCAACCACCATTAGAGGAGCCAAAGTTGTCTTTTCGCTCGTTTTGTAAGATCCTAACTACCTCTGATACTGGCAGTGCATTCTCAGTGCCCAAGAAGCTTGCGGAAAATTGTTTTCCTCCAATGGTAAATCATATCAACTTATGACTTTTGATTTAAAAACTTTTGAACGATTAATCTTTTTCATCTAACATATTTTGTTTTTACCATAAATATACCATTTAAACAATTGTTATGCGATTTATTTTTCCTTTAAAAAATCAATGGTTTATTTGTAGAAAATAAAAAAAATGTTAAATTATATTTATATTTTGTTTTAGGACTTGTGGCAGCCGCAACCAAACCAAGAGTTGATTGTGAAGGATCTCCATGGACGCTCATGGCATTTTACTCATGTTTATAGAGGTATCTCCTTTTATCTTTAGTGTACAATAATTTATCTATATTATTTTTTAATTGGAGGAAAGAGATATGTAAAACAAACGAAATTTATTTTAATTTTTATTTTGATGTAATGACGATATTTTATATCAATTAATGTAACAAGTAGTTAATGCATCCTTTCCATACATATTTTACCCGATAAACGGATTTTTAGTTTATGTAATATCATTTTATTTTGATGTGGTAATTTTTAACTTAATCAAGAATTATAATATAACTTGACAATTTTTCGTTCACATCATCAATAGTTACAAAAACTACTGATTACCTATCAAAATGGGTACTAAATAAGAAAATTTGGATAAATAGAAACCAAAATAACCTTTGCATTTTGGTATTTTGGCCCTTTTCTAATCTCTCACGATTATCATTTTAACTTGAATTATCAGGAAATCCCGGAAGGCATGTTATCACTGCTGGTTGGACCATATTTGTAACTTCAAAGGGAATAGTCGCGGGAGATGCTTTAATTTTTGTGAGGTACTTGGCCTCATTTTAATTTGATGAAATCAAATGCAAATAACAAATAAATTTCTTAAGAAACGCTATCTAAAATCAGTATTGAATACGAAAATCCATTTTTGTAAAAAAAAATCTATATAGCATAAGTTTTAACATTTCAAGCATTTCCATTTTATCAAAGATGGTATTTGATATAACTCGAAGTTCACCTTTATATACAATTTGCAAATTTTTTATACTTGATTAACAACCTCATCTTTTGTAGACATTCAAATAATGAGTTGGGTATTGGGATTAAACGATTTCGACAACGAATTCCCTCGAGTTCTTTGATCGTATCAATGGAAAACACGCACACGGGGGTCCTTGCTAACGCTTCACATGCTCTTTATTCAAATAAGGAGTTTGTGGTCTACTACAACCCAAGGTACCCTTCTTTTAAATCTCACTTTTAAATTCCATAAAATGAATCCAATAACATTTAAAAAAAAAAATATGATGTCACTCTCTGGAACACCCCATCGTACCCTACATGATCATCATGATGGAGGTAAATTAATCATGTGTCCAAAGGGTAGGCAGATGTGTCTGGAGTTGAAGTCCAAACCTTCCATACATCATTCTGTAAAGATGCCGACCTCCTTACCTCTTAGCAGTAGCAGCATGTTTTAAAACGTATCTTCTTCAAGAAATTTAATGGGATTTGTGGGAATCTTTCAGGGCATGGCCGTTCGTTGTGCGGCTCTTTAAATATGTTAGAGCAAATGCAATTAATTTCGCGCGCTCTAATGTTATGATGAAAGTCGCCTGGGAAGAAGATTCGCAAATTGAAATCAGGAAATTTTTTCGTTCAGTTTTCTCCAAGAAGTTGTTCTTACTTTTTTCCGTTTCTAGTATTCACATGTTTTGTTTTGTTTCATCAGGCATACCGGAATAGCTTTAGAAGAAACCGATATCTCTGAAGATTGGCCAGGTTCTACTTGGCGTTCAATAAAGGTTTCTTGTTAACTTATTATTATATGCATCTATCTATTTTGGATGTGTATATATATATTATATCTAACTTTATATAACTACTTGTAAGGTTCGATGGAACAGACTCGTCGATCAAAGATCTAGTGTTCGGTTGCCAGAGAGGGTTTCTCGTTGGCTTCTAGAACTTGTTGAAGATAACAGATCAAATGTTAGTGAATTAGAAGCAGAATCAACGTCATCAAGACCCAAGAGGTTGCGAATAGGTGACCATGGTTCAATAAGTCATCGTGCTAATGCCAATTCGGGTGACTCAATGAACCCATTGCATGTCATCCCTTCGTCATCAACTGGCTTAATAGATAAAGGAAAAGAATGCAAGAATCCACAAGTGTGGAGATTGTTTGGTGTAGATATACAACTCGTCCCATATTCTAGGGGTCATATAATGGTCCAAATGCAAGGGAACGAGTTGGTTCAAACGTTGGATATGAATTTGTTAGGAGGGTATGAAGAGCTCAAAAAGGAGTTGGAGAAGATTTTCAAGATCGAAGGTGAGCTTCAAGGCGGCGAGAAATGGGAAGCTGTATATGAAGATGGCGATGGTGATTTATTCGTTTTGGGCGATAAACCATGGAAGTAAGTAGTTATATATGTTGTTTTTGTTCCTACTTCGTGTGTGTGTATATATATATATATATGTTACAATGAATAACACGTCCATATTCCTTGATGAATATGACAGGTGTCACATTATATATATATTATATATATATATATTATATATATATATTATATATATATATATAGGGTAGAGATCATACAAAAACCACCACTCTTTAAAGAAACAAAGGAACAATTTGTGGATCACATATGATGTGGGACCCACATCATATGTGGTCCACAAGTGTCCCTTTGTTTTTCAAAATTTACAAAGTTCTCATTTGAACCTCCCTATATATATATAGGGGCAGGTTCATACGAGAAAGCTAACTTTTTACGAGAACGCGGGGAGTTTTTTTCATGTACAAAATCATATATGATTCATGTAGTGATTTTGATTCACATACAAAATCACATGTGATTTTGTATATGAAAAAAACTCCTCGCGTTATCATAAAAATATATCGTCCTCGTATGAACCTCCATCTCTCTCTCTCTATATATATATATGTATGTATGTATATGTATAATTTACATTAATTGTAACTTTGATTTTTTTTTTGTCATGTAATAACAGGGAATTTTACGAAATTGTGAAGAAGATCACCTTAAGGGCAGGTGATTATGATGTGAAGAAACTTGTTGATCTTGGATTCAAAGTTTATTTGTTATAGAAGGAGTTTATGTAAATGGATAAAACTTGTGTTGTATGGACTTCCAATTATAGAAATCTATATGCTTCTTTCTTGTGTTAAAAAAAGCTCTTGAGATTGAGATTTCATAAATAATGAAATCAAAAGTTTAATAGAGAAACATTACAAACCTATACAAAAAGTAAAGTATACGTTGGCTAGCTAAGGATTCAAGCAAAACTGCTATCCATGATAGATTTCTGTCGATTGAGACAAATTTATTAAGATTGCTGCATAACTACATATACTCCAGATCCTATCAATTTTATTTGTTCTGGTCCTATAATCGATTTTTGTATAGTTTATTTATCCTCATAATACTATTCTTTAGTTTTCTCAATCCGAACCATTTTTGCTCACCGTTAAAAACATTGAATACAAGATTCTTTAAGATAGAGAAAATAAAACTTTTATTAATTTTTTCTTATCCAACATATTTTTTAAATATTAAATACAATAAAGAAAATTAAAAGAGAATATAATATTCTTCAAATTATATAACATTTAAGGTTACAGAGAGAATGGAGATTTTGGAGCTTTCCAACTCCTAGGAGTAATTAAGAGCATGAAACAATCTTTAAAATGGAAATTTTGATATTTTTTTTTATAATTTTTTTTCCTCTCTCTCTCCCCTCCTCTTATCTCAATTTTGCTTAAAAGTTTGTTGGAGATTTTAGGGATTTCTTTTATTCAACATATTTTTTAAATAAAGAAACTTATAAACAAATCTGGACAAAAATTCTTTTAATACTTAATGTTAACGAAGGAAAGGAAAGGAAAGCGAGGGAAAACAGAGGAAAGTAAAAAAAATCGTGTTCTCAAAATTATTTTAGGAGAGAAAGGGAGAAAAAATAAAGCTTATTTTCCTTCCAAATATTTCCTCCCAAACGTGGAAGGAAATGATAGGAAATAAATTAAAATCATTTAAAAAATTAATAAAATTACAAAACTACCCAATCTTTCATCCTAAATTATATTATTTTTAAGGACATATTAGTAAAAATGACATTTTTCATTTTCTTTCTCTTCTCTTCAAAAACATGAAAACTATTTTCTTTCATTTTCTTTCCTTCCTTTTACTTCCTTTTCAAAAACACAAATAAATTTTTTCTTTTCCTTTCTTTTCCTTTATTTTCTCTTCAAATTCGAGAACAAAGTGTAAGTTTTGAAAATAGGGATTGCTATTCATACCCCCTCTCGTATATATCTAACTTAATTCTTATCTCCTACCTTAAACACATACCCCTATAGTTTATACCACCTATTTATATACATACATCTTATAAGAGGGAGTGTGAATAGAATACCTCTACTTTAATATGTATATTCTCTAAAATAGATAAAATATTATTTTAAATCTAAAAAGCAATAATTTAAAATTAAATGTTATAATAGGAAATTGTGTTTTTAACAAGTTCTTAAATGTTAAAAACAAGAGAGAAGATAAAAAAAAGTTAAATTAAAGAAAATGAATATTAAAAGAAAAAAATTGTGTTTTTAATTGTATTCCTCTCAAGTTTTATTTAAATATTTTATGGATGCTAAATATTCTCAATACTATCATTAATATCAAAATCTTTAAATTAATGAAAAAAATATTGAAGTTAAATATAATTCTTTTAAAGGTTTTAATTTTTAATTCCCTCATTTAAATCTTTTAAATTTTTAGTTTTTAACGACTAATTGCATCCTGTTTCCGATAGTCTTTGCAAGTTCAAACTTTCAAACCACGAAATTCGATTAAGTTGCACCAAAACCGACAACTCTAGATCGATCACGGCTTTAAAAGATTTCAAACCGAATTGTTTAATTCGGTTTGTGGTTTTACAAACTAAACCTGATTTTAGAGCAGATAATAATCATCATAACTTCTCTTATATTATATTCAATCTTAATCTAAAAATCATCGATATAATTTTAGATATTTGAGATGTCACACATGATAAAACACAAGAGCATAAATGGTAACTCCTTACAAAACTATAAAAGAGTCCATAGCTATACAACTACTAGCTAACAATTCGAATAAAACAACTTTGTACACTAGGCAATACAATTGCGTTAAACATAGCCCCCACGGCCCCAAGGTTACGCCCCACTCCTTTATAGTGCAAAAAGTCCAGTTGGTTTCAGAATGGTATACTAATAGAAATATACCTGCCAGTCTGGCACAGTTGGTTTCAGGGTGGTATACTGGCACACAAATATGCCATTGACCAGGGTGTAGTACAGTTGGTTCCAGAGTGGTTGGTTCCAGAGTGGTATACTGACACACAAGGATGATTGACTAGATAAACATCCATCCAACGGTCCACCCAAGAAGCAAACCCGCACCAACAAGCCCTAATCCGACCGCAAAAGCCATAGCATACGTGCCTATATCATGTTTGCAACTTGGAATACCCTTTTTGGCTCGGGTTTTCCTCTTGGAAGGTGGTGGGGGCAAATTTCTACGTGCTTTTTTGCGGGCCACGTGCCATGGAGAAGCCGGGAAAGCGGGTGTGATCTTGTTGGTTTTGATTTGATTATAAAGATTTTCGAGTTGTAGAAGATAGAGCCATTGCTTATATGCGAATAACTGAGATGCTTGTTTAAAGATGAGCTTCACGACGTGTTCTTTTTCTGCGTAAGCTTGTTTTGCGGCTTTTTCTGCTTCCCTTGCTCGTGTTTGAGAATGGCGAAGAGCTTCTAGAAGCTTCCGTTTTCCCGGATCCATTTCGGGAGTTGTTGAACCTTCGTGAACCGTGCTATCGCCATTCTGCGTACTTAAAGGACTGAAAAAAGATTCGAAAAGAAATGTACAAATCAATGGCATTTCGGGTCAAACTTGTTGCTAATAATTCAACTTGGATATGTTACTTATTGCAAATTTATCAGAATTTTTTTGCAAATTTGAAGAGTTTAGAAGAAAACTTCAACATGGCAATCGATGATATCACAAGATCTAAAGAGTTTATAAAAGACTATGGAATTCAAAAGTGAATAGTTTGACCTTAAAAGTCAACAATATAAAAAAATTGGTTTTATAGAACCCCAAATAGGTCTATCTGTCTAAATATCCTGATGGACTGTTTTATAGAACTCAATTATGCATCCTATAGAGCGTCAAATCTATCAAAATATCCTAAATGACCGTTTTATAAAATGAAACAATTATAAGAGTCCTATGTAAAGGTGGTACAATCAGAGCATCCATAATGCATTAGTCACTAAATGACTTTCTGCTTTCTGCTTTTGCCACGTCAGCTTTCCAATGACCTTTCTTAACAAAAACCTATTTTTACAAATCTTCTCCGATGTAAAAACCTTTTCATCAATTACATTATAATTCATCCTCGTCTGTTTAAAATGTTTTATAGAGGTCCCTAGTTTAGTTTGTCGTTTTAAAGTGCACGTCATATTTTTCGACAACAAAAATTACTTTAACATTAAAATTCAAGCTATACCTGACTGGCCCTGAACTGGCATGATGCCTATCGTGAACGGTTTCTGTAGTTCGACAATGGCGATTTTGTGGCTTCGAAATCCCGTATGTGGTAAAGATTTCGTCTTTTTTGTGATCGTTAGCACGCGGGTCTCTCTTAAAACTTTTGTTTTGAGGCTGCGGAAGATCGCAATTCTCGATGAAATCGTGCGATTTTTGTGCAACAAAAGACGCCAGATCATCTTTATCGGTCATCCGCCACCATGGCAGCTCGTGGTTCTTCTCGTTCTCCATCCAATGCGGAAACTCCGAATCCAAACTGAACTCATCCAATTCTTTAAAAACAGAATCCATCTCCACAAACTCATATGATCCTTCTTCTTCTTCTTCCCCTAAATGATCACCCTTTACGGTTGATTGCGAATCCATAATGTCGACAAATTGATGAGATTTTCCGGCCTCGAATGCGTTGACTTTCTCGTTGGTCAAACCCTTTTGGTATATAAAATTCGGTTGCGATTGAAGCCACCATCTCGAGTCTGGAGAGAGGTTCGAGTATACGGCATTGGCGGTCGGAGGGGTAAAATCGTCCAGCCCGTTTTTAGTAGGTTTAGTGTCGATTTGTTTAGTTAAAGAAGACGAAGCCGGTGGAACACATGCTAATTTGGGAGCTCTTTTCGCGTCTTCTTGGACGAAACAACGGTTTGCGGTTCGTTGCCATGCTGCTCGTGCTTCGGCTGCTGCCATTAATTACTCACTCATTCCATCAATACATCATCTTGATTTATATATATAGGCCTAAAAGTTTACCATTTTGATTAGATTAGAAAATTGCATTTTTTATAACAGAAATGATGCAAATAATTAAACAAAAGATGAAAAATTAGTTAATTACACAGATCTTTATGTGATTCTTGAAACAATTGTGGGATAAATTATGGAAAAGTAAAATTGAGCCCTAAAGAAATCTTGAAATCCCCAAATTTAATTCACCAAAAGGAACCCAGGAAAAAGGATTTGAGAAAGTGATAAATCTAGATTTCAAATGCCTAAATTCATCTCTCATTTCAGTTAAAATCACTAAAAATTTGAAATTTACTAGAAATTAGGATTTTTTTTTTAAATGGGAATTCAAGAAACCTAAATCAATAAACTGAAATTCAGAAATCCAGTATCAGAAACAAAAAATTAGAACCAAATAATCAAAGATCTGAGATTTTTGGTGGAAATAATGAGAGATTGAACATGAAACAAGAACACCAAGATAAGATCTGATCTGATCTTTACAAACAGTTATTAATGAGGAAATAACCATGGAAGAAGCTACAGAAACACCTTGATGCAAATTAAACAAATATCTTTCAGAAAACTACAAATTTAGCAAATGGGTAATTGGTAATCCACCATAAAGTTGTGTAAAAAAGCAAAATCAAACATGAATTTAACATCTATAGAAGCAATATTATGAACAGTTAGTGAAGAATATGAAGATCAAGAAGAAGAATGAAACTGAAAGTAAAGAATCTCACCAAAAGATTGATGGGAAAGTGGGAGGGTGGTGGTGTGAAGATCTGACTGTGAAATTATGAAAGTGGATTGAATCTTGTAGCTTTATGATGATGTTGAATCATCATTCTTCGCAAAAAGTTAAAGAGAACATGAAATTTTTATCTCTTGTCCATTTTTTGGTTTATTTTCGGTTATTGTTTATCTACTTTTCCCACTTCTTCTGTTCCAAGGCGACGTCGTTTCTTGGTTCCACTTTTTATAGATATATAAAAATAAATCCATTGAGAATTTTCCAATTTGGTGTTGATAATTTTTGGTTGATGACATGTGTCATATAACTGGAACAAAAATGCAGATCAAGTTTTATGTTGACAAAATGAGCTCAAAGATTGGTTAAGGTTTCTGGTAAAGGTATTAGGGGAGGTTTATCAAACGTTTATCTGGGTAAGCGTTTATCAAATCATATTATCTTATCGGAGGAATATGGCAAGTACCAAAAATCAAGAAAAGCAAGGACTAAGAGTCTTATCCCGATAAGTGATGGCGACGACTCTTACCAGGGTAAACGTTTACCGGGTAAATTGGTAAATACGACGTCGTTTTGGTGGACTAAAATCTTACCCGGTAAATAAGTGATAGTGTTGAATTTGGCTGGTAAGCACTTACCCGGGTAAGATTTGGTAAACAACCCCTAAGTATTAATTAATTAGATTGAAAATAAAAATTAATTATTCAGTTTTATATAATATAATAGATTCATTCCAGGTTAATCGGAAAGAGTGGAATTTCTTTCTTAATTTCATTCTCTATCATTTTCGTTCCCCTGTTTGAAGCAAACAACCTTATTTTTTTCCTTTATTATATAGTATAGTCATAGTATTTGGATTTAGGTTTTGATGATATAATAATTGATGAAGAATTGGTTAATAATTTTGATGGTGTATAGAACATTTTTCAAAAGTAATAATTTAGTCTTTTATACGACAATGTGTATCACTATAATCCAAATTTGTCCTCAAAATTATAGATTTACATCGATAGTCAACGCAAAATTTTTGTTGATAAGCTCAAAATTGAAATCTAAATGGTAGTTAATTTTGACGGGAAGGTAATTATATTAATGATAAAAATAAAATAACTACTAATATATTAAAAAACGTTTGCACCAAATTAAACTTGGCACAATTCAAAAGTTAGTTTTATGAATATTTGTTTTTTAAAGTTAATCTTCATTTGTGAAGGCAGAATCTTTTGAAATTTAATTAAATAGCCTTATGATGTATATTATCCTTTTTAACATCACTTCGCCTTCTGAACTTAAGCATCTGGATTTTGGTTGGTCTTCTTTAACTTTATTTATTGTATACCATTTAAGTTCCGTGATGCTACCCCTTGATCCCATCTGATAATCAGTTAGTGCAACCACTGAAAGGGGTGTTACCCTCTGACCCCATGTTTTATAACAATCTTAGGTTTAAGGAACCTTATACAAGTATACATTCTGCTGCATCTCCTAACGTGTATAATAGTTTAAGGAAACCACATTGATCTCATGTAAAGCACAACTATGCTCAAAATGCTTGATAATGTTAAAATCATCTACATGCAGAAAAAATGAATATCAACAATTTGGATCATGACTTTAAAAGTTAATCACATGGGTTGAAAGCATTATCAAATGACTAATAATTAAAAATATCTTACTTAGGGGTGTTTGGTAAGAGGTACTAAATAGTTATTAATGAGATTGAATACTATGATACTGTTTGGTTTTATATAATATGATGAGTTCATTTCTTCAAAATCCCAAATTTTCTTTCTAAGTTAAACTTGGGGAATACAAATATCATTTTCATCTTCATTCTCTGTCATTTCATTTTCATTCGTATGAGTAAACCGAACAACCCTTTAATTCACTGTGGCAAACTAATAATTAAATATTATAAAAAATTAAAAATTAAAAGGAAAACAAATAATTTTGTGCACCTTGGAAATATATGAATACAAGAAACCATCGTATCATTTTTTGTTTGATTAGATTCCACGTATGACATTAGGTTTTTTTATAAGAATAATAACTTAATAAAAATCAAATACAAGGACTTCAAAATTTCAGTATTATTATAAAATGTTGTGATGTGACAAAGATCTTGTAATATTAATATAATTTTATACTAATTTAAATCTATCTGTCTAATATTTTTAAATTATATATCTTTGACTTGTAAGATTTCCAGTATAAACTAGTTTTGTATCAATTGATATAAAAATCAAATTTGTAAACAAAATATAAAGAATTTCCATAAAAATTGACAAAAAAATAATAATTTGCAGTTATTGATTGATGGTTTTCATATATGTTTTAATTTATAAAATTATGAATTCTCTTTTATAAACTTGATCAAAACAAAATATAATAAATCTGAAAAAAAATACAAAATACATTTTAATCAAGACCAAACTTGGGTTATCGACTTATTGTTTGATGATTAAAATTAAAAATCATATGCAACAGAATCCTGAGAATGCATAGAGATTTTGAAAAATTTTTCTTTAAAATATTTATAAAAAAAAAGAGAGAAAAGAGGAGTAAAGTTTGAAATATTTGAAGGTAATAAAATATTTAAAAGTATATTTTGGATGATGACGATGGACATAGATAACGTAACTTATTTTATAAAAGCGTGTTTAAAAATTTAGTGAGTATTAAGTATATTTTTAAAATATAAACAATGTTTTGAAGTTTTGGATGCGAGAAAAAAACATTTTAATGATATGATAATGTAATTCAATGTATTGTTATTTTTTATTTATATATCAGTACGGAAACAATATAAATTGATCATTTTTTAAAATTGTTTTTAAGTTTATCGGATATTAAATATATTAAATCCATTAAATATATTAAATATTTTATTAATATAATTAATAATATAATATTAATATATTAAATACATCAAATATTTCATTAATATAATTAATGATATGATAGTAAATATATTAAATATTTTATTAATATAATTAATAATATAATATTAATATATTAAATACATCAAATATATTATCAATATAATTAATGATATGATTTTAAAAATATATTAACTATATTAATTATTTTATTAATATAATTAATTATATAAACCTTTTTTTTAGAAATTAAGATATTTTTGTAATCTCTCCAAAAATATTTATGGAGTGATGTGTAAAAGAACATTTTAAACAATTTCTTTGAAAATGGAAACTTTTTTATATAATCTTTATGAGTTTTATCCTCTTCTTTTTTGTTTCAGTAGAAATCCGAAAGTTTCTTCAGAGTGGAAGCCATAAAAGATATACTATATACAAGTTCAAAAAACGTTCTAAAATTAAATACCGTAAAAATGGACATAGTTTTCATTGTTTTTACCAAGTAAAAGTTTGTTAACATATTAAATATATTGACTATTTCATAAATTTAGTTAATTTTTTCCCGTTTTCAAAAATTAAAACTATTAAAAATGAAAAGGAAAAAACAAAAAAGAGAACCAAATTAATATCTTTACATCATTTTCAACATATTTTTTAAACAAATAAAATAGAGATTTTAAGGTTTTTATGTCACTTCTTTGTTTCAACTGGTTTTATAAAACTTTTTTATAATAAAGAAATAGAGAACATTAATAAAATTTCTAAAATTGAAGAATTTTCTAGAGATAAATGCTTAAAAGAAAAAATATTTTTTTTAATTATTATCACTAAGAGCATCTTCAATAGCTTATTTAAAAATGAGAAAAATAGAGAAAATGTGGATTTTGAACAAGTATTTTGCTCCAATAACTTTTCCATAATCATCTTCAAAATGGTTTTCTTTAAATATGAAGTTCAATCAAAAAATGATTACCAAATAAAATGATCAATAGAAAATTTTAAAAAATAAATATTTAAAAATAAAATAATATTTTAATAGATGATGTAATATTTTAATATTATTTTAAAAAAATTATAAAAATTTGTTAGAAATAAATGTAAATTTTTTTAAAGACTTTGTCATTTAATATTTTATTTTAGAAAAATTATAAAAAATTTATTGAAAAACCTTTAAGAAGATTTAATATATCGTACTTTATTTAAAATGTATTAAAGAACAGTTAAAGTTATCTTTTAAAAGAAATTATAGAATTTGGATATATTCTTATTTCCAAAAATGGGTTGTCATAAATAAAACCCATACGATAGTAATTATTGCTTTTCAGTAAAAAAGAAATATTAATAAAAATATCTGAGTCATCATGCACGTGGCAGAAGAAGGATAGATGAGGTGGCAATTATGGATAAGGATTATGACTATGCACCTTTGGAAGCAAACTGTTTCATTGGTTGATTTTAGATACCTCCAACTCCAAGACCAACTGTCTTTCTTTTCGGATCTCGGGTCGGGTTGATAATGAATATGGTAAAAATCCAACTACCATATTTCGGATCTCGGGTCGGGTGGGACACACGTGATGTGTGGTTTTGTCGTTTTGTGATAGAACAGCAACCATGACTTATCTACAAATTCCTTTATTATTTTATCAGTCTTAAATAAATCTTTATTTTTAAAAATAATGTTTATTTTGTCCTTGATTAAAATAAAAATATTTTCTTTATTGAAAATGGTGATCATTTAATCAATTTAAAATGTAATAATAACTTCTTTTTAAAGTTCTATGTTTTTTACCATAAACATTTGTTTTGAGATGCAGATTGTTTGAAATAACTAATATGTTTCTAAAAGATTTCTTTGATTATGTACCTATTTACGATTTACTAAATTAATAGTAATATTCTTATACATAATATACAAAAAAGGTAATTTATTTCCAACATATTTACTACCATTCAAAAAAATAAGTTTAAGCATCTCTAACATATTTTTTAAAATTAAAAAAAAATATAGAGAACAAGAATTATGATTCAATATTTTACTTTAATAACTTTTTCAAAACTACCTTAAAAATTAATAAAGTAAAAGAGAGAAAAAAATTCTTCTTCAAATACGAATAACGCCTCAAAAATAATTGAGAGAAATATTTTTTAATATATTTTTATCTATAGAAAACTATGAAAATAATTATTTAGAAAGAAAAATAATATTTTAATAAATAAATAAAATATTATGAATTGATAATCACTGTCGGAGATAAATGTAACCTTTTTAGAGATTTCAACTTTTGGTTCTTTATTTTAAAGAATGTGTTGAAGATGCTCCTATAAAGTTTTTAGGTAAAAGTTGAAATTACACAACTTCACGGTCCTATATGGAGCCCATAATGACACCAATGTAATAAGAATATTTTGGCTCACTTAGTAGTTGGCGCTAGCAGAAGGATTCGAAATTGAACCCGAAGTCACTGTTGTATTTTGACAAAAACGTTTCACTGTTTTCCAACTAAACTACATTTATCTCACTTATATTTAGCTTTAGTTGAATTAACTAATGTAAAATGATCAACTCGAGGCAAGAAAACAAGTGGAACAACAGTTTGATTGAAAAAATGTTAACCATCTCCTTTTTTTTAACAGGAAAAACACACACACGTTTCTGGGGTATTCGAGATCCATCCGGACACTCGACTAATCCTCAGCGACCAGGATCCACCACAAAGTGATAAGCCAAGGTCTGGATATCGTCACATGCAGCCGCAGAGATTCGAACCCGAGTAGTGATCTCCTATTCATTACAACTAATTTATGTTAATGAAATTTAATTAACTGGAATAAAAGATATGATCCATCAAATATTTTTGTTTGAAAAAACAATACAAACATATCATCTATTTTGTCATTTAAAAATAATAGCATTTTGTATATTAATTGCATAAATAAAATATTAAATCAAGAAAATATTTTACTTAAAAGTTAAGTGGAAAGCCAATTGTTTAGGTTAGGTGGGAATATAAAATCAATGGTTGCCCATTGGAATCTATAATGAAACAAACTAACAAATCCAATAAAAGAATCTTAAGCAAGTCTTTGTATACATCATTTTTCGAAAACATTTTCAAACACCATATTTTTATTTTGAGTAATTATTATCTTTTTCACTAATTGTTTTGAAAATTATCATTTTCATCCCTGTATTTTTTTGAGTTACAATTTTTGTCCATGTGGTTTACAATTGTTTTCATTCTTATAATTTACGATTTATTATTATTTTTGTCCTTGTAATTTACAATTCATCATCCTCATGGTTTAGAATTCAATGTTGTTTTTGTCCTCATACTTAAAGATAACAATAAACTATAGAGAAACAACAATTTTAAACTTAGCGGTTTTAGAAAAATGTAACTTAGAGGATGTTTATCAGATGTTTAGTGCTTTCCAGATAAATTGTTGCATATAATATTGTTTTAATGGACTAAAGTATTATCGATAATCATTTACTCGGAAAAGCATTTTATAAATAACCCTTACTCTTCAATTAAAAATATAAATGACCATAATATTATGAGGAAAACCTCAACAGATATCATCTTTCATATATTTTTACCATAATTTACAAGTAGAATAATATATTTTAAGGCTAAATAAAAATATAATTATGACAAATGCTTAGTTTTTTTAAAGATGATATTCTTTTTAAAACAAGATTCGTGGATTTGTGACTTTCTAAGAGTTGAAATGTTACAAGCAACCTATTTTGACCAAAATGGATATCTCAATTTCACTATAATACAAATTAGGTACAACCTAAACATATCTAATATAAATATCAAGGTTTTAAAAATAACAGTCATAGATGATGGTATTGAAATTAAGTAAAGATAGATTCAAATATGTTTTCAAACTGTAATACCATCTGATCATAAGAAATAAACGTTTAATTTGTTATGTAAAATCATTACAAATTAGTTGATTAGTTATATGCTTCCGTAAAGAGAGGTTCTGGGTGAGATCATTTCTTCCATGAAATGTAAATGTAAATGCAAAGCAAACAAAATAAATAAATTTGCCAAAGCTAGGGGTTGAGAACCTGCTTCCCTTCCGATTTTAGCATAGCGACATAGACCATCCTGACCACCATGAACTTTTGTCTTTAATTTGGTTACAAAAATCACAAGGGCACAAAAAAATAACGCATATCCACCTTTTAGACCCTTAAAAACTTTTCTACGTCAGGATAATGGAGAGAGAGCACGTGCACCCCTACTTTATATAGGTTTTCCCATAAGGTTAAGTCTCAAGCCCTAGACGTCATGACGATGTCACGTCATTCTTCAATGGTTGACTTGTGACGGCAAGAACATAGTAATTGGAATAAAGCCGGTACTAAGCATCAACAAGCCTGTTTAGTCCTATGATGAAGGCTCGATATTTTGAAAAACTGGATGCTAAAATGGGATCAGAGTGATACTAGTACTTATAGGTCGAGACTCTAGTGGTCCTAACACACTGCTTAACTAAAGATAAGCAAAATATCAAATCAAGGGAAGTGAAAAGAATGACAAATTTATGAGATGCATGGAGTCAAAGGTTAGATCCTTCGAAGTTGAGCAAAATGTTCTACCAAAAAAACAATATTGTATGAATGTATAGTGGTTGTAGGCGGCTTACGATGGAGATATTACAATTTGCCACATTTTGTCAACTATTACGTATAATGTATGTTATGTTAATGAAACCTTAGTCTAAACAAATCAATCGTCTAAAAATACAACCAAATTCGACGATATTTGAATAGCGATCAATATTTGAAGTCCAAAACCATTTTTTTGGGTTTGTTGGTATATTACTAAACCAATCTTCATATCCTTTACATTGTTGTGTTAGTTTTCAAGTATTTTAACAAACCTTAGTAAGCATCATATGCCATTTATCTTGATTCTAGCTTCGATTATTAAAACTAAGTTTTACAGTTTTTGTTCAAAACAAAACTCTTAAGATCAGATACTGGAATTCAATAGTAAATTAAACTTGTTGATTTTTATGTCTAAATGTTGCGGAAAATATGATCTATAAATTTGTGTAAAAATATCTAAGAAATATGGTCACGTCTAATTTAGTGCAACAACCTCTCTAGAAACATAGTCACATTTCTTGGCCTATCTTCAAAATATTAGCATTCTGATAATGTTTATCTCCCAAAATTCATAGTTACTTTTCTTTTCACAGTGTTACGTCAACTTCATGTCTTAACAGGAGATTTTTTTCACAAAAAGAAACCTATAAAAGAACTCGTTCACGTATCCTAAATTATCGGAGTCACGTATTGGCATAATATAAATATTACTTGTATACATAAATTTTTTATTTTTTATTTATCTATTTATGGGCCTAAATATCCCATAAAAAAACCCGTTGGACTCCAACAAATCTCTCTTTATGGGCCTAAATATCTCTTCAGTTGCTAATTCTGTAAAATTGTTCTAACTACTCAAATTTTAATTTTTATATTATGATAATTATTATTTAATTCTGATTCTTAAACCCGGTAATAATTATTTTCAGAACACCTTTTAGTGCCTTATTTGGATAAAAAAATTGATTACCGACAACCCCAACCGGTCCCACACCGAACTTGCCTCGAAGGACACCAATGTAAGGGGACATTTTAAGACTCACTCAACGGTTGAGGCTCACTCAGTGCCTTATTACTTATTACTCAATTTTGTGATTGCATAAGATCCTATATACTAAAGCACTTGAAATTATGTTCTAACAATATTAAAACTGTATGTAAAAAAAGATGTATCTTTGTATAATATTTAAAACAAAGTCAAACATAACTGATTTATAGATTATGACAACTGATGATAGGTTATTGATTTTATCTTGAATGCCTACTTGTATTGACTAAAACTTTGATGTTGGTTCGGTTCTATTCTACTTGCCAAAAACGAAATCAATACTAGATACTATGATTTTAAAGATATCATTAACATAGTCTTCATCACTTGGACAAAGACAATTGATTTATAGATACCATCAACATTATCACATTAATTAAAAATAAATAATATATACATTTCTCTACTTATAACTATAATAACATTGATTAAAGAGTTTTTTTTTTAAATTTTATCATAGCCCTTGTCTTCCTAAAAGACCAGAGATTTAAACTTTATTAAAAATAAGAAAGATGTATAAGTTTATTTATTATTATATTATATATAAATATATATATATACTTCAAAAATATTCTATAATAACATTGATGACAACTAAAAAAATTAATAAAAGAAATACTTCATTGACATTTGAAGTATTTAAATTACTCTCTTAATTAAAAAATGAATGTTTACAATTGAAATGACACATGGTTTTAGACATACGTAATTATTACATTATTTTGTTAACCAGATGACATATTTGCCCTTATTTTATTTATTTCTCTTCATAACCCTTAAACATTTATGTATTAATTAAGAATAAATTTGAGAATTTAGTATGAATGATTTCGGTTCTGGACTGGTACCGAACTGGGTGGACTGGATTTTTTGGGACTAAAATTTAGGACTAAAAATCAAATCGTATTTCCTAATTCGGTACCGGTTCAGTTTCGGTTCGGGAATTTCGGGACTGACATCGATTAGGATCGAAAATACAAAGTGATACCGAAACAATCAAACAAATCTAAAGTTCAACAATCTACTTAATCTTCGGTATTGTTTTTCTCTTTTCCTTTTCCATTTTGTTCGTTTATCGCCTCTTTAATCTCCATTTTGTTTGTTTCAAGAAATCGATTTTTAGAGGAGACAATTTTTTATCAAAGAAAAAAAAATAATAGTAGGAGCGGATTTTTGAAGGTTCAGGTTTTAGGAGAAGATTAATTTACGAGGGAAAAATTGGTTTAAACATGAAAATGATAGAGGTTGGAATAGGAATGGACACTAGACCATTTGGATTCCCGGTTCGGTTCCGGGTTTAGTCAGGAAATACCGATATCGGTACCGAAGTACCAAAACCAAATTCGGCCAAACTGTAGAACCGAATACCGAACCGATGGTGTAGGGTCGTACCAATTCCAATTCGGTTTGGAAAATAGGTATCCGAGTCTCATCCCTAGAATTTAGTTATTTAATTTAAAAAATAGACACTTATTTTAGGACAAACATAACTAAAAGTATAAATGGAAAAATGGAAATATTACAAAGATGCAGGATCGTGTGAAAAGTTGAGTTAAGGTGAGAAGCGTACTTAATTACCTGTAATATTAAATTCATCCATAAATCGCGTTTCTTACAAAGATTGATCCGATGCATCTTATCTTAATATGCATAAAAAAAACAAAGATCTGTTCTTATTCTTATATTTCTCGCCGTAACTATCTCGTGGGAACCAAACCCATATTACAAAATTCATAAATTATTTGGAAAGAAAAAAATAAGTTAAAGGCCGACCAATAAACAAAAGGTGAAAGGATGAGAGAGGGAGGTATAATTCTAGAATCTACGAGCAAAGAGCAAGGAATCCCCAATCCAAACCCCCAAACCCTTCTTCTTCTTCTTCTTCTTCATAATCCCAAATCAACACCTTCTATCTGAATCAAAATTGTATGATAATGGAAGCAAATCAGACAGTGATGGAGCACAACGCCTGTGGGATGATATCTTGCGACAAGATTGATCGGATGGCTAATTGGATTGGGAACAGCGTCGCCTCCGCTTTTTTCACCTCACTCGAACGCTGTTCTTGCATCAATCTCAGCACATCTCATGATGAATTTGATGAAGGAGATGATGATGAAGACGCTAAAGATCGTCCGCTTATGCTCACCAAACCTGTCATCTTCCTTGATGCTTCTCATCATGAATCCGATAAGCTTCCCCCTGTGTAAAGTTTACAAACACAAACAAACATGCTCTTGTATCTAACTATGCTTCAGTAAAATCTTTTATTTTGTGTAATTTCATCTCATTTCGATACAGTCTTGATGATATGAGTTTGCTTTTTCTTTAAGGATTTTATATTAACTTGAGCTCATAGGTTACTGATCACTGTTAATTTGCAAAATTGAAGTTTATTACAGATTCTGATATTGTGAAGATGCTCGCACCAGTGTGTGTGTGTGTGTGTGTGTTTGAATTTTGAGCTCTTAGAAGAAGGATCACAGTTTCTCTATGAAAAAAATAGTCTAGTTGGTGATTGAATTTAGGGTTCCTATGAATTCGAAGAAATTTCTATGGAACTGTCCACCAGTTTGCAGATACCTTTGTTTTAACTCTACTATGAATGTGTTTTTGTTTGTAAAATTTGAGCTAATTGGTTTATAGATGACTAATTATGTTTACTTCTGCAATCATGTTCATGTTCAGTAATGTGGATTTGAGTTTAGGATTTTCTTTGAAATTTATCATGATTATGCAGGAACTTATGCTTTGAGGAAGTAGGCATGTGAATTTGATTTCATACATCATTACCATTAGGAGTTGTATTAAAATCGAACCCTTTGCCAAGTTCAGTTTTCTGTGGTTTCTTTTTGACATTGTTAAACTCTGCACCATGAACATTTGATCCCTGTTGATTTCAGTATCAGTTTAAGTCATTCACTTGTTATTTGGTTATCGATGAATCTTTTGTGATTTTTTCTGATGTTTTTCATATAATGGAGTATGCAACTGAGATCCTTAATTACTAATATTATACCATTCAACAGTGAATAATTTCTCATGCTCTTTGTTTGTCTTAAATAAAAGCTTGGACAGGGATTAGGAGGATGAAACCTGATTTCTGTAGCTCTCCACAGTGGTACTAGTTGAGTTGAAGAACAAGAAACGGGTATTGTTCGATTAATTCCCATCTATTCTGGTTTGATAACCATTCTAACAAGTACTTGTTTATAAGTTGATTGATCCTGGCAGTTTGGGAAAGAAAATGAAGGGCATAAAACAACATAAGCATACTTAGGGGCTGTTTACTTAGAGCTTAATAGGCTTAATGGACAACTTGGCTTATTCGCACAGCCATTTTTTATTGTTTACTTAGAGCTTAATCAAAAATTACATAGCTTATTCGCACAGATGAAATACCCCACTTGTCCAGATTCAGCTATCCCAAATGACCTCTCCTACCCTTGTTAAAAGAAGATAACCTAACGTCTCCCTTGCACTCTGTGTTTTCGTCGCCATTTTCTTCCTCATCATCGGACGTTGCACTCTCTTCTTCTTCCTGCAGCGACGGCGACCTCGTCGCCGGACGTCAGCCTCTCATCACCCTATTTTCTGCACAGATCTTGTAGTTTACACCCTAAATACTCCTAGGTTTGGGTTTCTGCTTCCTCCAACAACGGAGATCTCATCGCTGCTTTTGTCCGACGCCCTTGGATTTCTGCTTCTTCCAGCGACCAAAATCGCACCATACTCTCTTTGCTCCCTCTATAATTTTAATTGTTCCTGTATAATTTTAAAGGCCTCTCTCTCTCTCTCACGCCCCTAAGAGAAAAATGAAATACCTTTGGGTTCATGGGTGAAAAAAATACTTTCTGCTTTTGGTTATAGCCTGAGATTTGAAATACCCCTGTAGCTTGTTGATTGTGGTTATCACAGAATACTTCCTGCTTTTGGTTCATGGGTAAAAGAAATACCCCTGGGTTCTTGAGTGAATTACCTGAAAAATGGATTTAGGGTTTGTTCATTGGGTAAAAGAAATACATCAGTTTCTTCGAAAAAGGTCAAATAATTCAATATTTTTGATAGGAATTGAAACTATTAGAGCTTGTTTCAATGTTTATTCACCTAATATGTTAATTGGGTATAAACAAATTATTTTGTAATAGGGGTAAAACAGTCATTTTTGTCATTAAGACTATTGATTTAGGAAAAAAAGTAAACAAAAACACATCTTTTTCTGGACAGACAAATTTATCCAGAAAGACATATTTATCAATACAGAACTTAATGAAAGTTTTGGTAAACAACCCCTTAGTCTGTTTGTCAGCTTAATGAGACTCACAACTTATTCGGTTGGCTATACATGACTGTTTGGTAGTGGCTTAATGATATAGAAAGTAGCTTATTCAGTAAGTTTCTAGGGGGAGCTTTACACATAAAGCCAAGTTTTTTTATTTCCAAACATGTCCTTCCCAATTAAAAAACATGCTCATTCCATCTATGAAAAAAACTTCCCAATCCATACAGATAGCTTTATGCCATGCTTAATGGAAAACCAACCAAACTTGGGGTTTCTTCTTGCTATTTAGACAGCCCAACTTCCCTCATGCCCATGAAAACTTGTCTAGTTAATACATCTCAAGCAAACTAATAATCTGGTGAGCTAGATATCAGCAATACAAGGATGGATTAGAATATGAAGGGTGAAAATGTCCTTATGGTTTCAACTTCAACTGCCACCACTTTCTAGGATTTTATATGGAAATGATTGGTATTCCAAATCACAGTTGGCTTTTCGGTGAAAACTAACCACTAATCTTTGAAAATGTAAAAGAATGAAAATACTAACAAAATGTGGGAACATGAAGGCAAAAAGAAACTTATCTTACTAGGCATTTTTATCTGAAATCAGATTCCCTTTTCATGTAATTCTGTACGAATGTTGGTTTATTTGTAATCCAGAAACCAAGTTTAATGATGGTCTTTGCGTTTAAGTTGATGCCATTGCCAAGTAGGTTAACATAAGACATATTAAGACCCGGAAATCCTTTTAGATGAATCCATTCAGTCATTCAGAATAGTTTCTCTGTTCTTTTCTTTTCAGAATTCTCCAGTGATTGTGAAAGTTGTTAGATTGAGTGGGTCAAAACTGAACCAATAGTCAAGTTTCGTAATCATTCACGGGTTTTGGATCTTGAAAGCAGCCATGGCTGATTCATTCAGGTTGATTTGCCTAATAGCTGATCCCAATTCTCAGCCTGGAGGTCCGGGTTCAAAAGCAAGAAGAATGTGTAAGTTTATTTGTCGTATAAAAATATTATATTTTCAAAAAGAAAACTTTCAAAACTGGTTCATGATGAATGGGGGTGCAGTTGATTAGACAATGGTGGCCCACATTAGACAAATGATTCTTCATTTGATCCTAAAAATCAGCAAACCTGGACCCCATATGTATTTTGATGTCTTGTTTCATATCTCATTTAATCAAAATATTAACCTATCTTGAGCATAAGTCCCTAATGTTTTATGTTGAACCAAATTTTATTTTTAAATTATTAGATTTTCATATTTTAGGACCAAATGTTTTAGATGATTAGATTTTTATATATGCGGAAGTGAACTTTCATAACCATGGGCTTTCATAGCCACCAGGGCTTTTGCAGTATCCGAACTTCCATAACTACTAGGCTTTCATAGCCACTAGGGCTTTTGCAACGCCTATATCTGAACCCGAGATTGATGAGATTTTCTACCACACCTCCTGTTTATCTAGTGAGCTTATGTTGATGGAGTTTGAATTTTTGAGAGATATAGGCATTCTTTTTTCCGTAGTGGGTGAGTTAAAAGTCTAAAAGAGATGAGAACCTGTTTATATATATAAAACCCTATAATATATATATATGTATGTATATATATATATATATAGAGAGAGAGAGAGAGGGGGGGGGGGGGGAGGTCAAGATGATTTATTAGGTTATCATATATGAAAACCTTGTAGATTTACTACCACACCTTTCGCTTATCTAGTACGCTACAACCCAAGTGGTTTTAGATTTTTATTTAGCAGAACGCATGGATTTGAAACTTTATTTAGCAGAACGCATGGTTTTAGATCATGGTTTCAAAATTATGTGGCAAGTAGGTCATCAAATTTGAACATTTGATCCATAATAACACCAACTTTAATCATAACATCAATAAAAAAAATATTAAAATGATTATAAATTAGCATTATTTTGTCATTTTAATTGTAATTACAAAGTAAAAATATCATTAAAATTACAGTCAAGTATTCAAAATTTTAACATTTGATGAATACTATTAGTTTACTAAAGTTGGTGATTTTTAGACACAAATCTTTTTACCATATGATAGCGTTTATATTATTTACTTTTTGTTAATCATGAGTGTTCGGATTAGATTGTCTCTACTCAGTATCACAATTAAATGTTCCTCAAACTTATTAAATAAGTCACTTTTATATCATTAAGCCACTACGAAATAGTTACTGAATAAGCTACGAAATAGTTACTGAATAAGCCACTTTTATATCATTAAGCCACTATAAAATAATTACTGAATAAGCCACTTTTATACCATTAAGCCACTATAAAATAATCATATATAACTGACTGAATAAGATGCAAGTCACGTTAAACTGCTAAATAGTTAAATTAAATATTAATAGTCGTGGGGGTAGGAGGGTGTTTTTGTCAAAGAGGACGGATGTCCGTGTCATCGTAGTCCACCCAGCATTATGATGAATCCCCCACCACATTTTGCTTTTGTCGCCTTTCTAAATTCTCTCCTCTTGTTTATTTATTTATTTATTTGTTTGTTCTACACTCCTTGACAAAAATAAACACTTAAATATTAAAAAAAAATCGTGTTAATTGATACCATATGGTTGTTATATTAATTTTAAATGATTTGATACTTTTTTATTCAAATATATAATTACAAAAACAAAGATACAATGTTCGGCATTTAAGTATGACTAGATGGTCGGATTTTATAAGATTCTAACATTCTAAGTTGTCGTTGTTTGAATATGTTGAAAACAGATCATAACTTAAATCTTTGTTTCAAACTTTATTCATACGGGCTGCCGCCAAACTGTTAATAAAAATTTATTAAATGAAAATGGGGAGTAGCATAAGATGGAGGATTACGCGAAAAGTCCTCAATTTGTAAGAAGTGTGAAAAGGGCTAGTGCCGTGTGATTATAAAGTAGAATTATATGTGATATAATATGTCGAAAAAGACCCAGATGACTTGGTTAACACGAGCAAGGTCCCAGGAAAATTCGTTCGGTGGTTTATACAGTGTGTTTGTATCATTTGTGATTACGTATATGTTTGTGGCTACATGTGACTTGACCTTTCTTTTATTTTTCATAAATTGACTGTCTTCTCATTTAAAGCTGCCAAGATAATATAATATACATAAATAAATCCGTACACATATCTATTAAGAATATATAAATGAATAGATACATGTTATTAATAAATAAAAGAAATAAAATGTTCAAGTGATGATATAATTTGTAGGAGGTCAACTTTTGTCATGATATTAAACATTGATTTTCATATGAACCAATCACGTCTTACATTTGTTGTTATGGCAAAAACTAGTTTTTCATTTTTTTCATTTATAATATCAAGGGTGACCGCAGATAGAGTATAGATAATAGGTTTATAAAATAGATAATTACTCGTTTCATTATCTGCTATTTTGAAATAACTCTTACCTTATCCGTTGTCAGACCTATATAATATGACTGTCATTTAGTAACATTTATAATGACTTCTATATAATAAACATGGAATTTGTGTTCTGCTCTCTGTCTACAGAAGTGATGGTAAAGATTTATCTATTAAGGGTTTTTAATTTTAATTTTTAGTTTTAAAATTTTCTATTTTATGTTTATTTAACTCTTACATAATTAACATTTTTCTTAAATCATAAATTAAAAAAAGTAGAAGCCTGCACCTAAGGCTCAACATTAACCTCAAAGACTCAAATGAGATATAAAAGGAAAATATAAACATAATTAAGTTCTCAACATTTGCTCAAAGGCTCAAAAACCGATAACAAAAATACCATTTGAACAAAACATTCATTATCCGTTCGGTATTGAACTTATTAAGGCAACGCTCAAGACAAAGGACAATAACTAAGAAGGCTCAATTTTATTTTATCTGTTACAAGTTAGGAGTCTTCATGAAAATAGCCGCTCTACCTGTAAAGTATATACATCCCAAGTACCAGATTACAGGTAGACTTGGTACGGTACCCAGTGGAGGAGCCACTACTGAGCCAGGAGAGGCCTGGGCACCTCCTCACTTAAAAAAAAATTAGATTAGGAATTATTCATTAAGTTCAAGCCCATAACAACTTTATTTTAATTAGGCTCCCTAATATCAAACCTATTTAATAAACATCTAAAATTTACATTTAATTGGGTTTTGCTAATATTGAACCCACTTAATAAACATCTAAAGACAGCCAGAGACGAGACATGGTTGATTCAAAATTAAGATTTATCCATTTCCCAAAAGAAAATTGGTCACAAATGCTTTTCAATTGGTGTTTTGGTCACCAATGCTTTTCAACTCTTTTTTACCACTATTTTTAGGACAAATATCTATTAAAAACATACATATTTAAAAGGATTTCTCAATCTTGAAATCGTAAGTTTTCTTACATATTTTCTAGGCACCCCCTAGAAAAAATTTCTAGCTCCGCCCATGACGGTACCGAGTTTTTTTTCCTAGTACTGTGTACCAAAACCAATTATAATTGGTATTGAAGTATCAACCAACTGGCAACTGTACTTGGCATCGATGTTTTTCATCTGATGCATGTTGGTACTGGTTTTGTACCAACTTCAAGTTACATATGTAAAAACTTATTTTGTTCAAATTTTGAGTGACGTCTTGAATTTCTAGGTGACCATGTAATATATAATCAAATAAGTCAGTACCATAGTATTATTGTGGTATATGACTTCCAATACCATGTACAGTACTAACAACCGTGGTAATTGATACAGTTAGTACACATGTTGGGTGGTTTAGTTTGTTGCAAATTTGCCACTCCTAAACCAGTAAACCAGATACTACTTTTAAGTAAGATACAGATACTACTTTTAAGTAAGATACACTGGATTTGTTTCAGTTTGGTTTAATCCACTTGTAAAACCTGATTTGGAGTGGAACAAAATTAGGGGTTCAAGGTAGGCATTTGATGGTTGTAATTTAATTGGAAAAAGTAAAGGCACTATCATGAGAACAGGAAGAATGGAGGTCAAAGAAGTAGAAATCCACCATTGATACCTCAAAATTCCACCTCCACTCATGAAATAAATAAACAAACAACCCACCAACAAAAAGCAACACTAAAATAGTTTGATTTCACAACAGTAAGTCAAAAAGAAAATCCTCTGCTTCTGTCATCAGTCATTATACAATATCTAACTCACCAAATAAAGCCAAAACACAATAGAATCCCAAAACATTCTTTCCCTGCTTGCTTCTTTATATTTACACACCCTTCATTTTCTCCCTTCAAAATCATTCTAACTTCCCTCTTTTTGAACCTTTCTCAAACCAACCACCCATGGATGCTGCTCAATGGCCTAAGGTCAGTTTATAACTTTATATATATATATATGTATATATTTAACCTGTTTTTGATATGAAAACTAACCAAAAAAGTTTTAGTTTTTTGTTAAGCAGATGATGTTGTTGGTTCTTCTTCTGGTCCCTTTTTTCTTTTCTGTTCACTTTCTTTTTTACCCTTTTTGGGATCCTCAAAGACATAAAGTTATCTGTTGTTTCTTGTTGCAATTTGTCAATCCTTTTTCTTCTTTCTTTCTATCTATCTATCTATCTATCTATCTATCTATCTATCTAATCTTTAAGTTAAAAAAAATGTTTCCTAAATAGTTGATTGATTTCAGGATGTTAGAAATGATAATGGAAGCTACAATCAAGGTCTTCAAGAAAGAAAGATAAAGCCACAACATGAACAAGCTCTTAACTGTCCAAGATGCAATTCAACCAACACCAAGTTCTGTTACTATAACAATTATAGCTTAACTCAACCAAGATACTTCTGCAAAGGTTGCAAGAGGTATTGGACTAAAGGTGGGTCCCTCAGAAGTGTGCCCGTTGGTGGTGGTTCAAGAAAGAACAAAAGATCGATAGCATCTACTACTTCTACCTCATCATCATCATCTATGCCAAAACCAATTGATCTTTCACAGTTTTCTTCCCAAAATTTCACTACCCATGAAGGTCAAGATCTTAATTTAGGTTTTCAACCCACACAACAAGAGTATCATCATGGTTTCTCTCAATTCCTAAAGCTACCAAAGATCGAAAATAGCAATGCAAACTTTTTATCTTCTTCTTTGACTTCTAGTACTTTGGGTTCGGTTTCAGCTCAAGATTTTCTTCGGGCTAGAACTCCCTCTGATGGGTTAAATTCTTTTAGCACAACAGATACCACAATGTTTAACGAAACAAGATTCAATCTTCAAGATTTCAAGCCAACGATGGGTTTCCCATTTCAAGGGAATGGAATCAAGTATGGAAACTTTCAAGGGAATCAAGAAGATGGCGAAAGAATCATGTTACCCTTTGGAGTGTTGAACCAACAACATTCATCAAGGGAGAATGACCAAAATATGGGACAGGGGAATTCGACTGGATACTGGAATGAGGCATTGGGAGGGGGTTCGTCAACATTGTATAATTGAAGCTTAATTTTTAAGTGGATTGGAAGTATGGGTTTGAATTTCTTTTTTGTGAGATAAATTTATAATGTTTTTCCTCATGTTGGATTCCTTCAATTCTTTTCAAATGGAATTCAACAGCCATATTACTTAGATTTGTAGCTTGTACTTAAGAGTTAGATGATGATTACACAACTTGTATTAGTGTGTGTATCTTTAGAGTACTTATAGTTAGATGATGACGATGACACAATTTGCATCAAGTGTGTAATCTTTGGAGTCTGAGTTTGAGGCTTTCAGGGTCATGAGCAATCTTTTTCAAACGATACAAGTGTTTACTTTTCGACATTATTGTTTAGACGAAGAGTTACTACTTTCCGATTCTACCCTTAATTATGTGATAGGGAAATTCATTACTTTATGCCTTTTTCACTCCTGTTTGATTGTGCCTTAATTCGTCATTTAGTTAATTAAAAGTGTAATAACTACACATTTCTAAATCTATGTACCTTTTTCACTCTTGATTGTAGCTATAAGTAACATAACTCTAGCGCCTATGTAAGTTTTACTTGGCATGCACAATGGAGAGTAGTAACTATAGTGAAAGCATGTGATAGAGATGCCGATATCTTCCATACACTAGTGCACTGAAGAAGGCATTTAGTTAGGGCCTGTTTGTTAGCAGCTTAATGAGCTAATGGGACTCGCAGCTTATTCGGTCAACTATACATGACTGTTTGGTGGTGGCTTAATGATATAGGAAGTGGTTTATTCAGTAAGCTTCTAGGGGGGAGCTTTATGCAAAAAGCCAAGTTTTTTTTTCCCAAGCCTGTCCTCCTAATTAGAAAACACGCTCATTTCATCTATGAAAAAACCCTCCCAAACAAAACCTCAATCTATGTAAGACAAATTAATCCACACAGACGGCTTTATCTATACATGACTTAATGGAAAACTAACCAAACAGCCCAGTTTTAGGTATATATGAACTCATAAACGACAAACAAATTGAAGAGATTGATGATGATTTTAGCCATAGGATTACAAGAAGGGTGGACAAAGAAGCACCAAAATGCAAGAGTTTGTAATCCTACTAAAGTTAGAAAAGTCTAAGAATGCAAGGCCAACAGAGACAACATGTGCACAAGTTGAATATAAATGTGAAAGTTGAGGAGATGTGCATAGACATAATGATGGCATTTGAGAATTTGGTGCAACACTGATTGAATTTGGTTTGATCATCTCACATAGTACAAAAAAGAAAGAAAAGATCAGTTTGAATATCTGCCTATGAATGAACATGATATTGATTCGACCCTTCGTCCTTTTCCCCCTATGGGTGCGTTTGGTACACTAGCTAGGACAAAATAGGGATTACTGTTCCACATTTAGCAGGACTTTTATGTGGAACAGAGTGGAACAGGCGTGTTCCACCTACACCCCATGGAACAAGGTGGAACAAGGAAAGAGAATAATTTTCATGATTGAAATGAAAAAAAGAAACTAGTCTAATAATTTTGTAGCAGCATGCTTAAAGTCTACATGATATTTTCAATCATTAGTTGCAACCCCTCTTCCCTTTTAGAATAACTGAGGGTAAGAAAGAGCAATGGCTTCAAAAGGATTAACTTGACAAATGTGGGTTCTACCAAAAAGAAAATTTGATCATATGATTGTACTTGAACACGCTGTTTTCTTTTTCGTCCTTCACGTTTGAAGAAGTATGCAACTACCCACTTTAAAATAACATGTGCCTTTGCCTCGAATCTTGACTAATCATTTCCATTAAAATTTTGGCCTTGCACTATCAGTCCGTGCGTATCTATATTTGAAAATTTGAACATGACAGCATCCTGAACGACTATTCGTGGTTTGCGTTGGTCAAAGAATTTCAAATATATTCTTATTAGACTAGCCGGATTTACACTAAGGCCATGTTGAAAAATTCCCGTTTGGTTAGCCTTAAGCTACCCTTTTTAAAAGCCACTCTTAGGGGTTGTTTGGTTGGTTTTTCCATTAAGTCCTGTATGGATTATGACAGTGTTTGTTTCGGAGGGTCTTTTTTCATTAATAGAAGGAACATTTTTTTAATTGGAAGCAGTAATGCTGGAAAAAACTTGGCTTTCTGCATAAAGCTCCTCCTTAGAAGCTTACTGAATAAGCCACTTTCTATATAATTAAATCACTACCAAACAGTCATGTATAGCCAACCAAATAAGCTGTGAGTCCCGTTAAGCTCACAGGCCCTAAAAGTAGCATTTCAATAAGCTATAGGGGATTTTTTATACTACTTTCCAATTATACCCGTTGTATATTTCCAGTAACTTTACAACATGTCTTTTTAAGTCATATTACATCGATATCTATCTTATGAGTCACTTTTTACCATACATCACTAGTTTATGAACTGGCTTATTAGCTTTTTATCAGATCAGTTAGTTTGCCGAATATAGTTCTAACTAAATCCCTATATCATATCACTAAATAGAATCAAATTTCGGTAACCAGTTGTGTATGAGGTTATTAAGTACCTGCAAATTGATATGCAATTGAATTTGAAGAACTTAAGAGCATCAGCATGTGATTGAGTTCTAAATATCAAAGACCAAACGGGGGGATTAAAATCCCTCATCTTCCACATAACTCGATTTCCTAGATGATTAAAACCTATCTCAAATTGATAACAACAAACCCCTAAAAATGCAAATAGCAGCAAACCGAAATGAGGTCGAGAGATGGCGCAGATTATGAATCACATATAAACATTTAGTGGAATTAGTAAAATTAGAAAATGAGAAAGATAGAGATAAGCGAAGAAGAGGATGAAGATGTACGTGGTCCGTATTCTGTAGCTGGATTTCTTCCGTTCCATAATTTTGTTCGATAATTAACAGAGATTTTGTTGACGGAACGGCATGGCAATCATCATAATCTGCAATCATTTCCAACTGTGATCGTAAATGTTAGATTAAGGACAAAAGATTATACCCAATTTTCAATTCAATTCAATCATCGTCCAACTTCTGTAAAGATGGCAACAGTTGGCAGATTGGCAGTAGGTCCAGGAGGGAGGACTAGACTATACGTGGGCTAATTGGGCTTTTAAGCCCCAAACCAAAATAAGATGAAATCATAGGCCCATTATTAAAACCGAACCGAACGTGGACCCAGACGGATCGGTTTATCGGTCCTTCAATAGGTCCAAGTTAGGTGGCGTTTGTTTTTTAAAAGGTGCTGAAATCTGAAGTCTGATTTCAGTTATGAAATGGTTATGAAACGTCTAAACGAATCAGACATAAGTGGTGATTAAGAGCTTAAAATGAAAAAACAAACAAGGCCTTAGTCTTCCTGGCATAGAGGGTTTATTTTTCGAGTCTTAACCGATTTGGAAAAAAGATCGGTCAAGAATCGGACCCTGTCAATGCCCCTTGCTATGAATAGTTTGAAATTGGGTAACTGTAAGTTAATTTTGTGGAGCCATCACAAATCTATTTTTTTGTTTCTACTGAAAATATCAATAAAGGTCGTTGAGTAAATTACATTTTTTCGTCCTTGTTGTTTTTTTAGAAATTTTAGATTTCGTCAGTGTGGGTTTGAAATTACGATTTTCGTCTTTTTGATTTGTAATTCGTTTCTATTTTTGTCCGTGAGGCTAACTACTTCTTTTTTAAGTACGAGGGACTAAAGTAGAAATGAATTGTAAAACATAAGTACGAAAAAAGCGATAAAGTTTAAATTATAAGAACATAAATAATGATGAATTATAAACCATGGACACCTGAAAGAGATAGCTTACGATGGTTCCAGAAATGGATAGAACATGGATAACAAGGCAATCAGACCTGTGAGAGTAAGCATGAGAAACATTTAAAGTACCCTTAAAATAGGATGAAAAAAAGTCAATATAAGTTTTTCTTTAGTTTTTCAATGAAACAGTAAAAGGTCTCGTTAGGTTGCTTTGGCAGGGGAGGGGTGTTGTCGTGCAAACAATCATACTTGTATATATGTAGCTGGCTGTTATAGCTACAATCTAGAAGGGTCAACCATTATCTCACTTCTCACTATAAAGCATCTCATAAATCTATTTTCTTTTTGTCTTCAAACCTTCTTTCGACATGGATTTATCGACTTATCTTATCTTAGAGAGGCTGGATTCCTTGTCCGGGGGTGGAATCGTATTTTAAAACCATAGGGACGGAAACATAATTTACTCAAAGTTCTTTTTTCATTGGATCCAATAAGGACTACCAAATCCATATTGGTTATAGTTTTCACGTTAAGGAATAATTAAGAGTCAATCATGGAAAGGACTAAATTTTTGTTGAACAATTGGGGACCGACCCATGAGGATGAAACCAAGTACCAATTAAAACCGGTTCTTGTGTAGAATCATGTTGAAAATTTAATTAATATAAAGAAGATTGGTTTCATTTGAAACTCTATGACCTTACTTTCAAGTGCAACATATTGAATGTGTTTGATTTGGTTTAAAAAAATAAGACTAATATTTGAAGATGAATGTTCCTAGAGAATTTGGTTATCCGAGAAGCTGAAATTGAGGTTTCAGTGACAGAGATCAAGGGTATAAACTTTTGTTTTATTGGATACATTTTTTGTTTGAAGTTTTGAACCGTTTTACACTTAGAACGAATTTTTATTTCCTTTACTACACATTTATTTAAATATGTTGTAGACCTATATGGATTTCTAATTTTCCCTACGATTGATTGGTAGTTCTTCAAATATAATTGATGTATCTCTTATTTTAGTTCTTTGATCCATATATTTTTCAAGAATTAATGATAAAGAACATCATGTTTGTCGCAACAAATGTTAAATGATTTTATGTCATATAACTCAGTTACTTTATATTTCATGTACTGAAATTTATTGAGTTAAATTATTTAGAATTTTTATTTGCAAATTTTGTATGTCGCTTGATAATGCATATGAGTTTTTTGACCTTATGACTAAATGAAAACAATTGTTCTATTCTTGAAATAAATAACATTGATTTATATATTTAAAGTATACCGATTTATTTGATTTGATTTATTATCATACCATTGATTATGTGATACTTTCATGATGTGTGATTAAAGTATAGGTGAATAACCCTTTATCTATTAATTTCTTCCTCATGTATTAATATTAAAATCTATTTTTTTTAATTTTCAACATATGAATTAACTTGATTATAACATTTTTGATGATACATGTAACAATATGGTTATCAAATCATAGTATGTTTTTTTGTCTTTATTAAAATATGATTATTGATTTAAAAAATTGAATGGTTATGACCTAACTGTAGCACAAACTTTGAAATAGTATGGGATAATGGAGTGTGGAAATGCTTTAAAACTTTTATATTTTAATAAAATATATTTTGATGAGTGACCTAACTTAGGACACAAGTCCTCCTCAAATCAAACAAGAAAAAAGGACATAAAAACACACAAGCCTTGTATATTTTGACAATTGGTAAGTGGTAACCACAAATGGGATTTTAAAATTATGTATTTAATTTGTTGGATGGGCATGCCACCCAATATACTTCCATTTTCATCTTTCACATACCGGCATACCTACCAGAATATCATAAATAAATATAATAAAACATCTCCTCTAATTAAAGGAGGTTCAGGAGAAAATGCTAAATAAAAAAGAAAACTAAATAATATCATGAAAGTCTGTCATCTGGACGATATTTTTTTTCTATGCATCAATGCATAAATATGCATTAGTGCATATGCACAAATACATATAAGCGATTGGAGCTCCTTTTTTATGCATCAATGCATAAATATGCATTAGTACATATACACAAATGCATGTTACCAGATGATGGCCTCCCAGTGTGTTCTTCAGTTTCTTTTTTAGCGTTTTCTCCTGAACCTCCATCATTTTATATATATATATATATATAAATAAAGTATTTAAAATTATTATTTTTAAATAAAGGATTTAAAATCAAATTTTTTTTGAAAAATTACATCTAATACCAATGACTATTCTTTTTTAACAATTACAATATTAAATTGTATATCAATACACTTTTAAAAAACTTTATAATAAATTATAACATATTTAACCTCATTGATAGAAACGATTAAAAAAATGTATCTCTTTTTTTCTATTTTAACATGTATTTTAGCATAGTCGACGGAGGCAAAAACTTCTAAATTTCAATTTTAATATAGTTGATGGAAATGCTTTTATTTTACATCATCCTAAAAATAACTTTTTAATATTTTTTTTGAGTTGATTGAATAGTTTTACAAAGTCTCTTTTATCTAATTTAAAAATATCTATTAGAGTTAAATAACTTAAAAAACATGCTATAGTTATTTTCAATAAAACAAGTTCGATCCAAAATATTAAATACAAATAGGACTTAGAAAAAACCGATATGAATAAATTCAAACTCAACATGTTATATGTTCCATGCTTATTTTTCATTTAAACTTATAGGAAGTAGGCTTGGTTGAGCTAGGATCGAATCTAAACTCATGCTAAGTTTGATTAGTTCATAAATATGTTTTTAAAATATTGAGATAAAAACGAAATAGATTATAGTTACTTCTAAAATTATAATTAAAAAATTGAAAAGAAACTCTTATCATCCAATAGTATTTTCATTCCATCTTATTTTTATTCTCCTGTATAATTTTTTCTTTACTTCACCAACAATAACCAATAGGAGTCAAATTTAACAAAAGTATATGCAAAAATTTCAATTTTTATTTAAGAAAAAATAATAATTCATAATATACAAAGTATTCTTATACCTCTACTAAATGTAAAAAGAAATACATATCCAATCAATTTTAACCGAACCACATAAACAACTTCTATATCCAAGAAAGAAATATATGTATACAATATATTTATTTATATGTATACATCTACGTTGGATTCATCATACGCTATTTCCAAGTGGGATATATTAATACTAGTTAATCTATTTGAATCATACTAATAATGAAGTATTATTTTATCCATTTTATGCCATTTTAATTCTTGTATATATATGTACGACCCAAACATGCCATCTATCTCCCATGCTTCCAACCTTCTTGCATATAAAGCATACTACTCAAAAAACGATAATTGATCGGAAATGGCTTCGAATGGACCAGAATGGAACGTAAATGTGGCTGGAGGTTCACTGGAGGTGGGGGTCAGAGTAGCTAAGAGAATATACCGACAACTACAAGGCCAAATATTCGAATGTTTGATGAAGATTGGGAGGTTTTTTGACAAGGCTAGGAATATAGCATCAAATGAGCCAAAGAAAGTGATCCATGGTATGAAAGTAGGCATGGCTCTTTCTTTGGTCTCACTCTTCTATTACATGAGACCACTCTATGATGGCGTTGGCGGCAATGCCATGTGGGCGGTCATGACAGTTGTAGTAGCTCTTGAATACTCTGTCGGTATGTATACAATACATTGACTTTTTGAGCAACGTTGACTACATGTGAGGCCTCCATACAATATGGGGCAAGTTCGGATGAGAACTGTAAATATTTTGAAAATCTAAGAACCAATTTTAATGATAAAGATTATTCATAATGAAGATACACGATATTCATGATTATTCAGGGTTATTCATTATGAATTAATACATGCTATAGTTGGTTATGCTTCTTTAACTTTTGTCTATACCATATAATACTATTGATTTAAATCATATTCATTTGAGTATGCAGGTGCGACGATAGCTAAATCCTTTAATCGGGTAACCGCCACTTTTCTAGCGGGCTCTATAGGAATCGGCGTGCATTGGATTGCAAGCCAATGCGGAGAACTCGAACCTGTGGTTCTTGAAGCTTCCATATCCATTCTAGGTATGGTTTACATATTACTCCTAAAAACCATTATACTTGAGGGCCAACTCAACTAACAAATAAAGATTCATACCCTTGGGGCTCCTCCCCATATGTTGAGGGGACGTTTTACTTAATGGATAAAGTTATTTGTGTGGATTAATCTGTCTGTATAAATTGGAAAGTTTTTTGTTTAGAATGGTTTTTTCATAGATGGAAGGAGTATGTTTTTAATTGGGAGGAAAAAACTTGACTTTCTCCATAAAGCTCCCCCCAGAAGCTTACTGAATTAGACGCTTTCTATATTATTAAGCCACTACCAAGAAGTCATGTATAATTGACCAAATAGGCTGCGAATTCCATTAAGCTCATTAATCTGCTAACAAATAGGCCCTTAGTCTCTTCAAGGTGATTAGGAATTTTCTTAACTATTATCTTGCAGAACTAACAAGAAACTAATGAGTAAATGATGACATACAGCTGCAGCAGCTACTTTCTCAAGATTTATACCATCAGTGAAAGCTCGATTCGATTATGGAGTCATGATATTCATTCTTACGTTCAGCTTTGTGTCAATGTCGGGTTATCGAGTTGATAAACTGTTAGAACTAGCTAGAAACAGAGTGTCAACCATTGCCATTGGAACCTCCATTTGCATACTTATAAGCATGCTTTTCTATCCTGTTTGGGCTGGCAAAGAGCTTCACAACCTCATCTATCATAACTTAGAAAAACTTGCAGATTCCTTGGATGGTATCATCATCAACTCAAAACTTATATCTTAACAAATGTTTTGCTGGTGCATTAGTGGGTTGTACATTTGTGAAAAGTGTACAACTCATGAATGCAATAGTTGGGGTTGTAGCATTTAAGAGAGGGTTTTGTTCATTTTATGACTTGTAGGTTGTGTGAGAGAATATTTTAAAGACAATGAGGAAAGATTCAGTAGAAAGCAAGAAGGTTACAAATGTGTGCTTAATTCAAAGACAACAGAAGAAGCTATGGTATGCTGCTTACTTATCCTCATAATTTTCAAAACTAAAAATCTACAACAAATAGATATAGATTTTGCCTTTTCATGTCAACTCTTATGCCATATCTATATATATATAGGGTCATGTTTAGAGGAAAACCTCATGAAAAAACCCTGAGAAAACACCCTAATAGTTCACATGGACGGTATGCACATGTGTATACAAGTAACTTCCAAGCAATTTGTCCGGCATGCACATATGCATAAAAACCAAGAAACAACATCAATTGCTTGTATGCACATGTGCATACCGTCCATATGAACCCCCCTCCCCTCTCTCTCTCTCTATATATATATATATATATCTTTATATATATGCTTTTGCAGGCGAATTTGGCTGGATGGGAACCTGCTCACGGACGCTTCAAGTTTCGACATCCATGGAAACAATACCTCAAAATTGGCGCCTCCATGCGCAGTTGTGCTTACTGCATTGAGACTCTGGATGGTTGCATCAATTCAGAAGTTCAGGTAAACAGAAATCCTAATCTTAATATTCACAACAATTCGGAGATACGCTTGGTAACGCACCCGCGCAGTACCCCTATTCCTATTGGGAGGAAAAATGAGAACCATTTTAAGAACATGGCAACCAACTATTTCATGTATTATTCATGATGAATAACCTTAAATGATCATGAATATCATGTATATTCATCATGAATTATTTTCATCACAAATACTTGTGGTTTTCATTTCAAGTTTCAACCTCCCCCTTCCTATTAGATTCTGAATGCATGATCTTATATTCTATACAGACACCAGAGTTGCTAAAGAAGCATCTGAAAGAAGTATGCATGACATTAAGCTCGTGTTCTTCAAACGTCTTAAAAGAATTAGCTACGACGATGAAAACCATGACAAAATCAACCAAAACAGAGTTTTTCGTACAAGAAATGAACTTTGCAGTTCAAAGTTTCCAAAATATATTCAAAGAGTTATCAAAGCAACCAGTCTTACTGCCTGTAGCAGAAGCAGATGAACAAAATTCAAGAACTTGCAAAGAAGAAACAACACAGAAGCCTCAAATAGTACCCATAATGGCGATCTTTCCGCTAGCCACAATGGCATCATTGTTAACAGAAATTGCAGAGCGGGTTGAAGACATTGTTGTTGAAGTAGATGAGATGGCAGAACAAGCAGAATTTGACGTTATCAATTACAAGAAAAAGAAAGGAAACAAACTTTCAAAATTCGATCAAGATCATGTAATCTTGACAAGCCTCCAAAGGGTCTGAGTAGAATTTGACCGATTTTAGGTCCTTATGGACCGACCCTTTTATACATTTGTAGTCTGAGTTCTCTTTTCTAGTTGCATGCTATAAAACATAAAATCTTTAACGGTAAGAGGGTGTGATGTCACTATTTTCTAATGTTCTTTTAGGGTGAACCCGGTGAAATATTTACATCTTTTGCAGAAAGAAATCTTTAAGAGAAAAAATATTCTCTTTTCATCATGAACAACTGATATTTTGCATTTCACCAGAGGGTTCAAAGATCTCAGTATCAACAAACAAACAAACAAACAAAAACAAATTAAAATGAAATCCATGAGTAGCAATTGATTAATCGACATGAATTACCTGATTCTTGTTTTCATTTGAAGCTTTCTTCTTTTCTTGAAATTCTTCTTCCAGTCCATCCATCCAACCAAGATTCACAGCTAAATCTTCAACAGCTACTTTCACAATATCGGTTCTGACTCCAATATCAGTAGCGTATCTGCTCATGCAATACATTCCAGCCGTCATCGTAGCAACACCCACTGGGCTCGGGATCAAAAACTTAAAAGGGGACGAAAGTAGAGCCGCCAATGGTGCACCCACGAGAGAAGAAGCTTGACCGCTTCTTCCGATTCCCAACTTATCAACGGTCAGGATCCCAGTCTTGCAGTACAAAGCAAAGTCCTCACAGTTGTTCTGAAACACGTCATAGTTTCCGAATCCGTTTTGAAGCAAATACATGGCTCGGTGGATAACTGTGGCGGGACCATCTGACGTGGCGGTGGTGCAAGTGCCACCTCGTACTTTGGCAAGAAAGAAGGTTGGGGTTACACCATATTCGAAGCTGTAGAGGGCCCCATTTCGTAGAAAACAATCTAAGCAGGAGAGGACGACTCCACTTTTAGGTTGTCTAAAACCACAGTCGGGATATGTTTGACAGGAGGAGGGTGTTTTAGACATTCCGTCAAAAGAATTGGAAGAGGGTTCAGTGCTTGAACTCGTCTCACGATCAGGGGTAAAATGGGTAAAGTGGACCACTTTGTTACCTCCAACAAAGATACCTGAATGTAGGAAGTTATTGTAAAATAGCATTATATAGACACGAAAACATAAAAGAGCTACAGAAGTCTGTTTCAGAAGTCTTCCAAAAAAAAATTTAGCTTTAAATTGTTTTTAAGTTATCAAGTGGACTTTTTGTTGAGATGGAGGGATAATGCACTTCCATTAAGGCCTAATGATATGCAAGGTTTTGTGCTGTATAACAATAGGTATATGATTGTATCTTGAATCCACCCCCACCCACCTGCAAAGTAGATGAAAAAGGTCCATCCTATTTCTATTGCTAAATCTTCAAAATATCAATTTCAGGCTAGCAAACCCTAGTTTAGGGTCTGTTTGTTAGAAGCTTAACGAGTTTAACAGGATTTATAGCTGAATACTGTTTGGTAGTGGCTTATTCAGTAAGTTTCTAGGGGGAGCTTTATGCAGAAAGCTAAGTTTTTCCAAACCTATCTCTCTGAATTAAAAAAATACCCTCCTTGAAAAAAAAACCCACAAACAAAAACACTCCCATCCTATTCAGACAGATTAATCACAGTCAATTTTTTTTTTTTTTGATTAACCTGGATATCCAACCCGCTTTGCGAGCCGACTAATCCCAGGGCGACTACCCGCTTCGCGGGTAGCCCGGAGTCACCACATTTGAACCTCCATGGCCACAAGGGGATTTTTTTTACCCCTCCCTGGATTTGAACCTGGGACCTCCTGGTACTGTTGACCTTTGGAGCCCAACCTCAAACCATTGAGGCACCACCGTTGTGGTTAACAGTCAATTTTATTCATACATGACTTAATGGAAAACCAACCAAACAGCCCCAAAAACTAACTTAACAGCATGTTTCTCTGAATTTATAAACTCGATACTAAAATTATAAGATCGTCTTCTTGAAATGCATGGATTCACAGGCAAGAGAACTAGATATGGTCTTTTGAATCTTGGTTGGTATCTGTTAGGATCATTTATCACACACTACAAAGTTTGCAGGAAAATGAAAGATCAAACGTACAACATTTATGATTTATGTGATCGTTGTTGCTAGGGTTCATATCTAGGTTAAACTAAACTTTGAATTAGGGTCAACACAAATGCTTCGCAATCACAGTACCGATTTGCAAATTCATGTCATCAAACAACGTAATCACAAAATCAACATTCCAAATTGGTGAAAAATTGTGGAAAATTATTCGATCAACAACATGATTTTAGCACACAAACACAGGGAGAGAGAAAAGGAGAGATCGATTTTGATACCATGGTGAGAGTAAGCAAATACGGCTCTATAAGTGTAGATATGATCGCCTGCTTTAATCTCACTTCTTTCAACTCTGTTCGAAAGAAACCCCATATCTTTCTCTTTCCTTCGCTGCTTCTTCTTCTCGAGCAATCTGTAAGCAAAATTAAAGTGTTTCAGAAACCCACATTGTGATTTGATTAAAACCCACAAAAATTTACACAAATGGGTAAACAATGTGCACCAATTCCTGTGTTTTCTCAAACGCACAGTTGGAGAAATGTGATTGGTTCACAAAGTCATCGATGAACAACCATTACCAAGACTGATTATAAGTAAATTAGGGTTTTATCTACTTTTATAATTTCAGAATGACGACGGTTGTTGTGGAGGTTCAACGTTCAATTCATTAATCAAAAATGGTTCTTGGTCTCTCCATGTGACCCAACTCTTTTTCCAGGACTGAAATTGATAATTCCAGAAAAAAAGATACAATCTTTAATGCACAATTTACAAGTGAATTTGAAAAATGTTAAAAAAGATTTCTTGATCTTGAAGAGGATTTGCAGTTCTAAATATTCTTTACCCCTACCAAAAGATAAAGATTCTGATTCCTTTTTGGGGATCCAAGAAAGTAGAAAGATATATTGGATAATTGGAAGGACTGTGGCTTCTATCTTTCGATTTGAAAGATATTGATATACTTTGCCTGCAATTGCTACCAACCCAAGGTTATGATTTTGATTCAAAAAAGTTCTGATTTTTCTGCTTGGTTTGTTTATACACGTATATCGTATCGGAATTTAAAATAAATGAAAGATAAAATGGTCAAGACCTGTGTTTTTAAAACAAATTTGTTGGAAATCAATTCGACTTTACAATTATCTATTAATAAATACTAAAGAATAATTGATTAGACTTAAGACCACCGTGTGTGTGAAATAAGAGTTAATGTGAGAAGCGTAAGAAGAGATATGGACCATTGATCACTTTTAATCTCATACCGGACATTGATATGTGCATTTTAGTGCATCTCGTCTTGATGCATCTCATCCTAATGTGCATCAAATGGTGGAGATCCTTTCTTACTCAACCCTAATTGATTAAACATATATATTCATTATGTTAAGTTAAGGCATAGAATTGTGTAAGAAGTAGAGTTACGCTGGGAAACGTAAGAAGGGATCTTGACCCTTGATTATCTTTAATCTCAAATCCAATCATGAATCGTGCTTGATACGGGGATTGATACGGTGTATCTCGATGAATCTCTTTTTGGTGCATCTCATCCTAATGTGCATCCAAGAGTAAAGATCCCTTCTTACGCTTCTCACATTAACTTTCGTTCTCACCAGAATTCAACCCTTAAGTTAATTACCTGATTAACATTAAGATAAGTGTATATCTTCTATTATTTAAACACAAACCTAAAGATAAACTAGGACTCCTAATGGAATGAGTCAGAGTCACTAGGTTTTCATGGCCTATAAATAAATGAGATAAAGTCCCAATTGTCTACACGAATTTGGATTCAGTTCAATCTCATTCTGAAGCAAACCATATAGAGCTTTAGAAGACTTTGCTTGTAAGACTTTGATCTACAAGCAACGATAACTGCTCTCCAATTTAGATCTATTGAACTTGTTACGTATTATGTTAAATTGATTTATAATTATGTATTTATGTTTCCATACCTTCATTATTGTTATCATATGATTAACGATAATTTATATAGTGATAACAAAATTTGCTTCTAAACATGTGCTAGTTTTGCAAGATACAACAGTCGGAACGATTTAAGAAAAAACCGAAAACTTACATACACCTGAGTCTTTCCTTGCTTGAAGTCGAAAGCTTAATAAAATTTTGTATTTTAGAGCTTCAATATTTCGGATTTTACATAATGATTTTTGCAAAAGACTAGAAATTTTTCATAAAAACTTATGATATTAAAATAACAAGATACACTATAATCGCTACTAACCATATGTTTCATCAATTCTGGTTGATTTTTGTGATTAATCAAATTCAAATGCATTGTTTAAATAAATACAAAATATAAAAAAAGATGTAATATATATATGAAGTAAAGTATCTACGTACAAATGAATAACACATTTTGACTTAGTTTTCCAAACATACGTTCCAATTATAAACCTTAACATCAAACTCGCTATTTTCTTCGAGTCCACGTCTCAATTGGTGGCCACTTTCGGTATTTTTAGCAAGTAAAAGTGCAAAACCTCCACCGCCAGCTCCAACAAGCTTGTAGCCACAACAATAACGGTCAGCAAAAGCAAAAAGGCGGTCAACAAACTCGTTACTACAATGGGGATCGAGTTCTTGATGTAACCTCCAAGTTTCCATCATTATATCTCCGAGTTCATCTATGTTGCAATTCATTAAAGCTTCCCTTCCCGTTTTTGCCAGCTCAGCAAGACGTTTGATGCTCGATATAAGAAGGTTGTCTCTTTGGAGATAACGAGTTACGACCTTTTGTAGGACTTGGTGGGCAAGACGAACCTGCATATGGACGGTGGTTTTACAAAATATACAGAAATGTGAAACGTTCAGGACTGTTTTAGAGAATAACAGAAATGTCCAGTGTTATTTCATATGTGAGAAACGTTCAGGACTGTTTTAGTTTTGTGTGTGGAAAAAAAAATAGTCTTGAACATTTCACATATGAAACAATGCACTGTATTTTCACACATGTTGTTTCATATATGAAACAACACATAAAAACTGGTTTGTAAGTTTGTATGAATTATTGGGTTTGTAAAAGAAAGGGACAAGCACCAAATATATAACATAAACACTTAGGCCTTGTTTGTTTTTTCATTTTAAGCTCTTAATCATCACTTATATCTGATTCGTTTAGACGTTTCGTAACCATTTCAGAACTGAAATCAGACTTCAGACTTCGGCACCTCTTAAAAAACAAACGCCACCTTAAGCTTTTATCATGCTTCCTAGCTACCTTCCTAGCTACCGGGTCAGTTTCAAGGGAAAACGACAAAAAAAAAAAAAACTGAAGAACACCTTGGGAGCCCTCCATCCGAACGATATGCACTAATGCATACTGGTAATTTGTAACGTGCATTTGTGCATATGCACTAATGCATATTTAATTATAGAAGCATTGGTGCATAGGGAAAATAGAAACGCTTGTATGCATTAATGCATACCGTCAATATGGAGGGCTCTGAGGGTATTCTTCAGTTCTATTTTTTTGGGGTTTTCCCTTGAACCTCCCTCCCCCCCCCCCTCTCTCTCTCTCTCTATATATATATATATATATATATAGAGGAAAGTTCAAATGTGAACTCATTTTTGGTTGTGAACGTGAGGACGAATCTCAACCACTTATCCGCTCAATAAAGGCGGCTTTGACCTGGTTCCCCTCCTTTAATAATCTCCACCCTCCCATGAATCGCGTCAATCCTCTGTGATCGTGTCCACCATAACCGAAGATGTGTGGCTGAGATTCGTCCTCACGTTCACAACCAAAAATGAGTTCACATTTGAACCTAACCCTATATATATATATATAGGAATTGGGAGGGTAAAATGCAAATAAGCTTCGGACTTTTTTGGCAACAACCATAACCGAGCTTATTTTTTAAGCTTATTGAAAAAGCCCTGTTTGTTTGGTAATTTGGTTAGTCATAAGCCAACTTATAAGTTGGCTTATAGACTGGCTTTTTGAAACACTATTTCAAGTAGTGTTTCAATAAGATCCTGCGGATTTTTTTTTTCACTTTTTTCCAATTATGTCCCTTATATTTTTCCAATTAATTTTCTAGCAGGTACTTTAAGGTCATTTTACATAATCTTGTAGCTTATGGGCTAGTTTTTACCAAATTTATCAGCCAGCTTATCAGTTAACAACTAGCTTATCAGATGGTTTTTACCTGACCAGTGAAGACGACAAGCAGGCGTTCCTGCAACTCTGCAACTAATCTAGGAGAAGCCAAAAGGGGAACGACTTGAAGCCGCAAGGGTATTCCTGGAAAACTGGTCGTAAATTTTATACCCGGATATAAACCTCCGATTTGATCCTGCCAACCTCCTCCGGTTCCCATTATTTGTTCCAATACTAACACGAGTCTAGCAACATTTTCGTTACTTTCATCTCCATCACTAATACGAAGAAGTCCTTTCACAACAGCTGCAGCTAAGATGCTAGAAGTCCCTAACCCACTTCCACGAGGTATATGGGCCCACGTTTTGACCTGTAAACCACCCATGGATACCAAAATACGGTTGTAAAGAACACCCGTAACAAGCAAAGCCGATTTCACAAGACGAAAAGGGTCGTTTTGGTCAAATGGGGTCGTAATTGAGGAGAGATCTTTGATATATAACTCGTGTGAAGCATCATCGGTGATTAATAATCCGGGTGTTTTTGTGGTTTCTATAACGGTTCCGATAGGGAGAGAATTGTCCAAAGTTATTGCCATATTTAAGACACAGCCAGCACGTTCTAAGCTCCATGGTGGAGTATCACTCCAACCGCCAACAAAGTCAACTCGAACGGGTAACTCGACTTTGACCTTTTTATGGATGAAAGTTTGATCCATACAGCCATCAAGATTGTTGTTATCATGTCCTTTAGAAGATGTCTGAATGGAGGATTGAAAGAGATGCTCTGCAAACAAAGACAAAAGCAATTGAAGACTCGTTGAGAATCAGCACTACAACAAAATCGGCTTTATAAGACATAAAATATGTCTGAATGCCTCAATAGACCTGTTTATAGGACTTTTAACTTTAAATAAGACGCACAATTGTTTGGTTCTATAAATATGTCTTATAAAACAAACAGTCTATTAGGACATTTAAACATATTTGGCATCATATAAAATTTGAAAATGTAACTTTGCTCACCTTTAAAGCCATATCTGACAGCTGAAGCCGTTTCATCGGCAACAGCAGCCCATACTTGGTGCTCGACTTCAGAAGCTTCTTCATGTTTGCTGCATGCATGAAGAAGATCTGTCTGAACCTGATAAGCTCGGCTTTTTGGGAGAATCTTTGAATTTTGTGCCAGTAAATTGGGACATAATTCCAGAAAGTTTTTACATATTTCGTCTCCCGAGTCTTTCATTTGCAAAATCTCTTGACACAGCTGAGCCAAATTCCTCCCAAGCAAGCCGAAAGTAAAACAAGCTCTAGCAATTTTGGCTGCAAGATCGGCTTGATGGTTACTAGATATTAAGCACATTTGTGGGAAATCTATCGATCTATGCAACTCCTCCAAACTAACACGTTTTGACGTTTTCCATAACGAATAAAAGCCTTCGTTTTTGCCGTTATTTCTTAATCCCATAAGCCAGTTTGCAAGGGTAAGCATCTCGAAATACGGAAGAACCGGAAAAATCTTTGCATTCCACAAACACTTTTCTTGAGAACTCCATAAGTCGTTTTCTTGAATTCCCAAATCCTCAAGAACCTTTTCCCATGGCTTTCCGCAAAAAGTACCATTTTTTGAAAGCGGGTTTTTGGGATTATCATGAAGACCACAAAACACGATAACCCTTTCGGTGCATCCTATTAAAGGAACTTCCCAAAGACAATGACGATCGGGAAGGAGGAACTTATATGGATCTTTTGTAGCTATTTCGTCTTTTTCTGGTATAATAACACCGACTACTATAGAAAGGGAACCGATTTGTATTCCGCCTGAAATGGATGAGTCGTATATAAGAGAATCTTCGCCAATTGAAACACCGGGTGAAATTTTACTAGAAATTATGATAGAAGATGGTGCGATATCGGACATTGTTGTTGCGGGAATGGAACAAAGATGCCTTCGGCCAACAAATCTTGTACCGATCCCGCTCAAGTGATCTAGAACTTCACTCGAGGTCCCAAAGTGCAAGAACGAAAGATCATCTGCATGTTGAGATTTATGAAGAATCATAATATTATCCAAAAGAACTCCATTAAGTTAGCTAGAGAGCTTAATGGAATCAGACAAGATTGATCACCGTACAAGCGCAATAGCTATACATGGTCTGTTTCCCTAATCTCGTCACAAGTTCTTCACCAAGAGGTCTTGATCGTAACCATTCATGCCTTGCGGGTACCCACGCAGCCACAAGATCTTCATACAAACTCATCTGGGAAAGTTAAAAAAAAGTAATCATATCAAGATGATAACTTTAAATGTTAATCCTCTTCAGAATCATAATTAATGATAAATATCATACAAAATTTATTTGAAATTATCGATTCTTGCCTCTTTTCTTGTATTCACAAGTTCTGAGATCATGGGTTGGCTGAAACAAGAAAGTGTAACGAGATCTTCCCATGCTTTACCTCTAACTGCTATGATACCAGTATCGAGTAATGTCCTACCATCATCAAGAATCGCATGGTGCTTATTAAGCTCTTCTACGTTGGGTTTTTGAAGTAGATCTGAAACGGGATTAAGTGAACAAATTTCATCTGATTTCCCAGATTTGGATGCCACGATAACGCCATGATTGGAAGCAATATCGAGAGTGATAGGCACAGTGATGATGCAGGATGTATCTTCCGGAAGAACCATAGAAGATGCATCAAAACATGGAAGCACATCACCAGTCATGATGAATAGCCCACCTGAAGATGTATATATTTTTAGCTGAACATGAATCTTACAGTGTCAAAAATAAGATTTATATAAATAATGTAATCAAGACAAATTGGTTATCAAGTTCGAACAATACTTTTTCATGCATACTTGCCTGTTTGTTAGCAGCTTAATGAGCTTAATGGGAGTCGCAGCTTATCTGGTCAGCTATATATGACTGTTTGGTAGGGACTTAATGATATAGAAAGTGGCTTATTCAATAGGGGGGGGGGGGCTTTATGCAGAAAGCCAAGTTTTTTCCAAACCATCCCTCCCAATTAAAAAACATGCTCCTTCCATCTATGAAAACCCCTCCCAAACAAAAACGTTCCCAATTTTATCCATACGGGACTTAATGGAATACCAACCAAACAGCCCTTTAGCAGCTTAATGAGCTTAATGGGACTCACAACTTATTCGGTCAGCTATACATGACTGTTTGATAGTGGCTTAATGATATAGAAAGTGGCTTATCAGTAAAGCTTCTAGGGGGAGCTTTTTGCAGAAAGATAAGTTTTTTCCAAGCTTGTCCTTCCCCGATTAAAGAACACACTCCTTCCATCTGTAAACAAACCCTCCCAAACAAAACTCTTTCCAATCTATACCGACAGATTAATGCACACAGACATCTTTATCCATACAGGACTTAATGGAGAAACAAAAGTAAAAAAACAGATGCAGGAGACTAACCTTGATTGTTATAAGCTTGTCGTGCACAAGAAGATATCGCAAGTATATGGTCAAATAGCAAAGGTACTGGTCCATCAAGATCATCAGCTGCTAAATATGGAAGTGGTAAGAAAACTTTCCCCATGGGATTTGCCCATGGGACCCTTTTAGAGTCGCCACCCGCGTGAAGCAGTAATATATGTTTTTTCTTTAACAAGTTAATCATCGAGGTAGAAGCTTCATTTTCGGAGCTTTCATGGGGTATAAAAGATCCATTACTGCAGTTGCTTGAAACCTGCTGATCATAAATGTTACCCCATTAAAGCCAGCAACTATGCAGTAGCAAGAATCAAACTTTCAAGAATCTGATTATAGAGAAGAAAGGCCAAGAAAGGTGTAAACACCTAACACATAACAAATACACAAATTCACTTGAAAACAGAATAAAAACTATGATGTAGTCCTACAACTATGATCAACCACATAAACAGAAGAGTGATTCCAGATGCCAATCTTAAGACATAAATATGAGCCAATCCTAAGTGCACTTCCCATCTACAATAGAACCAGATATGATTATGATCTCCAAGAAATCTTTATAACAATTCCTCTTGCAAAATCATGAATTTAACTGTCAGTGCTAGTTAAGTTGACTAAATAAAGTCAACCCCAGAAGGATAAAGGTGACACCTTTAAACTTCAAAATTGAATCAGTAAAAGTACCAATTGCTGAAAAGATCAAAATCCCAAAAACCCTTTTGAAACCAAATGAGATATGGTGATCATAAATCAAAAGAAGAGTGAGTAGAGATGTAATATTAGGTACCTTTGAAGTGTTATAATGATTAGCTAGGGCAAGAATGGCATTAAGAGTGGCTGCACCAGAACCAATGCGTTGGCCGTCGGGATCAGGAACGGCGAGAGTGACGGTGGAATCTGAAATCCGGCCAAAACGTTTAGCTCGTTTGAGTTGCCACTGATAGAGGGCAGCTTGTTCAGGGCTAGCCGCCGTGAGGACGATGGCATCCCAAGTGGGAACACGAGATGGGCAACGAACCGATAATCTTAAATGATACCATGATTTTCTCAATAGTTGTTCTAAGTCTAGATGCTTGTTCTTGTTGGTGCTCATTATTTTCCTCAAAATTCAAAGTGTCGGCAGTGTGCAAAAAAAAACAGAAAGAAATAGAGTAAAGAAATACAGAAGGGAAGGAGACCGGAGCTGCGATGAATAAAAAAGAAAATGGAAATGGCTTCGCCCGGGTTCGAACCGGAGACCTTCAGTGTGTTAGACTGACGTGATAACCAACTACACCACGAAACCATATTGAAAGGGTTTAACACGTAAATTTAAAGAAAGAAGATATAAAAAGAATAGGTACTGATAATGAAGGATTTAGAAACATTCTTTCCAAACAAAGAGCCCATTCTAACCTAATTTGTTTCAGGTTAGTTATTTTTTTTTTACTATAATGGGTGAATGGTTTACTTTCGGTTATTCTTTTATGATAATGTTTAAAGAATCTAGTTTAAGTTATTCTTTTACTATAATGGTGAAACCGAATAGCAAATTATACCATAACTTTATATCTAGATAAACGGTTTGAGGTGTTGAGCATATAAAACAATTAACATATTATAAACATTTTATATTAAAGGTAAAATAACAAGATATCGAGATGCATTTAATAAAGCAATACAAAAAACTAGATATTGAGATGCCTAATATTGGCGGATTTAACAAAACAATACGACAAGATATTGAGATGAATTTATTTCTTTTGGTTTTGGTAGAAAAAAAAACCAAATGTGTGGGGTCTTGTAAAAATTGAATGGGTTCTTTAAAAGCATAAAACTAAGTCATTTTTTATTGGTATTTTTTTCCAAGTTAAATCTAACATGTTTCAATTTTTAATCGGAATCAAGAGATCCGATTGACATGTATGTGGCTTTGCCACTGCCTGAGGATATTACAAAAATAAAGATTGTTATCCCATGTTTAGTACGATAATTAGACTGAAATTGGACAAAAATAAGTTAGAAAAATGCAATTTTTTCAATCCCACCAAAATAGGGGGAACAAAGTTCAAGGATATGGAACCAATTTGATAATTTATTAAACTACTAGTATCAAATAAAAACTCTAAAACTTTGCACAATTCTTTCACGTACCTTATTCTCGCATTTCTTGGCCAGTCTAGTCTAGTTATGTCCAGACTCATAAGTGGTTCTACTTTGTATTTTATATCAAAACAATCAATATAACTAGAGTAAACTCAAATTTTGGTTCTTGGGATTTAGTGAAAAGTATGTAAGTAGACATGGAATTGGTGTTAGTGTGTATCGGTAAAAAATGAGTTTTCAGGTGTTTTCCAATGAACCCGATAGACTGATACCCTTGGCGTATCGGCCAATCAGGCACCCCGGAAACATCGGCCTTTAAAGTCGTTCTCGTTTTCTCTAAATTCGAGCACCACATGAATTTGATTCAATTGAGGCTATAGAAGCACTTTGAGGGAGAGAAAAGTCTTGCAAGCATCATGGTGTCATGTTTAGGGAGTTTTACATGGCAAGTAACTCGGTTTGAGAAACAGAAAAGGATCAATTTACTTAACTTTTAACTTCATTGTTTGATCTTTCAAAACGTCAATATAATTGTTCTTGTTAACTTATAACGGTAATATGGATAAGTATCTAATCAAAAGAAAGAAAAAAAACTGGTGATTTATTATCTATGCCAGAAAAAGAAAAGAATGATGGTGTATTTGGATTTGGGTTAATTAAATGAAAAGAATGATGGTGTATTTGGATTTGGGTTAATTAGTTTATTTGAGATGATTGGTGGTTGTTTGTTTTTTGAAATATATATAGGAAGGACGCTGCTAATTGAGCAAGGATATCTTATCTCACCCAATCAAAAACCTGCTATCCTATCCAAAAGGACACGTAAACACTATCTTAGATGATCAAAAATGTGTGGCTGTCCTATGTTACATCTTAGCTTCCATAGATTTGGATCTCCTCCAAACCTTAATTTATGGCAACTATTGAGTAAAAAAAACATCCTCACTTAATTGTTTGTTTTCTTTATTATCTTAAGCTGGTAAGAGATTCAAATTAAATAAAACAAAGAGTGACAACATACATATACACATACATATATATATATTTAAATCAAAAATCGGTTGTTTCAGGTGATTGAGAAATGTCGACCACCGTACATTCCAGCTCCAGCACCACCCTGATTGAGGGCAGGGGTCCTCTACGGCAATCAGTGGCCGCTACATCTTCTCAATGTGTCACTCTTCCGTCTCTTCCACCCCCATCTCTTCAGCAGCAAAACCGTGTTTGGAAGGCCACCGGCTACTGTTAGTTTACTAATTTGCTTCCACTTTTACTAATAATATATGGCCTTGCTAATTAATTAAGATATATATATATATATATATACAGTTTAGCTTATATGTATATATATCAGGTCGAAAGTTAGCCCGGAATGTTGCTGCCATGGCCACTGGAGAGGCATCCCCTGAGGTTGCCTCTGACCCTACAGAGCTCATTAAGCCAATTCAAGAGGCGGTATGTATATATAAATAATTACCAATTCTGCTTTTTGTTTTCTAATATAATTTAATTATCAACAAAATATTCTCATATTATGTATATATATATATATATATGTAGTGGGAGAAAGTGGAAGATAAGTATGCTGTGAGTTCTCTTGCAGTAGCTGGAGTTGTTCTACTTTATGGTTCTACAGGAATGATCTCAGTGAGCATGCAACCTCTTAATTATATATCTGTCACTTGATAATTAATTAATTAATTAGGGAGTAATATATATATATATATATAGAAAATTAATTAATGTTAATGGTTGTTTGTTGGATATCAATCAGGCTATAGACAGGCTTCCATTAATTCCAGGTGTTCTTGAGCTGGTTGGAATCGGTTACACAGGCGTAAGCTTAATTAACCTTTTTGATTTCTTGAGAAACTGAATGAATGCTCTTATCTTATCTAACTCATCTTCTTTTTCTTTTTCTTTGATGGGTGCTTCCTACAGTGGTTTGCATACAAGAACCTGGTATTCAAACCTGATAGGTACTTCACCTTCAGTTTAATTTGATATATATATATATATATATATGTATGTTATTTAGATGTTAAAGATAAAATATAATAGTTGAGATTGATTAATGGTGGGTGGGTTTTCAGGGAAGCTTTGATAGAGAAAATTAAATGCACATACAGAGACATTATTGGGAGCAGCTGATTGATTGGGAATTTGAAATTGAAGGAATGATAATCTTCATTTCATTCTTCTTCTTTTTGTGAATTTTATATGAATGAATGAATAATAAAATTCTAACCGGAGAAACCCATGTATCATCCATGTAATTCAAATTTTACATCTTCGGTTCCAAACCTTGTTATTTTATATACTATAAACTGCATTTTCTTGTTTTCTTCTGCTTTTCAATTAAGTAGCAATTAGAAATATATATATATATTATGTATAAACCTTGTTATATATATTCCTATTCCTATTCCTATTCCTATTCCTATCACTATCACGTAAACGCGTGGTCAGTCAAATTTTCATCAAATTCCTTTGATGGGTTCACCAAATTCTATTTTCTATGGACCAAATTCCCCCAAGTGTTGGGGTTTAGAGGGTCACACAATCCCAAAACAAATAAATTGGCAACCTTTATGTGAAAACAATACAATTAATGATCTTTTTCAATAACCGAATGTGGAACAAACTTTGATCGAAAATACAAAACAGAATACACTATAAATAAACTAATAATGAAAGCAGACATAAAAAGGTGACTAATTTAAGTTGGTGAAGGATGTTTATTTACGAAAGAAAAGAGAAACCATTCAAACTCTTAAAGCTATTAAAGTTAATCTTGTTTCCTAGTAATTTTCGGTAACACAAAAGGGTTGTATTTGTATCACAACCCAAACAAATCTCAACTCGTAGGCTGGCTAAAACAATAAAAATTTGAAATTTGTTACTTACCATCATCCTTTCCTTTACTTGCCTTTTGAGTAAAAAATAAGGCTTCTGTTGGATCCATGGAACGAGAGCGATATCGGCTTCTGTTGGATCCATGGAACGAGAGCGATATCGGCTTCTGGACCATCATAATTTTTAACCAAAACTTGTCCTGCATGCTAGATAGATAATCAAGATTCTGCTAAAATTGAGTAACATAAATTTATATATAGTTGAAGATAAATATATGATTTCAAAATCTATGAGTGAATCTTCATCCTCATCGACAAATAGAAAATTCTCAGGTTTGATGCATCACACCAACAATAGTGTAGTCTTAGAAAGATCAGCTGCTGAATAATAACCTCTATCAACGATTCAACTCCATAACCATATAAACATAAAGCCCCTTTAATCGAAACTACATTTGGGTGTCAATTTCCCTCCTAACTTCCTCCACTTCATCATCCGTTACTAACTGACACTTATATATAAATGTCATTGCACCCAAAACTTAACCAGTACCTGCCTATAACAATCACAAGAATGAGTTCCAGGATCCAATAATCTGTATTTGGTTTCAACTTTTAGCATAATATTTATTAGGATAAAAAGGCTCATTTTCTCCACAAGTTCTAGATAAACCTTAAACCCTAAACTTTGATTACTTAGCTTTTCATAGGAATCAGTAGAGAAACAATATTTATCTAACCAAATCCATAAGCTAGCTTATTGAAATATCAATAAGCCCCGTTTGATTAGCCATAACCTAGTCTTTTGAAAAGCTACTTCCAGTAACATTTCAATAAGCTCTAGAGGCTTTTTCCCAATCAAGCTCCTCAGGGTGTGTTTGGTAGAGAGAGTTGGTAGTAGAGAAAGGGAATTGGAAACAATTCTCTTGTTTGTTGACACCAAAGAAAAGAAGGAATGAGAAAAGAGACAATTCATTTTCTATATTTTCATTTCCCTCTCACATGAAAAGGAAAGGGGAGAATTGAAAATTTGGTTTCTCTTTGAGAATTGAAATATTTCAATTGACGCTCCTTGTCTGGTTAAGCTGTTGTTTTGGCTTAATAGGGTCTGTTTTGGCTTAATAGGGTCTATTTGGTATGTTGTTGTGCTGGTCTGTTTGGTTAAGCTGCTTTTTTGGCTTAATAGGGTATGTTTTGGCTTAATAGGGTCTGTTTTGGCTTAATAGAGTCTGTTTGGCTTAATAGGGTCTGCTTTGACTTAATAGGGTATGTTTTGGCTTAATAGGGTCTGTTTGGTATGTTGTTGTGCTGGTCTGTTTGGTTAAGCTGCTGTTTTGGCTTAATAGGGTATGTTTTGGCTTAATAGAGTATGTTTTAGCTTAATAGGGTCTCTTTGGCTTAATAGAGTCTGTCGTACCAAACAAGAGAAATGATTCTCTGTTACATTTCTCGGTTGAACTCTGTGTGCTACCAAACAGAAGAGTCAATTTCTTTTCTCCGGACCAATTCCCTTTCTCTGGAATTCCATTCTCTGCAACTAGAGATGGAAAATTTACCCTAACGGGGCAGGGATTCCCCGGTTTAACGGGTAACGGGGCGGGGACGGGGATATATTTTCATACCCGATGCGGGGTCGGGACGGGCATTACCCGCCCCTAATGTACCCAATTAATTTTTTTATTTTTTAAAATATATGTATATAGTGTGCGTTTAAATAAATAAATAAATATGTATATTATGTATATATTTATTATTAAAAGACAAATATATTTGTTTTTCAATATTGTGAATTAATATACTAATGATTTATTATCGATTTTAATTTTAAGTAATTTCTGTATCCAAGAAACATTGTACCAAACTGACCGTTGCCTAGTTTCTTTCAAATTCCTGGTCTTGGTTTCCAACACCCCACCAGATTGAAGCCCTGCACTTAACATTCTCTCCATTTCTTTTGGCTTTTTAATAGACTCTGTGTGTTTGCTTTGTTGCTTCACTATTGAAACCTTTCTTCATGGCTTGGTCTCAAACTTGACTTCTTTTTTGGCTGCCTCCTTAACTTCGATTCCAGTCTCCTTTCCAAAAATAATTTGTAAGAAGATACATTGAAAACCACAACTTACTTTCTATAAAGATATTGTAGTTAAAAGAAAACTTGATTGTTTAAATTGCTGTGTCTAATCGGTAAGTCTTTATTTTCGAATCACTTTGCAACGTTTTTAGAAGCAAATTGAGACCATAAAACTTGATATATTAAAAAAGACGACTACAATCATAATGGTAACATAATCTTTTTGACATAAGAAAGAAAACAACACAAAAAACATTATGCAAAAGAAAGAAAAGCTTATTATTAGACTTGAGCTGTTCCTTGAGTGAACTTAGGGTCCTCACACCTGTAGCTTCCATCAGGTCCAATTCCAAAACCTCTTGGATCAGCAAACACATTCTCAAGCAGCTGGCTTCTAGATGGAGCAGGGCTTTCATCTGCAAACTCAACAGCATCCTCAACCACCTCATCTATCTTCTTCTCTATACCCTTCAACTCTGCTTCATTTGCCAATTTGTTTTCAATCAAGTATTTCTTCAACGCAGTTATGGGATCTCTAGCTGCATATTTTGCCTTCTCAGCTGGATCACGAAGCTCATCTGGATCAGCCAAAGAGTGTCCTCTGAACCTGTAAGTTTCACATTCAACCAACGTTGGTCCTTCCCCTCTCCTTGCCCTCCCAATTGCCTCCTTTGCTACCTCCCTTACTTTCAAAACATCCATACCATCAACATGAACTCCAGGCATCCCAAAAGCTGGACCCTTCTTCCAGATTTCTGGATCTGAAGTTGAACGCAAATGGGACATTCCAATTGCCCACAAATTGTTCTCCACCACGAATATGATGGGTAGTTTCCATAAAGCTGCCATGTTCAAACACTCAAAGAACTGACCATTGTTGCAAGTTCCATCTCCAAAGAAGGCCAATGTCACATGATCAGAATCGGCTTGTTTCAAAACTTCCCTCCTGTACTTACTAGCGAATGCTGCACCTGTGGCAACCGGGATGCCTTCTCCTATAAAGGCAAACCCACCAAGAACATTGTGTTCAGCTGAGAACATGTGCATAGATCCACCCTGCCCACGACAACAACCCGTTTTCTTCCCAAAAAGCTCACTCATGACAGCACGGGCAGGCACCCCTTTGCTCAGAGCGTGGACATGATCACGGTAAGTGCTCACAACACTATCCTCTTTCTTCAAGAGCTTAATGAATCCAGAGGAAACAGCTTCTTGTCCATTGTATAAATGAACAAAACCAAACATTTTGCCTCTGTAATACATCTGTGCACACATATCCTCAAAAGATCTGCCCAAGATCATGTCCTCATAGACTTGTAAACCTTCTTCTTTGGTAAGCAGCTGAACACACACAGAGTAAAAGCCACAGATCAATTTTATAATAAAGTAACAGATATGATCAACTTTTTATGCCAGATTGATTTAATAGTGTTGCAAGCATTAAAAAAAAATTAAACTTTATTGGCAATTTCAATATGTCTATCAAGTAATTGGCTATAAACAAGCAGAAAACCAAATAAACAAAAAAGCAACAAGATTTTTGAATAAAGATTAAGTGATAGAAAACGCACAAGATTGGCACTGGGTTTGAGCTTCTTTTCCTTGATAACATCCGAGACAGCAACAATAGAAGATCTACGTTGAGAAGGTGAAATGGATTGGGTAAGAGTAAGACGGAGGGTCCGGGTTGTTCCAAGAAAAGGGGATGCAGTAGTAAAGGGTTGATCGGAAGATCTGATTCTGGTGTGAAGAGGTAGAGGCTGGATAATCTTGGCTCCACAGAAAGCCATTGTTAGCTGTTGAGGGTTTGGGGATTGAATGAGGGGAGGAGGAACGTGAATAAAAAGGAATAGGGGCGGAGAGAACGAGAAAAGAGAGAGGTGGAAATAACCGTCTTGGCTTTGGCGTGGCTTGGCTTGGCTTAGCTCTGACTTGTCATTTGTAGACAAAAGCTGTCCACCCAACTCTCAACTGTAAACACAATGAAAATATGAAATCAACTTCCATTGCAGATTTGGAATTAAACATCGATTTCGTATTCAAAAAGCTTCAATGATTCACCTAAACCCCAAATTAGCTTTCAATTTTTTTTTCTTAAATCTCATTTTTTGGTTTTAAAAAAATGAAAGTTATGTTTTGATATTCTATCCTGTCAGTAACATAATTTAAAAGTGGAACTAGAGAGAAATCGGAACCAGTAGTAGCAAAGGAAGAAATCGTCAAAATCAAAATCAAAATCAAAACCGTAACATTTAACTCTTGAAGTTGTGTTGGAAGGAACTAAGAAGAAATCGAAACCTGTTGAAAGCAAGGAAGAAATCGAAACCTGTAATCCTGTGGTGTTGAGTCAAAATCGAAATCGAAATCGAAATCAAAATCGAAATCCAAACTTGGAACAGAATCTGAACTTGAAGAAATGAAACCTGTGACTGTGAGTGAGTGCGAGTGTGTGTGTGTGTGAGACGGAAACGGGAAGAGTATAGGGCCAGGGCCCAAGGCAGCAAAAGCCCAAACGGAAGGAGTATTAAGTATAGCTTCGTACTAATCTATATCTATTATATCTATATCTATACTTCTTAATAATCTTAAAACAACATTTTTAAGCATATTATACAACCCAATAATACACAAATCTCTTAATCTCTTAAAATCTCTTAATTAGGTCGTTCATTTTCCCAAGACACTCGAGTCAGACTCAAAATCTAAAATGGCGACTCATAATCCACTCTACTTATTAATCCATTCAGTATCAAACGCTTCCTCATCTCTAGACGACGATTCAGTCTCATCTCTCATATGATATATTCAATCACTCTCCATCCATTGCAGACTTCCTTCCATCGCACTGAGTTTTCCATCGTCGGACCTCCTTCCGTCGCCGATCACCTTCCAACGCCGGACGTCTTTCCATTGCTGACCTAAGAGGTCTGCATCACAAACTCTATGTGGTTAAATATATGGGTCGTTTACTAAACGCTTACTCAATAAGTGCTTACAGGGAAATTATCCTTACCGGATGAACATGACAATAACTGAGATTCTTAAAGGGTAAGAGTGATAATAAGGATAGAGAGTCTTACCCGGTAAATAAGAGTGAATACTCCTACTTGGGATAGCGTTTAACGGATATATCGTTCCATATAATACCTTTTTCATGTACTATAATCTTACGCGGTAAAATTAATTATAGCGTTGATTCCTACGGTTTAATAAGCTGTATGCAACTAATACAAGTTCACATTTGTAATGCATTATTGCATGATTAAAAGAATTATTGGTGCTCATGTTTCACTGATAAATATAATTAATATAATAAGCCTATAACTTCATGTTTCATTGTCATATTTATTTGTGTAGGTACAATCTTGATCATCATGCGAAGTGAAGTGAACCGGAGCGAAGCTTTTTTTTTCAACCCTAGATTTGAATTGAAGGGGGTATAAGAGGGTCGTTGCTTTGTATATGTAGTTAGTATGATATTGACGGAAAACAGTAGGTTTTATGGTTGTTTAGTATTATTGAATTGCTTGAGGTATAAGGTTTATTTTCATTTTAAATTTTCCTTTATGTCTTTTAGCTCCATTATTTCACAATTAAAACATGCATTCAAAGATATAGTTATTGTAAACTAGTTAGTATATGCGACGGACGTAAATAATTTTGAAGGGTTTATCATTTGCATGGATCAAGAATTCAAGAACCTTTGTGATTTTACGAAAAAACACTTTCATTAAAAGCACCAAATATGAAAAGGACTAAATAACGTTTCCCAACTCATGCAATACATCTTTTGTATCACATATTGCAATATGTCAACAGATTTGCTCAAAAGACAAACCCTTATACAAACTTTGATAATTTATGCTCCATTCATCGTCAATCATTTTCTCTACAACACGACAGGCTGGATGAAGTTTTCGATGTTAGGAAAGGGAGCAATGTAAATACGTTATTGGTTGATAGGGGAATATACAAGAATTCCCGAGTGAGTTGCCATTTTCACCAATTTGTAATCATTTCTCTATCATAATGTGAACGGGGATGCCCAACAAAAACTCTAGAGGTTGTGAACACATCAATGGGCATGCCTGAAATAAGTGATATCGCGTATATAAGGAAAAAAAACTAAACCAAACCAAACCTTTAATCTCCCCCAAAACATAGAGGTTATTTTCATGAAGATCCCTACTTCGAAAACAAAAACAAAAAACTAAAAGAAACAAGAGAATAAATCTATATCTATATCTATACTATATTAAAAAGCAACAGTTTCGATTTTTCTTGAATGTTTAAGAGGTACAATATTTTACTGCATTATGTACAAACATCTAATGCATATGGAAGATTGCGCTAATAAAATTTTATCTGATTATCCCATGCCCCATCGAATTACCATCGTCCATAACCGTAAACATCCCTAATTTCTTTCCATATCCATCTTCTTCACTGGATAGCCATGCCCAAAAATCATTTTAAGTCTTGAAGAGAAGTTTTGTTCGTTTGGTTCACAATAAGGTTTGTATACGATCATCGTAAATATGTTTTCCTGTAATTTAACTTGATGAGTCTCTCTAATATATCTTGTTTCTTGATCTGGAAATTTGGTTTTTACCCGGATGTGATTTCTTTGGGTTTTACATGCTTATATATAATATAAATAGATAGACAAATAGTGTATATTTTATCGTATAATTAAATTAAAAAATATTCGATATTGGACTCGTTTTGAGATATTGACAAGACGATTGTAATGATATAATTTGTAAAAAGAATAAATGTATCTTTTAATACATTTTAGTTCATGTACGATTATTTATGTTAATATGATAAAGGTGTAAAATAAAAAATGTAAAAGTAAGGTATATAAAGTAAATTACATGACTAAATATAAGGGTATAAAGTGTAATTTAGAAGTTGAAAATTATTTGGTTTTAAATATGTGAGAGATCATGGGGAGCTGAGGAGGCTTTCAAGTTTGTACCTTTGGTATGACAACTTGTACCTTTTAAAATTTTCAAGATTCAAGATAACTATAACTCCTCCTTTCTAATATAGTATAGTATAGAAGATATAGATATAGATATTTCTACATTTAGTTTGTGAAATAAGTACATATTTAACATTTATACTCCATTTGAATTCTTAGGGGGGGGGGTTTGGATTAGTTTATCAAAACAACTTATTAACTTACACCGGTGTGGAACGGGAGAAAAAATAGATTTGAGTGTCTGGATGAGAGATAAAAAAAAGTGCTTATACCGGTTTTCCACTGAATGAAAATGAGATTTTGATAAGTTAAAACGTTGTGATATATCAAAAACAGATTATGACGCTGAATTGGATCAGACAGTGGATGCGGTTCTTTCGTCTCAAGCAACAGTTTTCGACTCGGTTATGAGGACTCAGTTCGTGGTGGTAACGTTTTGAGTCTGATCTGATACAGTGGCTGTTGTATTCCCTCACGTTTGCCGCTCACAAACTGTTTTGAGGGCCTGTTTGGATGCTGCAGGGGTTGTTTGGATGCTGCAAGGGTTGTTTTGAGTCTGGTCTGATACGGTCCGATAAATGGACACACATTATGATAATGAGATGCACCAAGGTAAGATACATCGAGATGCACCGGATCAAATGACTAATTCCCTTATAAAGCGCAATTCATGGGAGGGCATTAGATTAAAAATTTAAACATTGATCAATGATTCAAATCCATTTCTCACTCTCCTCACTATTGACTCAACTTCTCATACGATCCTACGTCTATTACTCATTTCCTAAACTTTAGGTTAGACACCAGGATATAAGGTGTTTGGGTTGAGTTGTTAGTATGAAACTATGAATATACCATAAATTTAGTTGAATAGTGATGTTAATTGTTCAAGAAATTCACCTCGGTGTTCTTATGGTTTTGGGTTATGTTGTTTGATTTCTTTTTTTCTTAATTAAGTTGGTAGTATACTGATAAAATGTCGTTATATATGAGTTTAATTAAAACCATCCATTTAATTTAATTAACATATATATATGTATAGAACTAGTGTTATACTCGTCCATTGGTCGGGTACACAACATCACTTTAAACATATTCTAAATGTCCCCAAAACATATCTCAAATAAACCACGATTTTATCAACCTGAACAAATCAATAATATGAGAAATGTGAGCATAAATTCAATTGACAAATGTTTTATCCTAACTCGATTAACTTGTAACGTAATGGTGTGTGTGAACTGAAGATCGATAAAACAAAAAGCAAATAAAATGACAAAATGGTCATTTCTATCGTTCAAACAGTTTATTTGTCAAAACAAACAAACAAACAAACAACATTTTATTAATACATCACGCAACTTTACGTATAAAGTCAACTTTATTCATAGAGTGCTTGATGAAAAACAACCCCACAAAGTTGCAATTAATTTTCTTAACAAAAATGTCATTTGATTACAATATCATTCATTATTCTTCCACGGTTATATATATTTGATAATATGTTGCAATTAATTTCCTTAATAATATAATTATTCAAGTCTTTTTCTTTTTTCATATTATATAATAAGACAAATTAAGCAATAGAGTGAAATTGAATGACATAAATTGTCTCCAACATTTGTTGAAACTTCTCTTAAACAGTGGGACTCTTAAACCTCTTTCATATTTTTTTTTTCCGAAAGGGTATATTAGTCATTTGGCTAGACTAATCTCTAGCAATTTTAAAATTGTCAAAGCATGCAGCCTTGAAATAGAAATAGTTCCTCAGTGATCATAAGTTTGTTTGTGCCTGGATTTAAACCTGCTCTTTCATATTTCATCCTGACTTCCTAAGTAATATTATTTTCTAGTATCAAGATCTTGTCAATGGTTCGTTATTTTCTAGTATCAAGATCTTGTCAATGGTTCGAAGCAGAACGAAGAACACATGAAAAGATTTTTTAAGGTATGACCAACGACATATTTACATTATTTTCTTCTAATCGTTAATACGATTGTTCATAAAGATTTACACACCGGATCCGACTTCATGATATCGGATATATTGAAAGCAAAGCAAGTAGCAAAAAGGGCTCCTAAAATACATATATGTACGTCCGCTTTCCGCTTTCTTCTGACTTTACACTATCTTTATCTTTGTCGTCCGTTTTCTTCTTCGTGTGATGATTTTGAGCAATTCATCAATAAGGATAACAGGTGCTGAAACCAAGATGACGAAAACCCATTCGTTCAAACCCAACGGAACGACACCAAACACTCGTGCCAGAAGAGGAATATAAAGAATAAGACAGTGAAGCCCAAAGGAAACAGCCATGGCAACAAGAAGGAAAGGGTTCTTCCAAGGTGGCATTGTGAACAAACTGTTGTCTTCCGAAAGGGCATTTAGGGAATTAAACATCTCGATGGACACCAATACGGATAGCGATAACGTCATCGCTTTGACTTTTCCGGTGGTGAAATAGTCGCACGGGTTCGAGAAACTTATCACTCGGTTTCCGCCACCAACTGTAAATGGTGTAGCTGAGAAATCCGGCCACAAAGAGCAGTCTCCCCAGTTTCTGAGCTGAGATACTGAAACAAGCGTATGCCCGTCTCCCGTTAAATCGATACCCATAAACGATGGTTGTGTGTACCATATAACAAACACACCCACAGTTGCAATGCCCACATAACAACCGATAACCTGCCATTCATAATAGTCTAAGTTAATCTAGATAAAGTTGTCTTTGTGGATTAATCTGTCCGTATAGATTAAGATTTTTTTTTTCTTTTATAGATTGGAAAAAACTTGGCTTTCTGTATAAAGCTTCTCCTTAGAATCTTACTATTTTCTATATCAATAACTTTTTGATTGTAGAAGTAGAACAAGGGAGACTAACCAAGTAACGAAATAAAACCCATGAATTTATGAGGGTGTCGGTGCTTTTACGAGGTGGTTTCTTCATTATATCAACATCGGCCGGATTAAAACCAAGAGCGGTAGCAGGCGGACCATCGGTAACTAAATTAACCCATAAAAGTTGCACAGGGATCAGGCATTCCGGTATCCCGATTGCAGCCGTTAAGAAAATCGATATAACCTCCCCAACGTTGGATGATATCATGTACCTGATAAACGCTTTCATGTTGTTATAAATGGATCTACCTTCACCAACAGCAGAAACGATGGTACTAAAGTTATCGTCGGCTAGAACCATATCTGACGCCTCTTTAGCAACCTCGGTTCCGGTAATCCCCATAGCGATTCCGATATCCGCAAGTTTTAAAGCCGGAGCATCGTTTACACCATCTCCGGTCATGGCTACGACTTCACCCATATCCTTAAGCATTCGCACGATCTCTTGTTTATGCCTCGGTTCTGCACGAGAGAACACTTTCCCTCCGGGTTTTGATAAAATACCGCGTTGTTTCAAAGGAGAAAGTCCCGTGAACTCTTTTCCGGTGAAACTTTTACCTACGAGATCCTCGCCTTCATGGAATAATCCAATTTCCCGACAAATGGACTCTGCGGTCGACTTATAATCTCCCGTTATCACCAACACTTTTATTCCGGCTTCACCACAATCTTCAATCGCAGAGTGCACTTCTTCACGAGGAGGATCCTGCACATAAATCGAATAATAAGTGCTTATCAAACAGTTGGCTTTTTCATTAAGCTAAAAGATTACGACTTACCCGTAGGCCAACAACCCCAACAAAGATGAGGTCGGTTTCAACGGAAATGTAGCAAGTTGGATCGGCTAACTTGTTGTGGCTAGGATGATGATGTTGGCCATCATAATCCGAAAGCTCACCAAGATTGTCTTTATAAGCCAAACCTAAACAGCGTAACCCTTTTGAACTCATTTCTGCATGCCTTGAAAGCAATAGTTGCCTACAAGCCTCGTCCATTGGAACAACAGACCCGTCCGCTAGCTGAACATGTGAACTACGCTCTAGTAGACTCTCGACCGCACCCTGCTCAGCTCAACCGGTTTTGATTCAGATAAGTTAGTTGTTGACTAATAAACTAACGTGTAAAATGATTTTTTTCAATAAGCTATCAAACATGGCCCTAAAGATCAATCGGGTTGTTGGTGTTACCTTGACAAGCAGCCGATTCTGACCAGATGGCTCACGTACAATAACGCTCATTGACTTACGAATGCGGTCTAATTCCAACGTGCCAACCCTCTTTGATCTCTTCATCCACCATTCGCAGCACCCTACACTCCGTAAAAACACGTTAAAATATTCAATAACATTTATCAACATCCGATTAAAATAGAATTGCAAAATGAGAACCATAAATATCTTTGGAACCAATTATTCACGATGAATATAGTGATATCATGAATATTTTAGGGTTATTCATCATGAATAACTCATTAAAATATTTACACTTCTCATTTGAACCTGCCCCCCTGCAGGCGCAACAAGACGTATAACAAAATTTTAAACCCTTACCGAATTTTATGTTGTTGTTATCAATCAAATAGTTTCCCATAATCTGTGATTCACGAATCTTGTTTCTCGCTTTAGCATCCGGAACCCCCATCTTTTCAACCAACACCTTCAAAGCAGCTTCGGTAGGCAAACCCGTAACTCTAAAAACCCGACCGTCGCTATAAATCCCGGCATCGTTACAAACCGCACATATTTCAGCTACGGCCTGCAAATTGGCGTCCATATTGAAACAATTCCAATCAACAATGCACCCATCTTTAGGATCGTAAGTTGTCCCTTCCACATGAAACATCCTAGGAGCCGTCGGTTTCCCTCCAAACGTTAAAATCGACATCACTGACATCTGGTTGGTAGTCAACGTTCCAGTTTTATCCGAACAGATAACAGTTGTGCATCCTAAAGTCTCCACGCTTGCAAGCTTCCTCACGATCGCGTTCTTTTGCGCCATTTTTCTCGTGCCAAGAGCTAAAGAGGTCGTAATCACCGCCGGAAGGCCTTCAGGAATAGCGGCCACCGCAAGGGCAACCGCTATCTTGAAGTAGTAGGTGCATTTTTCGAACGAAAATTGAACATTTGTCGGCCATCCGTTGACTGTTTCCCATTTCAAGAAATACTTATAATTGATAACCCAAACAGCAAGACAAACCCACCCAATTACAGTCGTTAGATTATTTCCAAATTCATCGAGCTTCTTCTTCAATGGAGTCTCGGATTCTTCCATGGAAGCTTCGTGTATTTGTTTCTGAATTTGCCCGATTTCCGACCTCATTCCAGTGTTTACAACGATACATACACAACTCCCGTTCACAATCGTCGTTCCTGCAAAAACCATATTTTCTTTAGCCTGCAAATCACAATCATCTATTAAGACAGGCCGAGTTCCTTTAAGAACCGGAACAGATTCGCCCGTTAAAGAACTTTGCTCGACTCTTAAAGTTGACGTTTTCAAAACCGCAACTCTCATATCTGCGGGGACTTTATCACCTACTCGCAACTCCACAATGTCTCCAGGAACAAGATCTCGAGCAGGCAAATCTGGAACTAAATACCCGTCTCTTATCGTCTTACAAGATTCACATTGCATATCTTTTAGAGCTTTGAGGGCCTTTTCGGCATTACTTTCTTGCCAAACACCCACTAAAGCATTTAGGATTAGGATGAGAATGATGACGAAAGGTTCAACATAGGCTTCGAATCCAGATTCTTTAGTTTCGTTTGCTTCAAAGTAAGCTAGAACGAACGAAATGAAGGCTGCAACGATAAGGATCTTTACAAGCATATCGTCGAATTGTTGAATGAAAAGTTGCCATGCGGGCTTTGCGTTCTCTTTCTTGAGCTCGTTCCAACCATAAACTTGTCGTTGTTTCTCAACGTTGTATGACGACAAACCCTTTTCGAGCTTCACATTATACGCTTTTAAGCATTGATCTACAGAACATGACCAAGCAGGGAACACTTTATCATCATCCATTATTATCTTCTTCAACTTGACACTTGAACCCTCAATCTGAAGTTAGAAAAAATAAGTAAAATCCCAACTCAATAATCTCTCTCTCTCTCTCTCTCACACACACACACATATATATATATGTATATATACTACACAACAGAAAAAATAAGTAAGATCCCCACTCCTACTCCTAGTCTGTTTTACTAGTCCAAAAACTGTCAGAGAGAGCTTTATGCAGAAACCTAAGTTTTTATTCTTCCAAACATGCCCCTCCCAGTTAAGCCACTACCAAACAGTCTAATATAGGTGACCGAATAAGTTGTGAGTCCTATTAAGCCATACAGAATAAGTCACTATTTATATCATTAAGCCATTTATGATTCAATGAGGTTATTGATCTTTTTAATTTAAGTGGAACAAGTGTAGAGTATGCATCATATTCAAGTTTAAATATAACGTCATTCAACACAAAAAAAAATGTAACTCAGAAATATTAAGCCACTACCAAACAGGTAATGATTGGAAAGGTTTTTGTTTGGGAGGGGCAGACATGAAAAAAATGTCTTTCTGCATAAAGCTCCTTTAGAAGCTTACTGAATAAGCTACTTTCTATATCATTAAGGGGCTGTTTGGTTTGTTTTTCATTAAGTCCAGTATGGATGAAGTCGTAAGCTGTGCATTAAGCCACATCAGCCCAATAAGCTGTACATTAAGACACAGCAGCCACAACAGCTCAAAAAGCTGTTCATTAACGTCAATTGAAAGAGAACAAAAGCAAATCACATCATGGAAGCAAAGTATTGATGATGATGATGATACACCTTTTGTCACATTGAAATATGGTGTTCAATTTTGATGGTGTAAATAAATGAAATTGGTAAACAAAAACAGAAGATTGAACGAAGGGTAAGAGCTGGAGATCAGGACGCCGATGAAGTGCAGTGATTCCACAAACAGAAAGGAAGAGGTTTTGTTGGTCAGATTGAGGAAGTGGGGCCAAGTGGTCACGGCCCATTTAACAAAAAAACGAATCTGGTTGGACACTTGGGTACCTATGAGACCGCCGAGGAAGCCATGAATGTTTATAACACCAAATAAAGAGGAGTTTTGAGAAAGGCAATTGGCACAAAACCAACCAAAGACCCAGTTGAACATATTCTACTTTCTTTTTTTATACCATCTTGTACATTGCTTGTTAAATTTTTGTGCTTTATTTTAAGTAATATCCTCATTATATGTGATTTCACTTTTACAGGATAAGAATGCTTCTGGTGAGGACTATGAGAATATTGATTGGGATTCAAAATGGTGCTTTGCACAAGTAAATTTAAATCCTTAATTCCAAGATGTGTATTAACAGAGGTGTGGCAAGAGCTTGACATATGATGCTAGGCTTATTAGATTTCTTACGGTCCCTGTCATTTTCTAAGGTTAAAAGAGGAAGTTAACAGAGGTGTATCAACATCTGTAGCTGCCATTAAGCACAAAACACCCTTAATTGAGATCTTTGAAGCCTTCGTAACCTGTTTGGTACCTTAAGCTTTAACATGTTCGGTTTGTTATTGAGTCATCTGTAATTTGGTATCTTTCTTGTTGGCTTATGTGGAGCCCCTAGATGAATCTCCAAAAGAGCCCTTGAGGAGAAAGGGGAGGTTCCAACATATATAGAGGAGAAATGGTCCAAGTCTAGCCGATGTGGGACTCTAACAATTAGCATCGAGGAGAACATAAAATAGGGCAAAAGATGAAACACTATTGTTGTTTTGAGTTCTCGATGCGCAAAATTGTGCACGAGTACATAACTAAATAATATTAGGGGCGTTTTACTAAACACTTACATCGGTAAGCACTTTTCGGTTCAGTTACGGGTGAATATAATAAAGATTAAGAATCTTACCCGGTAAGAAAGAAAACAAGGATCGAAATCACCCGATTATAAACGCTTACCATCAATCAATTTTAATAGCCGGGAATGATATCCCATAAGGTAAACAAGTATGATGATTTTAAACCCCAAGATATAGAGATAGATACAAACCATATAATTATTACAAACCCTACAAACCTAGATTTTGAATTTAGAGGCGGTAATTAAAAATTAGTTAGGATGCGGTTGAAAGTAAATTTAGATTAAATCCACACCCTTGATTATCTACACATAAAATTGAGATTGATTTGTAGAGTTTGTAAAAATGACATTAAACAGTTTTTATGGAAACAACCGCTCTACTGTTTGGTAAAAAGGTGAGGTCTTGAAATAAGAACATTAAAAATGGGAAACATAATTTTGATCTTAGATTTGAAGAGCTATATACCTAAACTATCACTTGGAGAGTAATAAATGCCAAAAGTCTTGGATTAAACAAGTAACTTACCAAATTGTATATATTTCATTCAGAAGTTCATCAAACCCATAAGAATTTAAACCCCAAGTGATAGAGATAGATAAATTTGTAGTTAGGTCACTATAACTCACAAATTGAAACCAACTCTTGCTTGCATAAAGAGAATTAAAAACACCAAAATTGGAACCAAAAATCACAACCCCTTGATCTTGCAAAAAGATCCCATTTAACAGTAAGTCAAAATTGTATACAGAAATGGATGAAGAAGATGAAAAATTAAGAAGAAACCCAGAGCAGAGCAGTTTATAAGATGAAAAATTAAGAAGAAACCCAGAACAGAGCAGTTTATAAGATGAAAAAGTAGGAAAACCAGAAGTTACCTTTGAGTGAAGAAGATGATGATGGCTTTGAGAGAAAGTAATGTCTTCTTAAATAGCAAGTTTCCATGGAGAATTGAATACCCTAAACTAAAAAGCAAGCTCTGTGATTTCTAACTGCTATTTCTTTAATTTAATAATAATTTTTGTTTGGCACCCATTTTTAGGACTGTTGTATATTCCCCATTTCAACAACACACACTTGGAGCAGTTGTGGGGCTAAACAACTACCATATGTGTTGTGTCCCTCCTTCATCATTCAAATATCTATTGTATTTCTCATCCATATTATATTTTAAAAAATATATATATATATAAATACCAAAAGTAAATATCGAATAGAAACAAATTAAGTTATTGAAACCACTTATTATCCCTATTATTATTTATATATGTGTGTAACAAATTATTGTTTTTTTCAAAGTTGAAATGTTAAAATCCAGCATACACATTCACATACATTTGTGAAGCACGTCAAGTCGAATTATTTGACCAACCAACCAAATTGTTTTTCTTGTAAAAATTGATTTTTTTTATTTATATTCAAGGTACATCCAATCATTCTAAAAAATTTAAACAACTCAAGCACCTCGAGAGTTGACAACATCGTTATGATTATATCTTTGTTTGTTGGTATTTAATCATACACACATATATATATATATATTATAATATCCAAAATTTATGTTTGGACAAAATAAACTTATAATATTATAATATTTTATATGTTAATTAGCACGTCTTTAACAAGCATAAATTCATTAAGCACTGAATTACTCAATTGAAACTAACCAGTAGAACAACTAGGGTTGTCACGTCCTCTTTAATAGCTTAACCGGGCTTAACATTGAAAAGTTGTATGCCACGTTCAACTAATGAACAACCAATATCCACCTCTTTAAGCCATCAGAAATTTAAAAGAGAGAATTGAAAATATGAAATTCAAGAATCAAGTAACGATATTTGTGGCAAGGACCAGTAATATAGTGTATTACTCACTCATACCTCATTATATAACTGATATTTATCCTTGATGCTACTTTATTCTCTCCATGAGAAAATGTTATTATATTTGTGGTTTACGAAAACAAACGATACAAATTCTACTCCTAAAACCAATACACTAAAGGCATGGAATTTGAATTGTAATTTGTTCACCAACACATGTGGACAAGAAAATTAGTCGAATGCATCATTATATATACCATATGTCATATACCAGAACTTCAATGTAATATTGAATAGGCAAACTAAAGAAAAAGCTACTACTAAGGTTAAGGTATATAATTATCTAAAACTGCAATCAATAAATAAATAAAAACTTGAAGATGTTATTGAAGATGAGCCTCTCTAAAACTGCAATCAATAAACTCCATCATAAGAATAAGATGTTATTGAAGATGAGCCTCTCTCAACAACAGACAAAACTTAGTTGATGACCAACTACCTACCAGCATTTAGGAGTAATTGAAAACGAAAAACATATATATGATAGGTTAAAACAAAACACACCCATAAATCTTCAACATCCTTTGATGATATTTGCATAATTCACCAAATTGGATGCAAAGCATTGAGAGAGCAGATAGTATATATACTCTCATCGTGTTCTGTTTGGGACCATAAAACTTGATATATTAAAGAGACGACTACAATCATAATTATAATATAAATAAGAAAACACGACAACTAAAGAAAAACTTAAACTTGAGCTGTTCCTTGAGTGAACTTAGGGTCCTCACACCTGTAGCTTCCATCAGGTCCAATTCCAAAACCTCTTGGATCAGCAAACACATTCTCAAGCAGCTGGCTTCTAGATGGAGCAGGGCTTTCATCTGCAAACTCAACAGCATCCTCAACCACCTCATCTATCTTCTTCTCTATACCCTTCAACTCTGCTTCATTTGCCAATTTGTTTTCAATCAAGTATTTCTTCAATGCAGTTATGGGGTCTCTAGCTGCATATTTTGCCTTCTCAGTTGGATCACGAAGCTCATCTGGATCAGCCAAAGAGTGTCCTCTGAACCTGTAAGTTTCACATTCAACCAACGTTGGTCCTTCCCCTCTCCTTGCCCTCCCAATTGCCTCCTTTGCTACCTCCCTTACTTTCAAAACATCCATACCATCAACATGAACTCCAGGCATCCCAAAAGCTGGACCCTTCTTCCAGATTTCTGGATCTGAAGTTGAACGCAAATGGGACATTCCAATTGCCCACAAATTGTTCTCCACCACGAATATGATAGGCAATTTCCATAAAGCTGCCATGTTCAAACACTCAAAGAACTGACCATTGTTGCAAGTTCCATCTCCAAAGAAGGCCAATGTCACATGATCAGAATCGGCTTGTTTCAAAACTTCCCTCCTGTACTTACTAGCGAATGCTGCACCTGTGGCAACCGGGATGCCTTCTCCTATAAAGGCAAACCCACCAAGAACATTGTGTTCAGCTGAGAACATGTGCATAGATCCACCCTGCCCACGACAACAGCCGGTTTTCTTCCCAAAAAGCTCACTCATGACAGCACGGGCAGGCACCCCCTTGCTCAGGGCGTGGACATGATCACGGTAAGTGCTCACAACACTATCCTCTTTCTTCAAGAGCTTAATGAATCCAGAGGAAACAGCTTCTTGTCCATTGTATAAATGAACAAAACCAAACATTTTGCCTCTGTAATACATCTGTGCACACATATCCTCAAAAGATCTGCCCAAGATCATGTCCTCATAGACTTGTAAACCTTCTTCTTTGGTAAGCAGCTGAACACACACAGAGTAAAAGTTAAGTCACATATCAATTTTATAATGAAGTAATTTGATATCTTGTCTAGATATGATCAACTTTTGAGGCCAGATTGATCTTGTGGTACTCCATTGATGAGAGTTTCTCATAAGAACATTACCAACAAATGTTCTTTGAACATAAGTTCAGTTTGATTTATTGAATTCCTTGACTTTTGATGTGCATATTCTTTTTGAGTTGCAAAAAAGAAGTTTAGATATAAACAAAGACCAACAGAAAGCTAAGCTCAATTCAACAGGTATTGATTAGTGGGCACAGAATACTTTCACATATTTTTTTGAATTTCAAACATCATACTAAGTTTTTCTGCTCAAAATTGTAGTCTCATTTCCTTTTGCATTGTGTGTGGTTTGTTTGTTGTATGTTTATCAACCTGTTCCTTGTGATTTTAGAATTGATGTTAAAAGTTGTGTATGAATTTTACAATACTCTCTTTCTTGATCTTGTAAATGTTAGTATGTATCCATTGTGTCTTGATCTTTGATTATGTTTATATGTGTGGCTGTTTTTGAATCCCAAATTGGTGGTCTTACTTGATCTCATAATTGGCTTTTCTAAATCTCTGTGTATTGTTTTTGGTTCAACTTTGGAATCAGATCTCTTGGGGCTGCTGTTTGTTAAATCTATGATTTTACTCAAATTAGAGTTTAAATTGGAAAAATACAAATACTAAGTTGTTTTCTTCAAGTTAAGAGATCATCAGTTGAGGTAAAAGGAGGATCAAAATGGTGTTACTGAGCAACAACATAACATACTCAACAGGCAACTCATTAAGTCATTATATATTTGGATTGATCATTTTAATGAAAATTATGCATTTATTTTGAATATATTGATGCAGTTGAAGAAGAAACCGTACAACTCCAAATTGAAGATTTGAAGATTGATCAACATTGATCAAGATTTATGCATATCATTATCAGGTGCAGAATTGTTAAAGCGAATTTTCATTTGATAGAATTGCATTGTAAAAGCTTTCACTCAAATTTGATGCTTCTTATGTATTAAACAGAGTTGCATTGAAATTATCGCCTTATTGAAATTGAAGATTATTGAATAAAAAGAGTGATAGAGAGAGAAGGTACCAGATTGGTATTGGATTTGAGGTGCTTCTTTTCCTTGAAAACATCGGAGACAGCAACGATTGAAGAAGAAGAAGAAGAAGAAGATCGAGATTGAGAATGAGAATGAGAAGGTGCTGAAAATGAAATGGGTTGAAGGAGGGTTCGGGTTGATCCGAGAAAAGGGGATGCAGTAGTAGTAAAAGGTTGATCGGAAGATCTGGTTCTGATAGTGGTGTGGAGAGGGAGATGCTGTATAGAGAAAGCCATTATTGATTGTTAACACCAATATCTATCTATCTATCTGTTTGTTTGAGGGTTTGGGATTCAACGTGAATAAAAAGGGGAACAAGGCGGAGAGAACGAGAGAGAAAAACAGATGTGTGGAAATCTCTTTTGAGGGTTTATTGAGAATACCAGGTTTCTATGTTTTTTTCACTTTGTTTGGTTCGTAAATTGTTTTGGGATGAAATAAAATCTGTTAAAAAAATTTGATTTCGAATGAATTGAAATGAAATCTTGTTAGGTTTGACCATTTATTTGGTTGGCAGAATTGGAATGGAATGTAATGTGTTAAATGAATTGGAATTTGTCTGTTTGATTCAAACTTTAAAATTGGAATAAAATACTGGTAAATAACCAAAATACTTTTTTTGGATAACTTTAATTTTTTAAAATAAAAACATGTAATAAAATAATTATTAAATCGGTGGTGGTCGGCGGTGGTCGGTGACGGTTCAAATGACGGTGGTGGTTTAGATCGGTAGTGGTCGTAGGTGATTCAAATGATAGTGGTCGGTGGTGGTGGATTAGATTGACGGTGGTCGTTGGTGGTTCAGATGACGGTGGTCAACATCTTTTCACCTCGACGGTGGTTCAGATCGATGGTGGTCGGCGACGGTCAGTAGTGGTTCAGATTGATTGTGGTTGGCGACCGTTCAGATCGGTGGTGGTCGGCGGTGATTCAGATCAGCGGTGGTTCAAATATTGGTGGTCGGCGGCGGTTTAACTTAATCAAACGAGAGAAAAGAATTTGATCAATGAAATTAAATATTCCAATTCTATCAGATTCCTCCGGAATATACAAACCAAACGCCACCTAAATGGTCGAAGTGGGCCTTTTTAGGGTGGGGATTTGTGTCCGTTTAACTTAATTATTGTTTATTTATTTTTAAATAATCTGTAATAATTTTTTTTAAATGATTTATAAAAATCTTTTAAATAATTTTACATTAATAAAATTATAAAAATATGAGTTATGTAATTTATTCTATTTTTTATAAATAATTTAAATATTTAGTTGAATACCATATAAAACCAAACAATGTCTTTTATTTTCATTTCTGTTATTTACCGTTTAATAACTCTGACCAAACACACCCTAAAATTCAATGCATTTTGCTTCAGGATCTTGTTCCAAAACTCATTTCGTAAATCCAAAAACCCACAATGAGAAAACTATATAGAGAGAAAGAAGGACATATTAATTGTTCAATTTTTTTTTAGTATATAATATTTATATACGACAAGTGAAACACATAAACTCACACACTCTTTTCATTTTTTGTAAGGTTTGAAACCTGAGCTCCTAAAAAGTCAAAGACTCACATACCGTAGACCAAAGACCATTTTCTATACTCATTGTTCATCGCGGTTTGATCGATGGCATATCTTGAAGGAGATTGTTGGTGACGATTCTTGAAGAAGATGGAGGGGCAGTGGGCAGTGGGTAGTGGCTACGGTTCTTGTAGGGAGGGGGTTGATGGTAATGTTGGCCGGTTGGGGAAAAAGACAAAGGAGTGGAACGTTGGGGATGATTTGGAGGGGGTTTGTTAGGTATTTCTTTTGTTTTTTACTATTTGTTTTGTAACTTAGTACCTAAATTACGTATACTTGTACATTTAAAATAACTTTGCTAAAAGTTGTAAAAAGACAAAAATACCGAGCATTTGAACAAAGACAATTAACGAATTTAAAGGCCAGGGTGTAGTGGTGAAAGCAAATTTAAACTCTTGGATGTCTGATACGAAATTAGAACAATAATGACATTTGATAAAGTTTCAGGAAACATCAAGGACGATTTATGTAATTCACTCTAAATAATGCTATTTATGCAAAAATATCAATATTTTTATGAACCGGTCGTCTCAAATAATTACTTTTACTTTAAAAGTTTTTAATTTTATATATATTTTTTTTGTAAAAGTTGTTTGTTTATCTCTTAACAGTTTCATTAAGAGATAGTCTCTGAATAACTAAGAGGTGAATAATGTTTGGCAAAAATTAAGTCTGTCTCTTAATAGGTCCAGCACCCTTTGGATCATTTTGTATCATGGACACCTCTTAACCATTAAAAGTCATAATTACATATTGAACAGTTACCAAACAATTATATTTTATTTTACATTGTATCATAAGAGTCTCTTAATCATTATGTTCATTTAAAGGCCAAAGTATAGTGGTGAACGAAAATTTATATTTATCAATATTTATATTTTACATGTGAGCATATTTATTAATGAATATACAATAAACATATGGAAATCAAAGGTTGTGGGTTCTACGCACACAAACACAAAAATTAGGAAGACAAAAGCGGTGGGTTATAGATTTTACATGCACAAACACACATTATAAAAATAAAGGTGGTGGGTTACGAAATGGAGAAGGAAGAGAAGGAGACAATCAGACTATATATCTATAGGGTTGGGTTCCGATAAATTTTACTTGAAAAAGTGAGAAATGATGAAGGTACCATGAAAGACTTAGGTTTGTTGCATTACTTCCCGTGCATTGTTGCTCCTTTTCTCTCAATGAAAGTATCCTGAGAAGATTTTCTTCAAGACTGGTCATGAACCCTAAACGAAAATGCCCGATTGCTGATTTTTAAACAAATGAAACATACCTTTTGAAAGGTTTGCAACCTAGTCAAACTAATTGCTCATCCCCACACCAATTTTAATTCATTATAACAAAATAGTACAATGAGGAAACATAAACCAGTTGAAATCAAAATATTATCAACATGGTTTTTTAAAACAAAAACCTGTACCGTTTGGTTTGATAAAATGGTTTTGACTTTTGAGGGAAATGATGGAGGGATTGGAATTAGGAATTTGAAATTTTGTTGTGTTTGGTTTAGCATGAAATTCAAATATTTTAATTTATAAAACAAAGTTAAATTACCTTTTTATTAATTACTTATTACAAATCAAATGTTGTCTAACACCATTACACTAAAGACATCGAAATCGATATTATATATGTTTGCAAAAAAGTAGCTTGTGGTCAGGTCCAAGTCTTCCGCTTCCCTTTGGGCTACCAAATCTCCAGCATCTTAACAAAGAGCTATTCGTCCGTTAATTTTAAGGACTTTCGATCCAATTTCAACATTCACCCATCTATCTGTCACATAAATTACGGGAGTATTGATAGAATATATATATATATATATAGAGAGAGAGAGAGAGAGAGATATTCCTTAACTTATTATTTATCTTTTGTGATTAATAATAATAATAGGTAAATTTCCACTTTTCGTATATTTAGCCTAGCTAGAATATCTCTCAATTGACTTTGTATATATTTCATATATTTAGCCTAGAATATCTCTCAACTGACGTTGTATATATATATATATATAATATATTCTTGTTGATGATCAATGAAACGGTGAAGGAATTATCGTTTTACATTATCATTAAAACTCAGGGTAAAAAAACTTTGTCCAGACAACAAGTTGCAATAATTTTGGTTTATATTCCCATTCGATCGGGTCAGAATAGTTGTAAGCCATGAACATATATCTATATCTATATATATATTATATGTGGTAACTAAACATCCAAACACCAAATCCAACGACCATAAACACGAAATAGTTTGATGTTTTTTTGCATTTTGGCACATAGCCCACGTGAATTTTATAATAACCACATCTTTAATACTTAAAATTTAATATAAATTCTATCTCATTCTTTCTCGGTTGCCACGCTTGCTTGCCTCCGGTCGGTTCATAGGGTAGAAATCCTCCCTTTCTTTTTGCCTTGTTTTTATGAATTGAATTATTAATGCCTTTAGTTTCTGTAATAAATAATCGTTTTCTGATTTACAGAGCTAGCTACATACGAAAAAGAACAAGTTCCATATATATATATATAGATGGCAACTGCAACTGCAACTGCAAGTAGTAGATTGGATTTTGTAGCAAGAAGCTCAGCTGGTGGCAACAATGGAATGGCAATATCTGTCAACAGAAGAGAGGTTAAAGCCAATGGCTTAAGTATTTTGAAGAGCCACCAATACCATCAAGGAGTTAGGGTTGTTTATAATGGGTTTTCAAATTCAAGAAAATTAGTGATTTCAAATTCAAGAAATGGGAATTCAAGAAGAAATGTGATCGTGTGTGGGATGAATTTGGTGTTTGTGGGTGCAGAAGTAGGTCCATGGAGCAAAACTGGTGGACTTGGTGATGTATTAGGTGGTCTTCCTCCTGCTATGGCTGTATGTTTTCTTTTTCATCTTATCTATCATTCATATATGTTGTTACTTTTTTAAATATATGGCAAGTATCGTTTCTCTTTTTTTTTTTTTATTTAGTTATGAATCTGTATGTATATAAATATATAGGCAAACGGGCATCGTGTAATGACAGTATCACCTCGTTACGATCAATACAAGGATGCATGGGATACTGAAGTAGAACTTGAGGTATATATATATATATATATATAGTTTCTGTTGTGTAGCTACATTCATTTCATCAGAATTCTGGAATTCATATATACATATATATGTATATATAAATGTAGCTCAAGGCCGGGGACAAGACCGAAAAAGTGCGATTCTTCCACTGTTATAAGAGAGGTGTTGACAGGGTGTTTGTTGATCATCCAATGTTCCTTGAGAAGGTCAGTCCTTTTTCATTTCTGTAATCTCTCTATGTTTATCAAACAAACACTTATATAAGGTAGCATATATGATATATATATATAGTTATTATATAAGTTGCTGAAATTTATGGACTTCAGGTATGGGGAAAGACCACTTCAAAAATTTATGGACCCATTGCTGGAATAGACTACCAGGATAATCAGATTAGATTCAGCTTATTATGCCAGGTTAATTAATTTCTTTTACATTTATTGTCTTCTATATATTCAATTAGATGTATAATTAATTATATATATAAATGAATTTCAGGCAGCTTTGGAAGCCCCAAGGGTGTTGAACCTCAATAGTAGTGAATATTTCTCAGGGCCATACGGTATATATAAATATATGATCCATTAGACTTTGATTTACAAACAATAAATTAATAAATATATATATATATATGATGTTTTGGTGCAGGGGAAGATGTTGTCTTTATTGCCAATGACTGGCATACTGCACTCATTCCATGCTACTTGAAAAGCATGTATCAATCGAGAGGAATGTATATTAGTGCTAAAGTAAGATCCCATTTATATATGTAAATTATACAAATTAATCAAGAAATGAAGCCATTAATTAATGCCAATTGCTACTTATATGTTATTTTTGTATAGGTTGCTTATTGTATCCACAACATAGCTTACCAGGGGAGATTTGCTTTTTCAGACTTTGCACTACTCAATCTTCCAGATGAGTTCAAAAGCTCTTTTGATTTCATCGATGGGTAATCAATTAATTAATGTTTGTAATTTTTAGTATATATATATAGTTGGAAATGTATTGTTTGTAACGGTTAGATGTAGCTTTTGTGCAGATATGACAAACCAGTAAAAGGAAGGAAGATTAATTGGATGAAAGGAGGAATACTAGAATCAGACAAGATCATAACAGTTAGCCCTTACTATGCTCAAGAGCTTATTTCTGGACCAGATAAAGGAGTGGAGTTAGATAATATCCTTCGTAAAACATCTGTCTGTGGGATTGTGAATGGGATGGATGTCCAAGAATGGAACCCCATGACTGATAAATATACCTCTGTCAAATTTGATGCAACCACTGTAAGAATCATTTCTATATATATATATATATATACACCTTAATTAATTAAATAGGGATATGATCATAAATATGTTGATGTTATTATATATGTATAGGTAATGAGTGCAAAACCGCTTATAAAAGAAGCCCTCCAAGCAGAAGTTGGATTGCCGGTGGATAAGAAGATCCCGGTGATAGGATTTATAGGAAGGCTTGAAGAACAAAAGGGTTCAGATATTCTTGCTGCAGCCATCCCTGAATTCATAGATAAAAACGTCCAGATAATAGTTCTTGTGAGTTAATATATTATATATTATCTTATAATTTGTTTGTGAAATATATGTTAAAAGTGATTATTGTTTTTGATTTAATTAGGGGACAGGGAAAAAGGCAATGGAGAAGCAGTTGGATGATTTAGAGACAGAATACCCGGTTAAGGCTAGAGGAGTAGCCAAATTCAATGTGAAATTGGCTCATATGATTATAGCTGGAGCTGATTTCATAATAGTTCCTAGTAGATTTGAGCCATGTGGTCTTATACAGTTGCAAGCAATGCCTTACGGATGTGTACGTAATAACAACTAAGATAAAAGTTGAGTTCCATTAATCATACGTAGCTACGATTGTTAATCAACTATATATATTTGTGTTTTAATTTGGAATTATAGGTGCCTATTGTTGCGTCGACTGGAGGGTTGGTGGACACAGTGAAAGAAGGATATACAGGATTTCAGATGGGAGCTTTTAACGTTGAGGTAACAACAACAATATCTAATATCATATATATATATATTAATGTTGTTGTGTTTGATTAGTATATGTATGAGGTAGATACAATTGGTTGGAAAGTATATATATATATATATATTAAGATGAATTAAATTAGATGCATGGTTGCAGTGCGAAACAGTTGATCCAGCAGATGTAAGTGCAATTGCAAAGACTGTTACAAGGGCACTGGCAGTATATGGTACTCCAGCTTTTTCAGAGATGATTCAAAACTGTATGGCTCAAGAACTTTCCTGGAAGGTTAGTTAGTTAACTAATTAGTTGAAATGAACATATGTATATATATATATATTGTTGATTAATGAATAATTGTAATGATCAGAAACCTGCAAAGAAGTGGGAGGAGGCTCTTCTGAGTTTGGGGGTTGAAGGTAGTGAAGCTGGGATTGATGGTGAAGAGATTGCTCCTCAAGCCAAGGAAAATGTGGCTACACCTTAGATTAATTATTAATTATTATATTTTATAGATAATTAATTAATAAACATCCTTCATTGTCTTGCCAACAAGATTAAGTTTTATTTTTAATCAAGTAGATGGGTGGTGTTTGTATGATAACTTTTTTTTATCATGGCAGATAATGCAGCATGTTATGTATTTTCTGTGAGAATATGTGAAAAGTGAAAGTGAAACCCCCCAATCACTCTCTAAAAAGTCCTTGAGGAGAAAGAGGAGGCTCCAACATATATATATATATAGGAGCAATGGTCCAAGTTTAGCAAATATGAGACTCCAACAAATAAGGGTTGCAATCATGTCGTGTTCGGGTTGGCGGGTCAGGAAGGTTCAACCCGGACACGACCTGTTTAACTAATCGTGTCGCATTGATCAACCCTAACCCGTATACGCTCGGGTTCACGGGTTGGTGGGTTGAGAGTATGAAGACGTGAATCGAGTGATTACTGATTAGGTTAGGGTCAATAAAATAATTTTTAAAAAATCTACAATTTTAAACGGGATGACGGGTCATAAACAGGTTGGTGGATTAAAAATCTATAGTTTTAAACGGGTTGACACGTCAACCCACGAACATATAAATCAACCCGAACACGACCTGTATCATAAACGGGTTGGCAGGTCAAAAAATTCAACCCAAATTAGTTATTTTCGTGTCGTGTTTCAGTGTCGTATCGATAGTTGTCACCCCTACCAACAAACCCCCTCCAATGGAGGCTAGATGGACATAAATTGTCTCGGGGTGTTAGCTAGAATGTCGAGTCCTTAGAATGACAGACCTTGACTTTGATACCATACGAGAATATGTGAAACCCCCAAATATTACTTTTAACTTTCTACATTGTTTTATTGAATTATTTTATTCTATTAAAAATAAAAAAAAGTATTTCATTTATTATTAAATTATACATTAATAGATAGACAAGAGAGCTTATAGCTTCACTTGATACCTCAATTACAATGCTTTTATAACCCAAATATTCTAAGTGTTTATTAGAAGTTTGTGAATCAACAAAAGTTAAGTCAAGAGATATATAGTTGATAATAAAACTGAAACCAAAACCAGAATAATTGACTAAGGGCCTGTTTGTTTTTTTTATTTTAAGCTCTTAATTATCACTTATGTCTGATTTGTTCAGACGTTTTATGACCATTTCAGAACTGAAATCAGACTTCAAACTTACCTAATTGTACATGTAATTGGTTTGTTTCAACCTATAGTTTTTATATATCCATAGGGACTAAATTTGTAATTTAGTTCAAGCAGAAGCAGAATATAAAGTAAGCAATATTTTGATTACTGTGCCATCCCTTTCCATCAACCATCTCTCTCCCTCAGCTCAGATCACAAATTTCATTACTCATAAATCAGAGCTTTTTGTGAATGTTCACTTTTGCTTGCCAATCTTAACATACATGATACATACATACATATGTATGTATGTATACATGACCCCCACTTGCCTGTTAAAAACATTAAATTGATATCATTATTATATATATATTCATGACCAATAAATACTCTTTATGTGAAAAGAAAATACAAAACAAAATATGAATTATTTTTCATTATGCATTTTCAGTTTATTATGTTTCCTTACCATTATTGCACAAAAAGTTTTTAACTTTTAATTGGGTTTTTTTTCTAAAACTAATATCATATGACAAACTAAGATATACATTTTTTTTCTTCTTTCCCTATTCATCCAACTAATTGATTAATTTATCTCCAACTACTTACTTATTAATGATTTGTATTATGCGAAAACACAATTTTATTTCAAAATTAATATACAGGAAAAGATTAATGGACTAAATCTGTAAATATGTCTATAATAGAGGGATGATATTGGTAAAATATATGTAAGTACTTAATATACAGGAAAAGATTAGTGGTATTAAATATACAGGAAAAGATTAGTGGTATTAAATAATTTAAATATATATATATATATAATGGTGGTGTTTGATGTTCAAAGCAAAGTTGTTGACCATTCTATTCTATATGTCTCAAACTTCTCCCCCACCATTTTATATTTACACATGACTGACACACTATCTCTCCCTCTCTCTCTTCTCCTACATTTAACCATTTTCTTTTCTTTCTTTCTCTCCTCCTTTACAGATAAAAAAAGCTTGTTTCTTTCTTTCTACTTGCAATTGCAAACACACCATCTTTTCTTTCTCTTTTTGCTCTCCAGATCTCTCTTTTTTGCTCTTATCCTGTAAGTAAGTAAATGCAGCTGAATGGGGAAGAAAAGTGGATCTTCATGGCTCACCGCTGTTAAAAGGGCTTTCCGATCACCTTCCAAAGACTCCGATAAAAAGACTCACAGAACAACTCATGATCATGACCTTGATGACGAACATGACGACAAGGTTAATTTCCTTCATCTTCATGATTTCTCTTCTATACTAATTACTAATTACTAATTACTAATTATTAATTAATTAATTAATGCAGAAAAGGGAAAAAAAGAGATGGCTGTTTAGGAAACAGCCCACAAGCGTTCAAGAAAATGCCCAGCCTCAGCCCTCGCCTTCAAAGGTCACTAATTTTCGAGATGCCATCACCTGTACACAAGCTGGGCCGGCTTCCGACCAAAACCAAGCTGCCATTGCCGCAGCTGCAGAGGCAGCGGTAGCCACCGCAATGGAGGTGGCTCGGCTCAGCAGACCACCGGCTAAGGAGCACCGTGCGGCTACAATCATTCAAACGGCTTTCAGAGGTTATCTGGTCAGTGTGAAAATACAGATCTATCTATCTATTCATCTTAAATTCTTAATTAATTAAGTAATATGTAGGGGCCTACATTCTTTCTTTCATTCATTTTGACTATATATATATATATATATATTACATATTACATATGATTGATGATTGATGATGCTACTTTCCTGTGGCTCTTACTTATTTAAGGATCTATACTATCAAAAGTTACAGTTTTACTTTCCTAGTTTCCTGTTAAAACTTACCATCAACTTGTTTTAATTCACATTATTAGCAAAATGGATAACTGTATTTTAGAGATAAAAGAAGGAAAATTCTTAATTATGAAAGATGAATGAATAGTAATTAATTGCTTAATTAGTTACATAAAAGGCCAAGTCCAAAAAGTCATAATCCAAGCACATGGGAGGGAAGAAGAAGATGACTGTGAATGCACATGCACCCACCCCCTAGTTAAGATATTTCTTTTTGCAAATACATATATATGATTTCCATAACCAATATACAACAAACGTACATACATTAATTTGCATTTTTTACTTTGAACAAATATCATATGTATTGAAAATTTCAAATTCTTTCATCTCAAATATTGAAGTCAATGGTTAAATATTGTTTATGGATTTTTTGTTTACTTTATGCCATAAAATGTATGTGTTGTTGTACGTAGGCGAGAAGAGCTCTTCGTGCACTAAAAGGACTGGTAAAACTGCAAGCATTAGTGAGGGGTCACAATGTAAGAAAGCAAGCCAAAATGACACTTCAATGCATGCAAGCTTTGGTTAGAGTACAGGCTCGTGTTCTTGATCAACGCATGAGGCAATCTGACCAGTGCAGTAGTCGAAAATCTACATTCAGTGACACCAATAGTGCCTGGGGAGGTTCTCGTTACCATCAAGATATTTCTGACAGAAGATCTATGGTACTAACATAGTACTACTATACTATATATATATATATATATGCATATCATCTTGTTGATTGATAAAGTAACTTACTTTGGGTGGGTTTTTAATTAGTCGCGAGATGGAAGTAGCAGCATTGCTGATGATTGGGATGAACGCCCACACACTATTGAGGAAGTGAAAGCAATGCTTCAGAATAGAGCTGCTAGACGTGAGAAGACCTTATCTCAAGCCTTTTCGCAAGAGGTTTGTCGACTGCTCCTCTTGTTATTAAAATCAAATAAAAGATTCCTGCTTTTTAATTAATTTGTTGTTTGTTATTATGAAGATGAGGAGAAATGGTAGGAATCCGTCAATGGGAAGTGATAACGAGCTTCTTGGTGGTGTTGGAAATGGAGATAGACATCAATGGCTGGATAGATGGATGGGTTCAAAACCATGGGAGAGCAGGCCTCCCATGGCAAGAGCTTCAACCGATCACAGAGATGGTGTTAAAACTGTGGAAGTCGACACTTCTCAGCCTTACTCAACAACAACAAACTTACCACCTAATCATATGAGAAGATCTAGTTATCAATATCAAAGAAATTCCTCTGCTTCACCTCTTCATAGACCTCAAAACCATTACTCCCCTGTAACACCTTCATCTTCATCCAAAACAACACGACCTATTCAAGTTCGTTCAGCCAGCCCTCATTATGAAAGAAGCTATCATAGCAATCAAAGCCAAACACCAAGTTTAAGGTCTAACTATAGTTTCAATACGGTCTTACATCATCATCATCATCAACAACAACATCCAAGGGGTTCAACGAGTGGAGGTGGTGCAATGCCTAATTACATGGCTGCAACTGAATCAGCCAAGGCTAGGGTACGGTCTCAGAGTGCACCTAGACAAAGGCCTTCGACTCCTGAAAGGGATAGATCAGCCAAGAAGCGACTGTCGTACCCTGTTCCAGATTCGTATAGTGGAAATGGACAGAATTTAAGGAGTCCAAGCTTTACGAGTGTGAATGAAGCATATGCATACATGGTGGAACAGCAGTCGAATTATACAGATAGTATTGCGGGTGGTGAGGTTTCTCCTTGTTCAACGACTGATCTTAGACGGTGGTTGCGCTGACGCTGATCAAAATTTTAATAAAAATCTAACTCTCTAGCTAGAACTCAGGTGTTGGATTTGGATTTGGATTTGGATTATATCTAGTTAAATTAAACGATGTTGCTAATTTTGACTAAGAGAAAGAGTTTGAAGTTTGGTGTGTAATTGTGATTGTGATTGTGATTGTGAGTGTTATTAATTCAATTAAGAGGGTGTATTGTTGTTGTTTTCAGTTGTTTTGATGTAAATGCAGTCACATGAATCCTTCCTTCCCTTCCTGCGTAATAATAATATATATAATATGTAGGCAGGTGTTGGTCTTGGCGGATGGATATGAATTATGATGATGAATTAAAGCAAGTTGTTTATTAAATTATGGTTTTAGATTCATTTGTTTACTCCAAGACAAACAGTAAATTAAATTCCATGTGGAGGGCACGTTTATTCATAGGTTGGGCAGGCTGTTATTTTGTACATTCCATGTGCAGGGTGCAGGGGCAGTGAATAATGTAACTTGATGATGAATGGCTGATTAATTTAGATATCATATAAGCCTTTTTATTCTTTTAAATATATATAATAATAACCTACTACTACTACTAGCAATAGCAATAGCAATAGCAATAGCATCAATCATATCATATGGAAAGTTGAATTGGTGTAATTGAAGCAATAAAAATATCAACTTTCATTAAAGAAAATCTTGTTTTCATCATATTCTCTTTTGGCAGGAAATAACCATCATAACTAATAAACAGGATTGGATTCAAATAAAATGTTTGAAGAAACTAAATTATATACATATATGGATATGGATATGGATATGGATTGGGAAAAGTCAGGTACTGTGAATTAGTTGGTGAAGCTGCGTCTCCAATTCATCCAATCTATCCTTCCAATTGCTCTTTATGCACAATGGCTTCACATCGCTATAATCTGAACTTACATCTCCTTGTTGTTTATGTTTCATGATGGTTTTGGTCTTCTTCTTTATCTTTTTGGAGGTTTTCTTGGCAGTTGCTTTTTGCAGAGCCAACAATACAACAGATCCACTGATTTTGGGCTGCTCCTCTGAATCCCCAATTTCTGGTGGTTGGTTATCCGTTTCTTCGTTTTCGACTTCAAATTCGTCTTCATCGTCGTAATCGTAATTGATGTTTCTTCGAGGTCGTGAATGCCTGGGTGTGGCTGAGACGGTGAAGGGACCTTGGTTGTTGCGGGTGGCAGTGGCAATGGCAATGGCGATGGCGGGAGGGCATAATCTGCAGGATAGGGGGGCAGTGGCCCACATGGTTTTTGGAAGGAAACAAAAACAAAACCCTAACGACTTGTGTTAATTGCAGATCTTGAGATTGGGGTTTTTTTAGTTGCAGTGCAGAGAGCCACATGATCTTCTACCCTCCCACAGACCGCTCTCGCTAACATGAATTTTGGAGCGGTAAGTTAATAAAACAAAATTTGGTTATAAAAAAATAACTTTAACAAAAACATAATCAAATTAACCTTATCCAATGATCCCAAAATAACTTTAAATATATATATATATATATATAATATAGGGGCGGGTTCAAATGATAACTCAAATTTGGTTGTGAACGTGAGGACAAATGAAAACGCAACTCGTGTTATATTCAGATTGAATAATCAAAGAAATATTTAGAATATAGTGTTTATTCAGTCTGAATAATCTATATTCAGACATGTATCGCACTTTCATTTGTTCTCTTCACAACCAAATTTGGGTTTGCATTTGAACTTCTCTCTCTCTCTATATATATATATAGAGGGAAGTTCAAATACAAACTCATATTTACGTACAAACTATACAAACCGATTCAAATCAAAAGTTGATTATAATATGAATCCCGTCTCCTAATAAAAGCGTTCAAATCCGTCGTACATGAACTAGTTGTGGTTTTGAGGTTTTTTAAACTCTTTCAATGTATGAAAATAATACATATGTATTGACCAATTACAAAGAAGACACTTTTGAAAAACAAATAATAAAATCTTCAAAGAAAAAACACTCTCTCCATATATATTGTTTGAGTACCTTTGATGGAAGAGGAAGCATCAACAAAGGAGGAGCGACAACAGGAGACGAGAAAAAACACCAGATCAATTCATCGATTTGAGTGGGAGTCTGTTAGCTTAATTAATACACAATTTGAATACATACAACCCTTTTCAAAAATAAACTATAAACAAACAAAAGAGGTATCGTAACTCATAAGTACTTCGATCACCATATATTTCAGTAGGCCCGTTAGCCCTATGTGTTTTCAAATAAAATACATATGGTATTTTGTATCATAGGACTCAACATGATGGATAAATTTTGTCAAGAAAAATAAGTCTCTTTTGTTTAGGCCCAAGTGAAGTTTAATGTGGTGTAAGATCAATCTGGTTGAGTTTGATCCATAAGCCCAATATATAAGGAGGCTTTTAGCCTAATTTCTAACATTAAACGCTCGTGAGTTCTTTTAAGAGAAATAGATATTTTGAGGGAAAAAAGGATCTACGTTAAGATATTAGGTTGTAATGAGTCTTAATGGATAGTAATGGGTTGACGTTAGCCTTGATATATATATATATATATATACTAATGGATATTTATGTCCCTAAACAGTTGGAAAGGTTAGATGAGTGAATGAGCGAAATGACATCTTAAGCTTTGGTTCAAGTAGTGGTTGGTTTCATATCTCTCCCTCTTGGGGTCCCGTAAAACGCCTACTTGCTAATATGAACAGGCTGCAACCAGCCAAGATAGGCATTCAAGACCCTTTCTTTTTCAAGGGAGGGGTCCGGGTCCCTACGGTTGCTTTTTCTTTCTCTTTCTCTTTTTAGTTTTGTTTAAATTTTTCCCTTTTAACATTTTAACTTTAGCATCCTAATTTGTCAATTGGTTTTATGAATTCTTAAACACATGCATCCATGATATTTGGGTAATTAGCCTAGTTTTCCTTTTTACATACCACCTAAGACAAACCAAAAAACATCATTTTAATATGCATTTAAGTTGATCAAAACTTTGTAATAAACAAATATATCACATCATTGGTCAACAATATATATATATATATATATACACACTTTGTTAACAACAAACAGAAAGTAGGAGTTGAAATTGGCCAATATGTATATATGAATGATATTTTTGGTTTGGCTTAGGTGGCATGTAAAAAGAATTACGTACGTTTAATAAAAGTATATATGAAACAAAGATTACTCTAGGTATCATTAATTGGTGATTAAAGGGATATCATTAATTATACATAGATTATAGATTATAGATAGAGAGGGTTGTTATGGAAAAAGTAGCTTGCTTGGGGCCTGCTGGCAGCGTGGGTGGGGGGATTAAAAAGGCCGGTAAGGGTAGGTGACTGCCCATCTATAAACATTAATTACTTACGTTGTACACTTTTCCTTCTTTCTTGCATATATATATATATATATATATATATATATTCTAGAACGTGTTTTTAAAACTTATAGTATGTACATATAACTTAAATAGAAGAACATTTAATACCAATTATCATATTTTTCATATTTATTTACACATACATGCATGTTTGTGGAAGTATTGATGATGCTCATTGCTAATATGAAGAGAAAAAAAAACTTCAAAAAAGTATAGAACAAACTGTGACTTTTTTTTTGTTTTTTGTTTTTTGGTTATATATTATTTGTTTTTTTAGTGGTTTATAAATAATATTCCATCATGTGCTGGAATGTATAGCTTTCTCTGTTTATTTTGAGGGAAATTAAAGAAAACATTGAGAAATTATCTTTTTGGAAAGAGAATTACTCAAAAGATCGACATCAATTGAACATTTAAACACAAAAAATAATCACATTAATATTATAACATCGATCAAATTCAAATCAGGTGGCATGGGAGGGATTTCAAATCATGATCCAATCCACCCTTAATATACAAACATGATGCTATAAGAATTCAAACTATATATATATAATAAGACCGCTGTTGAAGTTGAAGTTGAAGTTGAAGTTGAATCCTCAGCTTAATTAATTAATTTAAGTATTTATATATATATATATATATATTATGCAACTGGAACCTTTACTGGGTACCTATCGATACAATCCGTCCATGGATTACCTTCACATCCTCCCGGAATCGTCTTCAATGCTTTCCAAACCGCACTATTACACTTAAAACCCGACCCGAATGCAATCTGCCACACTCGATCCCCTTTCGAAACCCGTCCTTTTGCTTCTGCATACGATAACTCGTACCACAACGAGCTGCTAGACGTGTTCCCAAATCGATGCAACGTCATCCTCGATGGCTCCATGTGCCTTTCAGTAAGATTCAGATTCTTCTCAATCTCATCCAGCACAGCTCGCCCACCCGCATGGATACAGAAATGCTCAAAAGCCAGCTTGAAATCCGGAATATATGGCTTCACTTTCATCTTAAACACTTTCCTTTTCACAAGCGTCATAAAGAACATCAACTGTTCTGAAAATGGCAGCACCAAGGGACCCAATGTTGTTATATTCGTCTTTAGAGCGTCTCCAGCCACCGCCATTAGTTCGCGAGCCAACGAAACCCCCACGATCCCTTTGTCGTCTTCTCGCTGGTAGATACAGTTGTAGCTGTTGTCGTCTGCTCCTTTATGGGTTCGAACCGTGTGAGCCAGCTCGTATTTCGATCTTCTTCGGTCTCTAGACTTGTTGGAAAGCAGCATGGCGGCTCCACCCATACGGAAAATGCAGTTACATAGAAGCATGGAACGATCATTACCGGAATACCAGTTAAGAGTGATGTTTTCCATGCTCAAAACGACAGCGTAGGAGTTAGGGTTTGCTTTGAGAAGGTGTTGAGCTAAATCAATGGAGATAAGACCAGCACTGCAACCCATTCCACCGAGGTTGAAGCTCATGATATCGGGTCGGAGCTTGTAGTGGTTAACGATCATGGAAGATAAAGAAGGGGTGGGATTGAATAAGCTGCAATTCACGATAAGTATGCTGATCTCTTGTGGTCGAACTCCGGTTTTTTCGAAGAGGGAATCGAGGGCACCGAACATGACTAGCTCGGCTTCTTCACGGGCTTCTTTCATGTTGAGTTGTGGAGGTCGAGCCGTGATACCTTTAGGAAGATAAGTCTCGTCTCCTAAACCGGACCGGGTTGCGATTCGTTTCTGGAAATGCATCGTATCTTGCTCGAAAAACCCGGAGTCTTCGGACATCTTGGTGAAGGATTCGTTGGCCATTTTGCGGTCATCTTGGGGTTTGTAGCAAGCGAAATCGACAAGATAGATTGGGGTTGGACGTTTAGCCCAGTAAACTCCAGAGAGGAAGAGTAAAAGAATGGAAGCGGTGAGACCAGTGGCGGTGTCGAAGGTGGTGAGGATTTGTGAGAAGTTGTGGAGTTTAAGTCGAAGGCCGGTGAGCTGAATGATGGTGGTTATGAATAAGGGGAAAAGAAGAAGAAGCAATACAAGAGTTGCAGGGTTACAAGAATAGCCATAGCCAAGCTTGACGTATTTGAGCTTGACAGATTGTAAGAAATCAGGAAGTTTTCGACGGATTTTGATGACGATGGAAGTGGAGTCGTCTTTGATGGCGAGTTCAGCCGTTAACCTTTCCTTATCCATATCTACAGTACTAGTATTGTGATCCATGGCAGAAAGGAAAACAATTAATCTGTATATATATATATATAGGAATGTGATATTGATATACAATTGCAGCTAGCTATATATATAATTGGGAAGAGGAAAGGAAAGGAAAGGAATGGAGGGAGAGAATTGAAATTGAAAGAAATTAAAGAGAGAATGGATTTATGGATATAGAAAAGGGAAAGTGTAAGTGTATATATGTATATAGCCAAGGGTAAGGTGGGCAGATGATGGTGTTAAGATTCATTAAATGGGAAGATGGTGGATGGCTGGCTGGCTGTTTGTCTGGCTGGCCAGAGTTGAGTTGAGTTTGAGTTTAGATATAGCTCAACCACCTAAGGCTAATGAGCACATTATATATTTTAAAAACAAACTCCAAAATTCATGTTAAAAGCCTTTAGTCAAACCCATATTCATATCTTCTTTAAGACTCCCCTCATTATTTATTTATATATATATATATATATATGAGAGGGTTCAAATGAGAACTTAAATTTGGTTGTGAATGAGAGGACAAATGAGAGTGCGACACGTGTCCCATTCAAAAAAATATTTAGGCTGAATATAGTATTTATTCAGTTTGAATATACAAAGAAATATTCAGACTGGATATAATATTTATTCAGTTTGAATAATGTTTATTCAGTCTAAATATTTCTTTGTATATTCAGTTTGAATAATCTATATTCAGACACGTGTCGCACTCTCATTTGTTCTCACATTCACAACCAAATTTAAGTTCGCATTTGAACTTTCCCCCCTCTCTCTCTCTCTCTATATATATATATATATAGAAAGAGGTTCACATGAGAGCTTTGTAAATTTAAAAGAACAAAGGGACTCATTTTGGACCATATATGATGTGGGTTCCACCAATAAAAATCATACCTGATTTTCAATGGTGACCCCCATTGAATCAGTTATGATTTTTTATTTGTGGGGACCACATACCATTTGTTCCTTTAAATTGGGGGTGTTCTCATTTGAACCATCTCATATATATATACATATATATATATATATAGAGAGAGAGAGAGAGGTCAATTACAAAGTAGTTAAACGTTACAAACTCGTAACAGATCAATGTAAAAATAAATTTTTTCATGATTTTTTTTCCATCAAATGTATGATTTAAAATATTATTACACATATGTTTGTTTCATCTTGTGAAAAAATTACATGTACAACTTTTACATTATGAAACAAATACATGTGAAACTTTTGCATAAAAATATATGAAAAACTTTCAACTTATGAAAACAAATACATCTGAAAATTTTACATTATAAAACAAACATATGTGTACTTCAAATGCAAACGAACCAAAGGTTACAAACTATACAAACCATATATATAGGCAAGGGATCGTATGAGAACTGAAGTTAAAATGAGAAGCGTAAGAAGAGATCTTGACCCTTGGTCACTTTTAATCTCAAACTCACCCATGAATCACACTTGCTACGGGAATTGATCCGGTGCATCTCGGTGTATCTCATTTCGGTACATCTCATCCTAATATGTATCCAAGGATGGAGATCACTACTAGAAAATTGAGTATTTTCAACGGAAATTAATTTTCAACGGAAAATGTCGTTGAAAATTTTCTACGAATTTTAGAGGATTATTGAAAGAACATAAATTTTCTACGAATTTTCAACGAATTTCCGTTGAAAATATCTCACAAACATATATGCATTTTCAACCAAATTTTTTTTAACGAAATGTCTCGTCAAAAAGTTTTTGGTTGAAAATGCATTTTGTGAGAGATTTTCAATGGAAATTCGTAGAAAATTTATATTTTGTCAATAATTCCTCTAAAATTCATAGAAAATTTTCAACGAAATTTTCCGTTAAAAATACTCAATTTTCTGATATTAGATCCTTTTTTTACCATAACTTCACTTTTCACTATAACTTCACTTCACAAATGTTACAAGACCAATAAATAAATGAATATATATATATATCGAAACTTTTATTGGGTTAGATAAACAAAGTTGAATTGATATATAACCAATGAGAGGAAATGGAAAAGGGTGATTAGTTAAAACATCAAGTGTAAAATTTGAAAGTAAATAAAGTAATTAGTTTGTAGTGAGAAGGTGATGGAGAAAGGTTTTGCTTGAAGAGGTAGAGAATTGGTAAAAGAAATAAAAAAGTAAGAGATATATTTGCATGTATTAGAAAGGTTAGATGAGAAGTTAAGATAGACGTCAACAATTCCTTCAATTTCCTTCTTTCCTTTTTTGACTAATCAAGATTTGTTTATTTACACTTTCAAATTTAAGTTCTCTCTCTCTCTATGTATATTTACTTAATTAATTTTCAACATATATATATATATAGGGAGGTTCAAATGAAAAACTTTGTATTTTTAAAGGAACACCCTTAGGATCACATATGATGTGGGTCTCACACAATATAAGAGTGTTCCTTTGTTTCTTTAAATTGGAGGTATTCTTGCATGACCCCTCCCCTATATATATATATATACCTCCCCCCTCTCTCTCTCTCTATATATATATATATATAGAGAGAGAGAAATAGAGAGAGGAAGATTTAAATGAGAACTTTGTAAATTTAAAGAAATAAATGAACACCTTGTGAACCACATATGATGTGGGTCCCACATAATATTAAATCATTTCTGATTTAATATTACGTGGGACCCACATCATATGTGGTCTACAAAGTGTTTCTTTATTTCTTTAAAAATGGATGGTTCTCGTATGATCCCTTCCTTATATATATATATATATATATATATATATATATATATATAAAGGAAGGTTCAAACGAGAACTTTGTAAATTTAAAGTAATAAAGGAACATCTTGTGGAACACATATGCATATTAAATCAGAAATGATTTAATATTATGTGGGATCCACATTATATGTGGTCCACAAAGTGTTCCTTTATTTCTTTAAAAATGGGTGGTTCTCGTATGATCCCTTCCCTATATATATATATATATACATGGGGATTCTAATAAACCAAAAAGTGTGGGAAATGTTTAAAAAGTAAAAAAAAGATCACTAATTATCCTAATTAATAAGCATAATTAGTAAACTGAATATAAAATTAAATAGTTTTTTACACTAAAGACAATACATATACCTAGCTAGTGGTACATGTAGGGAGCTAGGTCTATCTCTGGTTATGTATACACATAAAGTTATCAAAGGGTGATTCAATAACTCTATAGAAGTTAAAAGATTTAAGTTTAATTTGTGTATACAAACAAATATTATGTATTTTTGAAAACAAAATGATTAATTGTATTAAAACGTGTAGGAAATGTTACGCAATTTATAGATTTTTAAATTAATGGAATTAGATTTAAAAGAAAGAAAGAGAGATATAATATATGGTTAAAATTAGGAAAAGGTAGCTGGTGGTATAGTATTAGACTATTAGTAATAGTAGTGGTGGAGGGGGATTAAGAAGACGGGTGAGGGTTGGTGACTGCTCATCTATAAACATTAATTATACGTATGTATGTATATGTATATATCATAAATGGTAGGGTAGAATTGAATTGAAGTGGTCAAAAGATAAAAGAAGGTTGGGAATGGATGATGATATATTACTCCTACGTCAGGTGGATCAAAGAACCCAACCCTCCACTGCTTACGCTTTTCTCTTTCCCATTTATACAACTTTTTTACCTAATCAAATATCTCCATTACTTTCCTCCAATCCAAAATATATATATTCACAAATCTCTCCTTTTATTTACTAATTAATTTCTACCCATTAATTAATCTTAACAAGCTAATTAAGCTTGGGGTTTGCCTTTTTTTTCAAGAATAGTCGTCTAAACTCACACTTCTAACAAGCAATTGGGTTTTCCATCTATTAATGTATAGCTTTAATCTCGATGAATCCCAATTAGCTATATATATATATATATATAGAAGGTGATCTTTAAAAAAATATGCACAAAGTAGCTTTAATCGATTAATTAGTTACTTTCCTTAGAACCTAGCTAGCTAGCTATTTAATTTTAACTTAAGGTGTTCGTATTTTTGTTATAGTTTTTGTATATGTTATAGATCTGATTTAAACAATTCAAGTAGAGAGTTTGTTTTATAAGTTATCATAGAGATGGGTCATTATAGCTTGTTTTGGAAATAAACACCAATCAACTATCAATGATTGTCGGACTTGGATTGATGCAAATATTGCTATTGATTTTGTTGTAATAATCACATACATACATATCTATATATATAGAGGCGGGTTTAAATTAGAACTCAGATTGAATAATGAAGAAAAATATTCAGACTCAATAACACTACATTCAATCTAAATATTTTTCTTTATTAATTATTCAGTCTCAATATGACACGTGTCGCGCTCTCATTTGTCCTCACGTTCACAGCCAAATTTGATATATATATATATATATATATATATATATATATTATATGGGCGTAATCAAATGAAAACTGTGTATTTTGTGATAACCGTGAAATCCAATATGAAACACTCATTTGAGATACTCAAGGATATTACTTAAATAAGGTAAAAGGATAATTTAGTCATTTTATTTATAACAACTCATTAAAAGATTTAATTAATTTTTCAAAGGAAATATTTATTTTCTTATAAATATTATTATGGATCAAAGTGTATCACATTAATAATGTTCACATTCTACCACAACATGTATCACTATACTTTCGTTGTTTTATGAAGTGTATTTTTGTTATTTTTGTTGCTTTACAAAGGATCGATATCACAATGTGTATTTTTGTTATCTTAGTTGTTTTACAAATGTATCACGATGTGCATCTTGTATGTATATCTAGGTATCACAGTGAAATCGTTTATATATATATATATATATAATAGTGTTTTTTAGGTATCATAATATGTATGTTGTGTTTGTATAAAGTTCGCTAGAATAAAGTTTACCGGAATAAGGTTGGTCGAAAAGAGTAAAGATGATAGATGGGAGAGGAGAGACGAGACTTTTAAAATCCTTTAAATGCCCTTACTTAATGTTTTGAGTTAAAATTACCAAAATTATTAATTTTCTAAATTACAACTGATTTGTGGTTGAGATTGGATCCCACGATTATCACAAATTTACCAAATATGACTTTGATCTCGATGAATCCCAATTATATATATATATAGAGGAAAGTTCAAATGTGAACTCATTTTTTGTTGTGAACGTGAGGACGAATCTCAGCCACTAATCCGGTCAATAAAGGCGGCTTTGACCTGGTTCCCCTCCTTTAATAATCTCCACCCTCCCATGAATCGCGTCAATCCTCCGTGATCGCGTCCACCATAACCGAAGATGTCCATGCATTTGAGATTCGTTCTCACGTTCACAACCAAAAATGAGTTCACATTTGAACCTAACCCTATATATATATATATATATATATATATAGAAGGTGATCTTAAAAAAACATGCAGAGACTACTTTAATCGTTTAATTAGTTACTTTCCTTAGAACCTAGCTAGCTAGCTAGTTGTTTAATTTTAATTTTGTTATAATTTTATAGATGTTATCTGATTTAAACAATTCAAGTAGAGAGTTTGTTTTTTATAAGTTATCACACAGATGGGTCATTATAGGTTGTTTAATTTGGAAATAAATAACAATCAACTATCAATGAATGTCGGACTTGGATTGATGCAAATATTGCTATTGATTTTGTTGTAACAATCGCATATATATAATTAACCATAATCTTTCTACTTTATGGTTTTTAAGTCGAATTAGTTATTCTTACAACTCAAATTAATAACCCCCGTTTTTTCAGTAAGTACATTGGCCAAAGTTGACATATATAGCAATTGCACCAATTAGTATGTATTAATTATTGGACCAACTACTTAAATACTATCACTAATACAATTAATTTTTCGTTAGTGAACTAACTGAAATATCTCCCCCCCTCTCCCCCTCTCTCTCTCTCTATATATATATATATATATATAGAGAGGAAAGTTCAAATGTGAACTCATTTTTGGTTGTGAACGTGAGGACGAATCTCAGCCACTTATCCGGTCAATAAAGGCGGCTTTGACCTGGTTCCCCTTCTTTAATAATCTCCACCCTCTCATGAATCGCGTCAATCCTCCGTAATCGCGTCCACCATAACCGAAGATGTGTGGCTGAGATTCGTCCTCACGTTCACAACCAAAAATGAGTTTACATTTGAACCTAACCCTATATATATATATATATATATATATATTAAAATTAGTAATTGTTTGTATCCTAGCTATAGCTTAACTCTGAACCACCATAGCTAGCTAGTCCCTCCGGGTCCCTCGATCGGTGGTTCATCTATCTCATCAACGTAAGTTTGCCTTTGCATGTGTACGTTATGGTTTTGCATGACGATTATTAATTAATTAGGGTTACATTTTCTCCTTTTACAATTTCTGAATATTAAATGTTTTTGGAATGGGTGTCCATCAATATTTATTGCTATATATATTTGGTTTCAAAAGTCAAAGTTGAGTATTTTTTTTATATGTCAAAGGAATTGGAATAGAATGTGATACGGTCACACGGGCTTGGACGTGGAGGACCTGACCTAATGTTCTTAGAGGTGCATGGTTGGACAATCAAACAGGCTAGCCGGGTTACTTTTAAAGGTCATAACTCTCGCTCTAGGTCTTCGTTTCAGGCTCACGATTAGTCAATTCAAAGTTTGGAGCGAGGAGCACGTACGTCGTGGTTAGGCCCAAAGGGGACTAACGAATTTTTGAACCATGAAAACACTGTTAAGCATGGTTAAATTGGAACATATATAGGCTTTTTAATATTGGTCCATAGGCTTTTTTAGACCTGTTTTGTTTTCTTCTTCCTGTTTATATCTTTCTTATGTAATATGGAATTCTTGATGGTCACATTGGAACTTGACCAACTTTGATTTTTCTTCTTGGAGTTCGTTTGAACTCGGATTAAAGCCTAGAATCGGAATTCATCTAATCAACGAATCCTAGAAGAGGTTATCCCCATTATTAGAAAATTTAGTATTTTCAAGGGAAATTTTCTACGGAAAATGTCGTTGAAAATTTTCTACGAATTTTAGAGGGATTATTGACAGGACATAATTTTTCTACGATTTTCAACAAATTTCGTTAAAAATCTCTCACAAACATGCATTTTCAACCAAAAAATTTTTGACGAGACATTCCGTTGAAATTTTTTTTAGTTGAAAATGCATGTTTGTGAGAGATTTTCAACGTAAATTCGTTGAAAATTTATGTTCTGTCAATAATCTCTCTAAAATTCGCAGAAAATTTTCAACGGCATTTTCCGTTGAAAATACTCAAATTTCTAGTAGTGCCATGGGTATTCACATAAATAACGTGGCAATCTATTGTTTGATTTTATCTGCTGCATTAGAATGTTAGCAAGTTTGATCAAGTGTTTGAATATAATATGTCAAATGAATTGAAATTTGTTTGTTTAGTTTACAAAGAAATTGAAATGAAACCCATAAGCAATGTTGAAGCTAGAAACCTCAGCCGTAATCAATTTTCAAAACCAAAATCGAAATCGATTTCATAAGCAAGCAAATTAAAAACTCGAACTTGTTCATCACAAGCAAAATCGATTGCAAAATCAAAATCAATTTCAAAGGGAGGCGGTGTTTTGGTTAAGAGAAATCGGTGAATGAGAGAAATCAATTTTTGCCAAGAATAATCGTGTGATTTTAAAATCTTGAGTGAGGTTGTAAACGTTGAGAGAAATAATGTTTTGAGTTTGAGCAATTGTGAGTGAGGGAATTGATTTTAATCAGACTCTAGATGGAGTAGTTTTGTCATTTTTAAATAAATTGGTTGGAATAGAATTTGAATCCTTTGCGCTCTATGAATGATGAAGTCCATGTTTAAAGGGAATGTTTGAAATTGAATTACATTAATGAATCGTCAACTCAACATTAAAAACACAAAAATGAAGGTGTTTTCATTTTCAATTCAATACTAGAACACTAAAAATTAAAGCTTTTTAAAGTTGATTTCTAATTTTCTATAAATGATTTTATTTATTATTATAATATTAAAGAAGATTGAAGCTGGTTTTTTTTAATGTTTAATAAATCTATTATTTTTAATGGTTGAGCTAACGATGATTATATGAATTATAAGCCTAATAAAATTTAGTAAAGGAAATTGGCCATTCTATATAATTCCATAAAATACGTCGGTATCCGATAATTGATTGAGTTGGTTCAATCGCAAGAGTTGTGGTGTGTAATTTTGTCAATTCATATTATATATAGTAACAATTAAATATTAGCCGACATATAGTCTTATTTTTATAATAAAATATTAATTAAATATCTAAAACAACAAAACTTGTTTGAAAATGTAGTTCTTATGGTTTGCTTACACAAAACAAAACCAGTTTATATATCCGCGCACGTTTACTTCATTCATAATTATATAAGATAAAAAAAAAGTCAACGTATGTATATATATATATTATGTTTAATTTGATGATAGATTATCTTAATTAATATATACAAATTATTCATTTGCACGCAATCTTAATAATATTGTAAGGGTGGATACGTAAAAGTGCAAGCTAGTAAGCTACAAATGACTTTTATGATCCCAAAATAAGTAGAAATTCGCGTGCATAAGCAACCTCATAACAAATACAAATAAACAATGATTTAAATGTTGCACAATAATACTTTAAAGAAAATAAACTTCAAAAGTGTAATTAAATAACAACTAAATATACAAAGATCTAGCATATAACAAGTTCACAAGCAAATAACAAGAGGATTTTAATGTGGTTCAACTATCGATATGATAGTATACATCCATCAAAGAGAAAGAACAAGTTTATATTACCACCAAGAAGATTACAAAGTGATTGTACAATATCCTTAGATCCAAGATCAACCAAAAGCTTCACATATTAAGAACACCAATTACTACACACATACTATATATGATAAACAAGCTCTTAAGAGAAAAAGTAGAAGGAGAAGAAGTCTTGAGTGTTTTAGGAAGCTAGGCAAAATGAAAGATTGATGATGATAACAGAAGCTAAAAGTCTTCTTTTATACCGTTTTATGTTCTGGCGATTTTAACACGGGTTATGCTACAACGATCGCATATTTGGTCACATAAACTTTAAGGTGTTAGGAGAATATAATTGTGGTAGAGGGACACCAAATCACCCACATTAGAACAATAGTGAGTTAGGTGAGTTTATATGCGACCTAGATCGCCTATAGGGTTGCAATACCCCCTTTCGTCCCATCTTCTCCCTTTTTGTTCAATCATCCAAGTGTGATAACAAATCAATATCATAACACGTCACCATGATGCACAAACTCCCCAATAGCAAAATGAATTTCAATCGACGAATACAAATGGTTGATCATAATAAATTATAGATAACAAAGCAAATTGGCACGCACTCGATAACAAAATTCCATTCCATTCTTGACGAGCTTCGACATGGCCATCAGGACATCACCTGTCAAAATTACAAGCAAAACAAACTCAAATGCACATTCCACTAACACAAGGTAGAGTAAAACAACTAAAGTCTTTATTGTCATGGAGGTTAATCTACGATGACTCCAGTCATTTATGGTTGTCCAAGCTAAAAAAACGTAAAAACACATAACAAATTAATTCCTTTAAAGATATTTTTTTGTCACATGTGTTGATAAAATATATATATATATATATATATATATATGTATGAAAGATCATGAAATCTATCTCTTGTTATTTTCAAGGGAACATATTCATTAATTAGAGATTGATGTTATTAAAATGAATATTCATGACAATTGATCAAACAATAATTTTATTTTTTTACATATTTGATGTAATATTTGATTACATCCTCATTTCTCAACCAAATTACACGTGACATATATATAAGTTTATCTGTAAAAGGAAGTAAATGGTTGGTGATAGTCCACGTTTCATTTCCTTTTAATTTCTCTAGTTCATAAATTTATTTTTATTAGTTGTATAAACTAGGGGTGTTCATAGGTTGGTTGATCGGGTTAAAGACATTTCAACAATTCAACCTAATGTTTAGAAAATCTCAACTCAATCCAATCCAATCCAATCCAACCCATACGGGTTGGTCGGGTTGACACTTTGATACAACAAAATATTTTCCTAACCTTAAATATGATGTTTTTCTAGTTACTCATAATTTTTTTTCATCATCAGCCATTTGATACAACTTATCCATACTTCTTAAATTTTAAGTATATAACATTCAATTAATTTTCTCAATGTATATATATATATATATATTTACAGTTACTAATATATACAAATAAATTATATAGAGATAGAGAATAGATTGAAAACATATGTATATGAAGAGAGTGTGATGGGTGTAATTTTTTAATTTACACATTAATAGAGAATCAATAATCATATTAAATCCAAAATATAAAAAGATAACGGGTTCATTGGATTGGGTTAGGTTCAAATAAATATAACCTGATATCAACCCAATATCTACGGTTTGAAGATTTTACAACTCGATTAGACATCCGGTTGCTTCGGATTGAGTTATTTTGCATTTGGTTTGATTGGATTGATCGGGTTGATTGGTTTGGTCGAGCTTTTGAGCCACCCCCAGTATAAACTTCATCTTTTAGAATTCATATTCTTTAAATCACAAAACTTTCTATCCCCATACATTTTAAAACCATATTTTAACAACAATAAACTTTTAAAATCTTTAATTAACATATGAATTGGGGGGGATTGAAATAGAAATATAGAGGTGAAAGAAGAAAAACGTTTTTGAGGTTTTTGTCGAGAAAATGCAATGCATAGATGCATGGTGTAACGTGGATGGTATTTATTTACATTACACGTTAATTAATTTGTCACTGAATCCAAATATTAACTTATGTTTCTTCTTTTTTTTGGTATAATTATAAAATGAAGAAATTAAAGGATTCTAAAAATAATAAAATGAAAAGCAGGTTGCATGCAAATTGGGTATTATTATTATTTATTATTTTTGTATAAGAGATTTGTGTTTGGGTATTATATATATAAATATATATATATATATATAGGTATGACATCGCTTCAATCAAACACATACTCAACTTTCTTAAATTAGTTTCTGAATCATCAAATCATTTCTTAATTATTCCTTAAATCTCCATCATTATTTTAATGCAACCTAATTTGATGGACGGTGATGTTAAGATGACAATCAGTTTTATAGGGTATTACGCCAACATTAGATTGAGTGATTCCTAATAAAGACACTATGTAGATTATTGTGGTTGTGAGAACAAAATGGAAATCATCATGAAATCAAACCTAATAGCAAAATGATTGTGATCTTGTCAATATATTATGTACTAAGTTTTTTACTTGATTTAGATTCAATTGAGTTATGATTAGATGTAGATATTACTTAGTAAATTGATAGGTTCTTGAATCAACATAAAGAAATAAAATTTGCCCAAGAAATCGAGCAAGCCCTTAAAGCCTTAATGTCTTATTGGTACAAATCTGAAACGTTAACGAATATCAAAGATACTAAGAAAGCGATAATCCTTATTTTGGTTGTAAATTGAATCAGCTTAAATGTAAATTACTCAAAACGACAACAGCATGCCTGATTAGAATAATCACAATGGTGTAAGGCAAAGAAGCTATATGGGAGCAAATTCTACCTAAATCTTGGCTTCGCCCGAATGGTACAGATAGACAAATTGATTGTTTACTGGACTACAATACTCCGTGGCATACTTTTCAAGCACGCCATTTATTATGTTTGATTAAGATACCCTCAACTCTTAACTTGCACAAATTCTAAACTGAGGTCGTATTTCATGGTGGTGTTTAAAATAGGCACAACATCACATCAAAAGATGCAATTTAAGAACTTTTTGTGGTACTAAGTTTGTATGTTAATACTATATATACTATGTGGTTTGTGGTTTTGACTTGCACTTGATTAATTTCCCACAAGTATTTGCCTCAACATTCATTCCATTAATTATATATATATATATATATATATATGTTGAGTCATTTTGACTTTAATATTTATTTGCAACTATATATCTGATTACAACTTCAAGATGGAGTTGCAAAGTCTTACTTAGTAGTCTATAATTGAGGGAGCTTAATAGTATGTTGTATGATCCGAATAAAATGACAATCGATTGAAAGCCTTGCATTACCAAGGCTTTTACTTTTTAAGTCATCAATCAACTAAACAATAATAAATCTATATAACACTTTTTTACTTTCACTTTCACAACTAAATCAGAAAAAAAAAAGAGACTTGTGCCAACTGGAAATAATTATGTTACATCATCATAAATTATGTTGACTAAAAGTTATATATATATATATATTAATAAGTGTCATGATTCAGCATCTGAACATGTAGGAAAGCTAAGGCCATGAAGTGCAGGTATATTCTCCAAATCTTCCTTGTCAAATAAAGGAAACAACCACAGCGCCTTTCTTCTTCCAAAAACCTAAAATTAAAATAACAAATTAAGCAAGCTGACAGACCAACAATATATATATATATATATAATTATATATATGAGATGTTTAACATGGCTAAGTTACCTGTTCAAAATTCTTCTTCCGTCCCAAGTCATATTTCCACCTCACTATTCCTTTCTTCTCATACACCTGTTACAAAAAAATAAAAAATAGATGAAAAGATAACTTTCAAATTGGATTGGATTAAAAAGGAGCATTTGAAATGAAGATGGTGAGTGAGTTACCTCTACTGAAGTGGTATTGCTTGAAAGAAGAGACGCATGCATTATCATGAAACAAAGAAGACTCAGTGCAAAAGCTAAGTTTAAAACTGCATCAAAATACAAACAAACTCTATATTAAGAAATCAAAAAAGGACGAAACCATATATATATATATATATATATATACACATTGCAATGGTTAGATAGAGAAGGTACCAACCAAAAGCCAAAAAGGTAAGAGCAAGATCGCTTGGTGAGTTTGAGTGACCTTTGGCTTCTTTGAAGAACTTCAAGAAACTTGGCAGCAATACTATAGTGTCCATTGTTGTCTCCAAAAACGTATACAACTGTATGTATTTACACTAATAACTTAGATTACAAATCAATGATTACTCACTTTAATTTAAGATATGGAGAGAAAGGAAGAGTAAATACCAAGAATAATAGAAAAAATTTATAATTGCGTGCCCCAACACAGTTCACCACCCATACACAATGGTGATCCATCTTCAATACACATCTTTGACCTGCAAAAACTCACCCCACAACTGATTCTCATATTCATAACAAGGAGATGCGTCTTATAAATATATCAGAGTAAATTCATATAGACTAGTACACCCTTCCAGTCTAATGATGCCTAGTGAATATTTTTTGCATTGGCCCTCAATAAGAAAGGTGAAATTCTAAGGAAACGTGTACATGGAGTTATTTGGATCAAACCACATTCGATTTCGACACCCAGGTGTGCATGTTTTCCCTATGGATAGGCCATTTGGCGCCTTCTTTCCCAATTCTACATATTTCTCTCACAATTGACAATCCCTCATCTCTTTTTAGGGATTTTCTCTTCTTCCTTGTCCTGGGTTGATTTCTTACCTCCTTCCTTCCTCAGTTCCATTCCAAGTGATTAGTTAGTTTCTATAATCTTTTCGTATTGGGGTGAGAAATCAGTTCCTTCTTAATTAAGTGCATATGGTTCATGTTATTATTGCATAGTTTTGTATATAGTATGATAAGTATGTGTTGGGATACATAGAAATGCATTGAAACCCCTTGTGGTGATTAGTCTTAAGGTGGTTTCTCCATACATATTGGTTGTTTCTAATTTTCATTTTATTCATTGCTTTTCTAACTATTGCAAGTATTTTGTACATCTCAATTCATTCCCTTTTCTACATGACTTCGGGCCTGTTTGGTAGTGGCTTAATGACGCCTTGAGCTTATTCACTCAGCTGTATAAAGGTGTTTGGTACTGGATGATGACTTAATTGCTAAGCTTTATGGAGACGGACATTTAACTTCCACCTATGCCCCTACAAAAAAGCTCGCTCAGCCCTAAATTCACAAAAAAAGAAACAGCCTCTCTTAAAAAAATCGACCTGTTCCTGAAACCCCCACCATATTCCAGCTTCCTCTTGCGATTGGCGATTTCAGATCTGCGTTCCTTCTTTCCATCGTGAGGCAAACTTCCTTCATATCTTTTTAGCTTCTTCGTATGAGGACCTTCATATTAGTATATGTTCTTTGCATAGGGTTTTTCCTCTAACTTGTGGATGGGTGAAGAAATCAAAGGTTACTGGGTCTTGAGAGTTAAAAGGAGAAACAGCAGAGTGTAGTGAAGCTCATAAAGAGTTTGATGAAATGCCTCAAAAAAATTATTTGGATAAAAATGATTTTTGGTTTTGGGTAGTTGATCTATTTTTGCTCTTGAAATATTTTGATTCAATTGGTTCTACTTCAAGTCTTCACCTGTATGTATTATTGGTTCAACTGCTCAAGTTGTGTGCAAATATTGGTTCATTTGGCGTACTCGTTGAGGTCCAAAGGGACGTTTGATAAAGTTTTTTATTCTAAAAATTGTTTAAACTGATAGTTCTATCATTCAGAATCAACCATTCAGTGTATTAATCAAATTGTTATGTTAATATATGCTTAATATACAAATGAGAGGTAAAATAGTCATTTCTGACATTCAGACCGTTGACAAACAAACAGAAAATATCCTCAATCTATACAGACAGATTAATCCATACAGGACTTGATGAAAAACCAACCAAACATCCCCTTACTCGATGTATCTTATGGTGCCATTGAGTATATCATTGTATATTATGCAGTAAATCATCAGTTGAGAAGTCTTTCTTCAACAAGAACAATTTAGAGTGATTCTATATGGTATTGACATATTGTTCGATAGTTAAAATGGTGATAACAATATATAGGATCGACTAACATATGAGGAACATAATGCAAACTGAAAAGTAGATGTTGGGATAAAAAAATCCCAATATACAGGAAGCCAATATATAAAACCACATATTGAAGGATTTCTAAATAGTTTGGTTTGGAAGCCAGAAAATACATAGTATTGGGTACAAATCACATATATACGTCAAATTGTAGATAAAAAATGAGGCAATTGCAATGATGTGTTTAGCTTAATCACATATATACGTAAAAAGTAGATAAAAAATGAGCCAACTGCAACGATGTATTTAGTTTTGTATCAAAGATTATATATACAACAAAATATGTTATTAATAGAACTATAAACATAATTATTTTGTTAGTGGCATATGTAGAGGGATATTAGTCTTAAGAATATTATAACAGGAGATGCATTAATGTTAAGGAGTATTACTATTAGCAACTGAATACTAATAAATAACTTACAAACAGAACAATGATGGCAACGTGGTGGCTTCCCATTTCGACAAAAACGGCAGTAGCTCAAAGCTTGTCTACTTTCAGTTTCAGTTTCAGTTTCAGGCACATCTAAAGATGTAGAAGCCAAACTATCAAGTACCATATAATCTGAGACTGAGAGTGATGTAGAAATGGCAGCTTCTAGATTTTCCTCTGATGTTGGTTTCCAGTTTTCAGGAACAGAGCCAGGGTTCTGGGAAACTACCATGATATAACTCCATGTTAACAAGACAAGCTGCAACATGGGATGTGATGTGATATTACTATTAGAACCCGTTCAAATTCTTCATGAAAAACCATATTAATATAGCTTGGTAGAATATAATAGAGGTATACTTGCCTTTCTTCTCCATTTTAAGATGAACATAGACATTTATAATGATGTTCCTCAGTTTTATTCATTTAAACAAAACTCAAGCAATCACCATGTAATAAGGCCGATAGATTTAGCATTGAGATATAAAAAGCATCATTTGTATATGTAGTGTTTTTCTAGAAAATAACGCTTATATAATAATTAAAATTATATACATATTGTAAAAGATGGATTTTCATTGAATCAAACTTGTACAAATTACATGCTTACATAGCATTCTTACTGTATCTATACATTTAAGAATAAATCAGTCATGATCCACAATATCAAAGGTGAAAGTATGGTTGTCATTGGATCCATGCAAGGTAATACTACAGTCCTTCATGATATTCAGTTTGTGCCTAGGTGTTGGTTGCACAATTCCTGACTAGCAGTTCTGGTTACATGTTTTATATAGGATAAAAATTCTGGACTCAAAACATAATGTTCCCTCTTGATGTTTCAAAAGAGCAAAGGGCCTGTTTGTTAGCAGCTTAATGAGCTTAATAGGACTAACAGCTTATTCGTTCAACTATACATAACTGTTTGGTAGTGGCTTAATAATATAGAAAGTGTCTATTCAGTAAGCTTCTAAGGGAGGGTTCATGCAGAAAGCCAAGTTTTTTCCAAACCTATCACTCCCAATTAAAAAACACGCTCCTTCCATCTATGAAAAAACCCTCTCAAACAAAAATCTTCCCATTCTATAAAGACAGATTAATCCACACAGACAGTTTTACCCATACAGAACTTAATGGAAAACCAACCAAACAGCCGCTTAACTGTTACTTGTTACTTGCTAGGTGTTAGTTGCAATAATGAGGTTAAAATACTTTTTTGGGGTTTGAGATGATGCAAGGCAAAGATGGGATTTTTGTTTGTCTAAAAAAGTGGGTTGGCCGACTTTTTGAAGAAATTTAACTTGGCTGATTGTCAAGTATCAACAATACCAATGAATATCAATAAGAGATATCAGTGTTAAGACTGGATAGGAAAAGCCAATCCAAGGGTTTTTACAAGTCTTGTTGATGGTTTGAACTATTTGACACACACCAGGCGCGGCCTGATACTTAATTTTGACAGTGTGATGTCTCAATATCTACACAAAGAGCACATTGATGCAACAAAAACAATTCTTCAATATATAGTTGTTACTGTGAATTATGGTATTTGGTATTCAAGAGTTTAAGGAATTCAGGTTAGTTGGCTAATTGCAAGAGCACTTCCAGTAACGATTTAGCTTTGGTGAGTTCAAAGAAGCAAGATATAATGGCTTTATCTTCATCTGAAGCTGAATACACAGCAGCAACACAACAAGCTTTAAGGCTCAGAAAACTTGTTGATTTTCATCTTGAGCCGAAGGAAGCCACAGAGTTATTTTGTGACAACAGATTGACTATTACAATGGCTAAGCACCCTGCTTTCCATGGCTGAACAAAGCATATTGGTATACAACAGAACTTCATCTGCAAGTTGGTTGTAAATGGAAAGATATATTTATGTATGTTTTGTGGCACAAGTAAGCAGACAGCAGATAATGGATATCTATCTATATATATATATATATATATATATATATTTTACAAAATCTTTGCTTCAAGCCAAGCATTGATTCTTAAGAGGTAGCCAGGTGTGTGTGTGTGTTTTTGAATCAAGGGAGAGTGTTAGTTGACTGATTCAAAATAATCAGTTAGCTTAGCTATGTCATATTTCCTATTTTTCAGTCTACCTAGAAAGCTTTAATTATTCACACAATGCCATGATCATCAATTTCAATTTTCAACAAAGCAAATAAGGTGTGCTTGTTTTTTGTGTGTGTGTAAATGTCTAGGAAAAAAACATAATCTAAGAAAGTGAGATTGTTAATTATTCCAATTGGGGAAACTTGTTTGATTGAAATATGAGTTGGAAGTAGTACCAGGAGATGAAATAAGATGATGATGGAGAAAGACAATAGGGATTTGAAAGCACCATGGAAGAGTTGAGGACCCCAAGTGACGACTACTACAACATAGTAGGAAACGGCAATAATAGCAGCGACGAGGAGGATCATCAAGTAGCCAAGGAATTTAAGGCCTGAGCATAACTTGAAGATGTTGAAATCCATCGCAAAACAAGACGGCAACCGGCAACGGCACCGGCTCCGGCTCCGGCTCCGGCTCCGACTTCGACTCCGGGTTGTGGGAGGGAAGAGTCGTTTGAAGATGGTTGCAGCCAGCTCTCTCCTTTGGTCCAATCCAATGCTGTTCTGTATCTCTCTTGGGTCGGTCAAAAGTCAGATTGTTCTGTCTTTCTTTTTTTCTTTTTTCTTTTTCTTTTTCTTTATCTTTTGGATTCAGTTTCTTTAAAAAAAAAAAAAAAAGCAATTCGGTCCAAATTACAACACACACCTTAACCAAGGGCCTTATGGGCCTCATTTTCATCAACTTCATTTTTTGTGACATCTTAAAGTTTTTTTTTTTAAAGCATCTTAAAGTTGATTTAAAAACGGACAAAATACAAAAAATAGTAACCTACTTTTATAAATTTCTTTATTATAACATTGTACTTTTAGTTTTTTTTATTACAGCAATATACTTTCAAATTATTTTTTATTAAAACATTGTACTTTGAAAAATCTACCCATTATAGCATTGAATAATCTTTTCTTTTAAATTTACCCACTATACTAGGTTTCATGCCACCTCATTGTCCATGTAGGTTGTCCACTTGTAATATAGTGTTGATATGACATTTCTTATTATAGCATTGTACTTTACATATTATTTAATAACTATATTAGACTAATTAAACTAAACTAAATTATTCATAAATATAAGAATATTAAAAAAAATTATAGGTGACAATTTATTTTCCTAATATTAAAAAATGTTTAAAAATATATTTTTTTAACAAAGAAAATAAGAATTGTTACGTTTTTTTACAAATAAAATATTTATATGGAAGAGAATATATCTATTTGTCTTAAAAAAATTGAATTGACATATCATTCAATAAATGTATTAAATTAATTAGATTATTTCTAAAATATTTATTAAAATGTAACAATATTAAGAAGATTTCTAAACACAATTTATATCCTTAAATTTTTTTTTTAAAAGTACACAATAAGTATTTTGTGAACTAGAAAAATTAAATCACAAGTTTTACGTTTTTTATAAATAAAATATTTATCCAAGAAAAATATCATATTTATTAAAAAAAATGTAACTCTAAAATATTTAATTTGCATACAATTTAGTAAGAGTGATTTTTTTTAAAAAGTGATGAAGTGAAGAAATTACTAAAAAATTAAGATAATTAAGAATAATATAAACCGAGTGAGATATAAATAATCAGAAAAGAAAGTGAGAATTTTTTTAATTTGCATACAATTTAGTAAGAGTGATTTTTTAAAAAAAAAAGTGATAAAGTGAAGAAATTACTAAAAAATTGAGATAATTAAGAATAATATAAACCGAGTGAGATATGAATAATCAGAAAAAAAGTGAGAATTTTTTTAAAAAAAATTACAAGAGATTTTTTTTTATTAATGTCATGTAATCATGATGACATGTTATGCATGTCATCTCATTTAAGCCATGTAAGCAAAGAAAAATGGGGGTTAACTTGTTTAAAAGGTAACAAGTTACCCATTGCTATAATGGGTAAAATTTTTAAAGTACAATGTCTTAATAAAAAATAATTTGAAAGTACATTGTTGTAATAAGTAAAACTGAAAGTACAATGCTATAAGAAAGAAATTTATGAAAGTACAATGCTATAATAACTTGTAACATATTTTTACAGGTAAATTATATAAATCTTTCTTGTGGTTTACTAACTGTCACTCATTTCAAACTAGTGTTATACCTGTCCATTGGTCGGGTACATGACATGATGTTAAACGTCCCCGCACATACCTCAAACAAAGCGACGATTTATCAATCTGAACAAATCGATAATATGATAAACGTGTGCATAAATTTACTATCAATATCTTGCTTCAAAAGTGTGATTAATTAATGACATCTTATTTGTCTTTATACCATATATTTTGTATATTATATGATTATCCCTGCTATATAGTCTGTTGTTTATTAGTTACCATTACTACTCAACAAACTCTGTCGCTTTATATACTTTTACAATATATCATTTTAACACCGGATGCATCTTCTCTTGAAAATTGGAGGCGACTTTGTTATATAAATCAACATTGTTCCACTTGATCCTTGTAAGGTTGATGGTAATCTTGATCCGAGTATAGAACCAACAAAAACTACACTAATAATATGTGCAAGACATAAACATTGTCTTATGCTTTCAATGTGTTTGGTCAACATATGCGTAAAATGTTGTCTTTTGTAATTTTAGAATTAAATATTTTCATTCAAATAAAACTAACACTTGCAAGGAATGTCAGTTGGGTTGTATAATAATGTAAAAGGCATAAATGCTACCCTTGATACAATGTTATATATAATGGAAAATTGTGTTGTCAATTTCTTGTTGGTTGGTTTGTAGCTTGAGGAATAAAATCAACATTACTGTCGAGAGAGACAAAATGACAAATGTGGAGAACATAAAAATCCAGTCAACCAACTATAGGTCTATAAAATAAAAGCACAAACACTCTTATAATGCTTCAGATTATTGAAATGATAACACAAACTTAAAGGCTATTAGTATAATATCTCTTACAGAAAGTCATGACTAAGAAAAACCACCTAGGAAGTACATGTTATCAACAAAAGCAGAAAGCCCACAACTTGTATAGCCTAGTTTAAGGTATTTGCTTCTTTGCCACCCTGAAAGAACCATTTTACACCAAATGCATGTTGTAAAATTGTTTTAATCATAACACTGTAAAATAAAATATAAAGTATTGCAAATTAAACAAACTCAACGCTTAAAGTTCTTCATTTGTCCGTGAGGATGATCAGAAGTCAGAACCGTCGTTACGAGAACAACACTACCCACCACACACCGTTATAAAGTTCTCGCCAATTAGCAAGTTGAAAATCAAAGATTACAATATACATGATTACCTCCCCAGAAAGTGTCTACACTGTCAACATACACGCAGAGTTGTGCGGTTAGATAAGTCTTTCCTCCATAAACAATCTAGAAAATTGTCATTCTTCATGTGAATAAAGAGCTTGAACTCCGGCTATAATTCTCCAGCAAGTCCAGTCCTAAGATTTCGGAAGCTCATGGTGGAAAGCCAAGAAAATGCCCCTAAAATTATAAAAAGCAAACATAAGAGACATATGTTGAAAGCATGTAGCGGGATATCGATCTTCCAGAACTCATCAGAAATGAACAATTAAAAAATAAAAAATTATTTTTGAACAAAACAAAATTACAACTCTCTTGGTCAGCAATGAGTTATGCATTTTAAGAACAATTCAATTATCTTCTATTAAGAATAATTCAATTAATTTCTTTCATGCTATTCAAAATGCAATAATAAAATCAACTATTATTTGGAAAAGCATAGTGATTATAAAATATTTAATTCATGTTCTTAGATACATGTCTTTCTACGATTCAAATTAAATCTCTAAGTCCACAAAAACTGTAGGAACGAAAGACCTAGTAGATGTATTTACCGTTATCCTAATACATCAACACATCGTTACTTTTTTTATGTTATGATAAATGAACCTTCCAAATGACAGAAATATTGTTTTCCCAAATACTATTACACCTTAGTCTAAATTAAGTACCAATTAATTATTATTAGTATTATTATTTATTATTGCAAATGTTGAATTATAAAATATATGATATATCATTATCAACTAACGTGAATGTGAAATTACCCCAACTGATAAGCTATATAACAATATAAAACAGCCTAAAAGGCCATGTTGAAAAGATAATTGGAAATATATAAGGGAATAATTTGAAGATAGTGGAAAAAAAGCTCTTGGAGCTTATTGAAACGTTGCTTAAAGTAGCTTTTCAAGAAAGCCAGTGGACGTCTAACCTTGACTTCTTTCATAAGCTGGAAAATGAAATCCCATGGAGTTGCAACACAACATTAGAAAAGTATTTCTTAATCTCCTACCCAATTTACAAACCAAATAAACGAAATCTTAAATAAATAAAAAGATATAAAACTCACCTAACAGAGCATGGATTCAAAGTGTAACCTTAAACTAATCCTTATGGCCAACATGATCAAGACTCATAAAACTGATCGTTATGAAAAAAAAAACAAAAATGAACTAACCAACCTCAGTAAGGGAGTCAAGCTGCCACCTAGTTAGTGCCAATAATTGCAATCTTCAATTTGGTACCTGAATAATTGCAAACTAATACCAGTTAGTATGTTAATTCGGAACAGAATCTAAAATCATCTCAACCTGTACAGACTCCACGAGGACATCCATGCATATTCAAACTGATTTTCACCTTGACCTTGAAAAGCTAAGAAGAAGCCAATCTGCAGATTATCGTCAAACATAAAAGTTTAAGCAACAAATATAATCCAAATAGGATTTGGCAACACTGCAAAAGCATTTGAATCTCATGCTTCTCATAAAGAAAATTAAAAGAAAGAAAACTCAAAATCCTTCCATGCAAAATATGCAAAATTTATATTTACTGTACCTTCATTGACGAATCTAGAAAAAAACCAACTCAGAAACACCCTAGTGTTTCTGCAGGGGCTGTTTGGATGTTTGCGGGGGCTTTTGGATGCGGCGGGGGCTGTTTGGATGTTTGTAGGGGATGTTTGGATGCGGCGGGGCTGTTTGGATGTTTGCAGAACATTTGGATGCGGCGGGCTTTGGATGTCTTGCGAGGGCTTTGGATGCGGCAGGGATGTTTGGATGCGCGGGGGCTTTTTGGTTGGGCGAATGAAGTTGCGGGGGGCTGTTTGGATGCGGCGGGGACTTTTTGGTTGGGTGAATGAAGTTGCGGGGGCTATTTGGATGCTACGGGGGCTTTTGGTTGGGTCGAATGAAGTTGCGAGGACTTGTTTTGGTTGTTGTGTGAGGCTGAGAGGAGTGGTCAGAATGTTGAGGTATGCAAGAGTCTACATAGCTACTATAAAGTGGAGGTGGTTGTTGTTTCGTAAACTATACACCCCGAGATGAGTTAGTAGTTCAACTTTGTTATTTTCAGATATGGTTTGATTGGATACATAGTTTGGGTCGGTAAATGGTTCTGGTATTGGGTGTTTCCTTTGTATCGGTATGGTGTGGTGACTTAAGTGTTTTGTGGATTGCTTTTTAATAAAAGTTTGTTTATTGCCGTTCAAAAAGAAGAAACACCCTAGTGTGCATCAACACCAAAACTGGGAGGTGGAGGTCTAACCCCCCATAACCCGAACAATATTCATGTTCAATTCATAACCCGATCAATATTCCATCCTTCATAGTTTATCTTATGCTTTACCAAAGGATTGCTCTAGTTAATCTTACATGCCTTACTTCTTTCTTTCTGAGAGTAAGGTGATACCACTTTGGCAACCTAACTCTTCCTTGTCTGCTTATCAACAAAAGAAAATCAATCTGCAACAAAAAATACAACCTTAGCCACAGTTAATGGTTTGAGCGGCTTATTCACTCGGAGATACAGAACTGTTTGCTTAATCATCAACTCATAAAGCCAAAATGGCTGTATGGAATAAGTCAAAACTCCGTTAAGCTACCTCAAACAAATTAATACTAAAAACGCCTCATAATCAATCCTGCTTGATCTTTTTACCTCTCTTATTGAGATGGATAAATTTGTCCAGGCAGACATTTAACCAATGCAAGGCTTAATTGTAAAGTCTAGGAAGATATAATTTTGAGATTGCTGTAATTTCATATGCTAAATTTGTACATTAAAAAGAAATACACTGCATTTCATGAATTAAGGGGGTGTTTGGGATTGCTTATAAAAACAACTTATCTACAAAAGTTGTTTGTAAGTTAATGGATAGTATTAATCCAGTTGTAAATAACACAATGAAAGGGGAGCAGAAACTTACCCACATATATGAGATGAAATCAATCAAGAAAACGGGAAATTTAAATTGATAAATGATAATTATACAAACAGGATGATCTAAGATATAAATCACTTACATACAACTTGTTTATAGATCATTGAACATGTATGGATGTGCATAGTCCTCATGAAACGCACACTCGCAGAGCTACAACTAATGAAAACCATACAATCGGACTATCAAAAACCCATAATTTGAAAACTTGCATTTCAAACTGACCAAAGATGATAAGAAAACAATACCTGTTTCTTGTTGTGTTCATCGATGGCATATCGAGCAAGGGTATCAATTTCAAGGCTGTTTTCGACGCCCCTAGATTCTCTAATTCCTCCAGCAACTGCCATTTTTGTCACAAGTAACCCTAAATCCCAATTTGTTAGCATACGTGAAAAAAGACCGATATTTTTTGAAACACGTTAACAAAAAGAAGAAATTGCAGGTCCAAAGAATCACAAACTAAAAAAGACCGATATTTGTTGATACTTGTTTAATATTTGTTGATATTTGTCGATTACATGTGAATTCGAGAGTCGATTACCTGGAGGGGAAGGATGAAATCAAGAGGAGAGAGTCGATTACAACTGAAATTGAGAGTGGATTATCTGAGAGAAACGATAAAATCAAGAAGATAAATTGAGAGACGATTACCTGTGAAATCGTTAACTGGAAGATGAGGGAATCGATGGCAACTTCTTTAGCAATCGTAGGAAACCCGCAACTGTATTTGCGTACGTTGGGAGAGAAATCGGGAAGCGGATAGAGAAATAGGGAAGCCGTGGGAGACCGTACCAAGGTAACTGTAAAATAGCTAATTTTAACGGTAACGGATTTAATCTCAGAAAGAGTTTTAATGGTCCAGATCATTTTGACCGACGTGCAACCATATATATATATATATATATAATCGTTGCTTTTAAGATCCAACAAAAACATCTAAGTTGTTCCGAAATTGAATTGGATTCTAGAACAGGTGCCACAAACTAAGAAATAGAAATGAGGGAAAAGAAACAGAAATGAGCAGGACAAAGGTCCACACTAACTTTATTGCTAATATTATACAAACATTTTTATACTTCAACAAAAGCTTATTGTACCTTATTTATATGAGGAGGATCTTCTAGTATAATGGTTGTTGGTTGCACTTCTATTCTTCTAGTATTATGGCATGCAACGGCTACATAATCGCCAAGTTATGGACTACGGGAAAAAAGATTCAAGTCTAATTCAAAGAGGATAGATACCATTTAAGCTAAACTACTTGACGGTTACCGATCAAAACATTAGGTTAATAGTAAATTCCAATCTTTAAAAGAAAATAGATAGTTTTCTTTGAGTTATCACTTTTTCTAATTTTTTTTATAGTCTGCCAATCTTTTATTAATATATTTACCATTTAAAAAATCAAAAAAGTCATAATACATCACTTATTTGTAGCGTAAAAAAACAAAAGGAAAAATGGGAGGAAATTGTGGATGGCAAACCTGAAAACCTGTGGTTCAATTTCCATATAAGCTAACAGATATACACCATGATGTAAAGATTTACCTCATATACACCTGAAACAACACCAGTTAACTATGCAATGATATTATCAAATGGCCGTTGGATGTTAAACAATCCATTAGTTTCCAATGTGGTTCCACAAAAACTAAATCGATTCTCTAAAATCAAATATCAAAACTTCATAAAAATTGATGAATGTAACACGTTGAAAAGATTATCAAAAAAGAAGTAGAAACCTTAAAGTCTTCTTTAATTGTTTCCTTAAGAATCGAAAGTTTTTGGATAACCATCGGTAGGTTCATCTCCTTGGCTTCCATAATATCCGTTTCTTCTTTATGAAGTTGGTAAGCATCGAGCATGATCGTAATCCACTTGTGCAGCTCCTCAGGAGTTCTGATCCAAACATACATGAAACCAAATAACAAATAAACAATTCGTTCTTCACTTATTAATCCTAAAGTTTCATATCTTCCATAAATGCATAAATCAACCATTCACGGGATACATTCTTAATTTTGCAATAAATAAATAAAAAAGATAAAGCGGGATGGAAGGTGATTTACTTGTATATTGCGTTAGGGTCCTTGACTTCACTATCTTTCCCAGGGGAGAATGTCGTTGCCAAAGCTGAGAAACGATCTTCCGGGTCTGTGAAGTTCAACAGATACTTAAGCAGCTTTATTTCTTTTGGTGCTATGCTCTTTAGACTATTCTTTGTAGCTTTATATAATTGATACATTATTTCTTTCACCTGCAAATTCAGAATTACGAGATTTCTTCTTAAATTTTGGGGCTTCTTTCTTGAAAAACAACACTAGAATAAAAAGTTGCAATTTTTACCTCATTTTTCATGGAAGGGGATTCTTTAGCGGAAGCCCAAGCACTATTTATCAATAGAATTAAAGAGGAATCAAGTTCACCTACATTTTTCATGGTAGGGGATTTTTAATCCATCTGACCATTTTCCCACTCTAAATAGTAACCCATAGTCTTTCGCAACAACAGCCTTAAGCCAATCAAGCCTTATTTTACTTGTATGTTCACCTACATTTTTCAGTTTTACATGCTTAAATTGTGATACAAAGTTAAGAGAAATACAATAATCGTGAGAGAATTAGGAAACAAACAACAATAGAGGGCAACGACTGATGAGGAAAATGACAGCCAACAAACCATTACCTGTTGACCGTTGAACAACCAAAAATCACCAATTTCCAGTCGTGGTGGAGGGTTGTGTTCCCGAGCTTCAAACTATCTATGGACACGCATCACTGTGGTCTGAAGTTAAAATCAAGAAGAAATGAAAACCCTAAAATTAAAAATGCACTGAATCACATATAAAATCAGTAATCACTAACCTTCATTCATATAAACAGAAATCAAAACCAGTAATCACCACCAGAAATTGATTTGAGGGAAGATGGGAGGAGCATGTTTGACAGCAAAATTCGATCTTCTTATCAAATTCAAAGTGAAATTCAAACAAAATCAAAACATAAACTGAATGAAAGAGAAAATATAAAAGTTGGAGAGAAAACTTACCTGAAAGCCTTCAACCGGAAATGTACGAGATACCGAGAGGAGCGATCATATGAGAAACCCTAGGAAGACCAACAGGATCAATAGCCACAAAAAAAAACCCTACGCATCCAGAGAGCATGAATCGTCATCTTGAAAAGCTTGAATCGTCTTGGGGGCTGAATCATCGGAAGGGAAGTGGTTCGCTCGTTCTGTGGTTCGTATTCGATGGTGGTGATGGAAGAGTTCTGCAGGGATGGATTATTGGTGACCTGACTGATGACCCAATCTGTCAGATTGGTAACCAATCTATGCTGGTGATATCGGCAAGTGATCTGAATATTAATGTTAGTTGATACATAAAAAATTCCACATTTTGATGTACAACCCTTGATTGGATAGTCTTTGATTCTCCAATACTTGAAGCATATTTAAGACCTTCAAAAGAACCTGTAAAAGATCAATCAAATAATAGAGAAGGTTCATCACCAAATCATCGGTGACCCAACAATCTCCCCCTATTTGATGATGATACCTGTATGTTAGAAAGAAATACTTTTGACCCTTTCTATTTTTCTTTTGGGTTCTTTTGACTCAGATTTTTTTTTAACTGAGTATGTACAGTATAAGTATAAGTATAAGTATGTGTATGTGCAAAGAAAAAAAATAAAAGTATGAACAAGAATTGGGATGAAGAAAAGTATGAACTTTATTAATCAACACACAGGATTGTACATCACACAAAGTACATGATTAATGAAGTTCATACTATTTGTAGAATATTCAAGGAGTGGGTTCTCTTCTTTTTAGCTCATCCAAGATAAGCCTTGTGATTCCATGATCTTCAATTGGAGGCACACCTAGAATAGCAGAGAGGAAAGAGTTGTGAGCCCTTGGAATGTCAGAAGCTCTGAAGAAACCTATGTTTCCAAAGATGTCTTCAAAGAACACCCTAAGTTCAGGTTCAGTGATCATAGTTTGCTCCGGGTACGCGACTGGAGTCGGAATGGAGAGATTTATACCCGAAGCATCTATCTTGATGTTTCTCTCATGAAGCATGGCAAAGTGCCCCTTTTTCTTGTTCCTTGGGGCAGGAATGACTTCTCTAGTGAGGCCTTGCTGGATGAGATACATCTGCTGCCCTTCTAATCTTGTCATCTTGGACACATGATTGCCAATTTACAACCATTCAGTAATCCCCAAGACCTCCAACCATTCTATCTCATAAGTTTTGTTGAGAGAGTCAGCTCTTTTTATGGTGATGAGTAACTTAGGAGAATTTTTGGTTGGAGGGTGAATGGTGGCACCGATGACTTTTGAATCATCCTTTCAATTTTTCAGTCTCCTCTTGAACCAATCAACCTCCTTGGTTTTCTTGGCTTCGGCAACAGTCTTCACAACTTTAGAATTTTTTTTTGCGTTTTCAAGCTCATCTTTCTGAGCTTGAAGGGCATCGGCGACCATGGCATGAGTAGCCTCATCTTGAGCCAACTTGAGTACATTTGTCTGATCATACTCAAGTTGAGCCCTTATTGCTTCCTCCTTTTCAGCTTCAGTAAGAATAATTCCAAGGCGATCGGTGAGTGAAAGGGCAGGCTGCAATCAAAGAGAATCTGCTTCAGGGCCTCTGGATCTTTTCTTCTTCTTTTGCTCTTCACGCTGTTCTTCGTAAGAAAGAGGCTTCTTTCCCTTAGCTTTTTCAAGTCTTTTCTTCTCTTTTTCTTCTTCAGTCTCTTCAAGGGGTCGAGCGCTGACACTCTCCCCCTCAATTGTTGCACTAGCTAACTCAGTGACTATGTGAGGAGTCACCTCGGTTACCTGGGGTCAACAACATCGGTTGCTGAAGGTGGTGGTTGAGGGTCAACAACATCGGTGACTGATAGCAAAAATAACACACCTAAAAGGTGTCACAAAAATGGTGCAAGTGTACACCACTAATGCGTTCGCGTACAAGTAATATACTGGTAAAAACCGGGATCGTCCAAGGACTGGTCTTACTAAGATTCAGAGATTTGTCCGAGCAATCTGTGCAAAGTTTCGGTTTTAATAAAAATAATGGTTTGTTTGTTGGAATATTTGGAAACTTTTGTAAATAATAACAATTAATTAAAAGTGGGTATGGGTGTAAGTTTTCCCCGAGAGTTGTTAAATGGTTTACATGGTTAATAAAACCGGTTACATTATAGTCCCATACAATTTTCTCCTCTCGAAGTTCCATTATAAGGGTTGTAAAAACGATTTTATTATAAAGTTACAACTAATGCTAACCTTCGGTTTGCAAATCGTAACTAAGTGGATCTCGAAGATCTTAGCTCCGCCGGATGTGGAGGGATGCGCATATCTCTATGACACACCCACTCGACCGACATCTGAACCTTAGTACGATTATGCAAAAATCCATATCTCTATGCGATTATTTAAGATTTTCTCAAACCTTCTTGCATCATTCAAGCTGTATTTCGGATCCGCCCCTCTCGAGGTCTAAGATCTAATATTAACACTTAAAGTGGATCAGCTTGTCCGCGTTGAGATGAAGCTTCAACTCGAATGACCAAACCGAGAGTTAGCAAAAAGTCGCAATACCCAAGTGTTACATTTGAACTCTCGGGTTTGGCTTACACCCACACCCAAGGGGGGGTTTAGCTACGACACATACTTGTTGAGAAGTCATGGGAGCAGCTGGTTGAGGCTTAGGTGGCTGATCATCATCATCATCATCATCATCACTAGAAGAGTAATCCATCAAACCTGTAGGTTTAATTGGGGGGGGGGGGCTCGGAGAATGAGGAGATGTGGGGGAGACACGTTTAGGAGAGTGTCGATGAGGGGAGTCCTCAACAATGGGTTCCTCAACAGCCTCAAGTAAAGCATCTTCAATTTTTGGTGGCCACATACACAGAATCGGTGACCCAATTCATACCATCGGTGACCTTATCTATCACGTCGGTGACCTCATCAAAGATCGGTGACCCAATCTGTCAGGTTGGTGACCTGACTGATGACCCAATCTGTCAGGTTGATAACCAATCTATGCTGGTGATTTCGGCAAGTGGTCTGAATATTAATGTTAGTTGATACATCAAAAATTCCACATTTCGGCAAGTGATCTGAATATTAATCTTTGATTCTCCAATACTTGAAGCATATTTTCCCAAAAATTTTAGAGACCTTTTATAAACACACACAAAGGATTTTTTCTCAGGCGATCGGAAAATAAAGAAAAGATCAATAAAATAATAGAGAAGGTTCATCACCAAATCATCGGTGACCCAACAGTAATCACCCACGAAAATTTTCCTAGGTATTTTTTTGTCGGTGCAAGTTATTTTTTTGGTAGTGATTATTATCTATTAATATGAGTTGGTATTATAATAGAACTCAAAGTCTAAGTTTAGTGGTTATCTATATACAATACATGTGTCTGGTATATATAGATGACAAGATATCGAGTAGATGGTATCAAGAATAGGGAACGATTGTTACAAAGTTTTGAGTTATTTTCCTAGTTATAATAAGAGTTCTTTCCCATAATTTTGTTTTCTTGTTTTGCATAATCGTTTTTGATATTACAATATGTTGTTTTGATTGATAATTAAGTTTGGATAGACTCTAATTTAGTAATTAATTTAAAGGAGTGAACATGCTCTCACAAATAATTAAGTTTGGATAGACTCTAATTTAGTAATTAATTTAAAGGAGTGAACATGTTCATGTGAGAGCGAGTGTATATTTAACGTGTAAGAAGCAAATAAATACATAAAATGACATATATATATATATAAGATATATATACATATGTAGGAAGAGGTTTAAATGAGAATTTTGTAAATTTAAAAAAACAAAAGAACTCATTTGGAATCATATACGATGTAGATCCCACCAATAAAAAATCATATTTGATTTTTAATAGTGGGTCCAATTGAATCAAATACGATTTTTTATTAATGGGACTCATATTATATACGGTCACAAATAAGTCCCTTTATTTATTTAAATTAAGGATGTTCTTATTTAAACCCTCTCCATGTAATTCGCATATCGATCTAATTACAAACATATATACATTTGTGCTCCCATGCGTCATGAATTGGATTCGTACATAATTTACTATTTGAATGAGACAATTAAATAGGCATGTCTCAAACATATATATACACACACATTTATGTCGAAAGACTCGTAGCCAGCACCAAAGAAATGGCAGGCCAATAGAATTAAAAAAAGGACATATTTTCAATGGTTCATTATTTATTTATTTTTAATTTATTTAAGAAATGAAAATGGAAATGAAATAAATATGTGGTGGCGAATGCGGGTCGGTAGCAACATATGACTCGATAACAATTACTCCATTAAAACATATGAATTTTATTATTAAAGGGAAAATATGTACTTTTGGATGATGTAGAATATTCATTAGTATTATCAATTTATCATCATCATTATTATTTATTAAATCATTTCTTCTAACCTTTTTTTTATCTGGATAACCAATCTGTTATGCAAGCCGACTAATCTCAAGATGACTATTTCCTTTGCAGGTAGCTTGGAGTCACCGCATTTGAACCTCCGTGGCCATAAGAGAATTTTTAATCCTCCTTGTATTCAAACTTAAAACCTTCTGGTACCAATGACCTTTCAAGCTCAAGCTCAAACTATTTCTTAGCCATCTTCATGCAAAGACATTCCAATTTGTTTGAAGGTTCTATAATTCTATTATATCCAAATATTTTGATTAATATTTATATGCTAATCGAATCCGGCCATCAACTTTATTATTTACTATTGTATTTAATTTAATAAATAATTTTATTATTTTAAAATATTAAATATTTTCATTTAAATCTATTTAAAAACTAACATCCGTCCCATTATCAACAACTAGTTAGAAATGTAATACAACTGGAAGTTAAATAAGAATATCTTTATTTTATGAAAATACGAAAACACTATTTTAATATAGAAAGGCACATAGGATGATACTACGGAGGTGTGTGGGTGACTTGACACGAGAGCTAAGATTGTGCCAAATGTGATATGCGCTTTATTTACTATCACATGTGAATGTGTGATGTACTACATTATCACACACACACACACACACATATATATATATATGTTCCACGATAGTAAAATGTTTCACGATAGTAAAAGAATGTTTTCGTATTTTTATAAAATGAAATATGTTCTTGTTTAAACCCACTCTTATACGAGCAGATTTTTAAAAGAACAATATCCTAACATTTTTATAATAAGAAAAAGATGAAAATTATAATAAGAGAATTTATAAAAACAAATTGTTATTTAATTTATTTAGGCTTTATATATGTATATATTTAAAGTCGTGTAATATTTTTATTAAAAACATTTATTTCCTTTCTAATTTATTTTTATTTTGGAGTAAATTAGGGAAAAAAATAGGTTTTGAACTTTGTGAAAACTTAAAATATCATTTTAAATTTTGGAAAAGTACAACGGTCATTATGTTTGCATCACTTTTTGTCCTTGGTCGATAGAGCCATTAAATTTTGTTCGTTAAATGCCCCACATGCAAGTCACATGAGAGCGCGCAATATGATAATTTTGCATTTTCTTTTACAACTTTGTTAGTGTACAAGTTTATAAAACATATTTACTACATTTAAAAAAGACCTAAATTATACACCTGAATCGTTTGCACACCTCCTTCTACACCCCTTCATTGTCAACCCCACCACTTTCACTGTCACCCCCTTCAGTGGTACCCTCATCTTTCTCCATCACTTCCATCACCAGTAGAGAAGAATCCAACAACAACAACAACAATTTCATTTTCATCCCTCTTTCTCGTGGATTTCGTCCTCTTCTACAATCATCATTATCATTGTTTCAATCTCATATCAATAAATGAGATGAAACATTTAAAGAATTCAAATATAAAAATGCCCATAAAGGATTAATCAAAACCACAACAATGATGAAGCACACGGATGATTAATCAAAACCACATACAAATGAAGATCCTTAGAGGCTTAATGTGGTGGATGGGGAGAGACAAAGAAGATGGAGGAAGATAGGGGTGTTCAAAAGGCCGTTGGACCGCTCAAACCAAGTCAAATCGGACCGTTTTTGGCCGTTTAGGTGGTCTAATGATCCGTTCCAGTCCAGTTTGGTCTAAAAATAGTTAAACCACTCGATTTGGTATGATATATGCAGTTTGAGTGTATTTTTTTGAGTTCTGAATCAAACCGAACGTCAAAAATACATATGTATGATTATATCTTATTTCCATGTCATATACTCACCATTTATGACTCAATTAAACCTGAAATTTGTCAAAAACAAAATACAAAATCCCAGTTCATCCTTCTGCTCAACGTTTGTCCCTCCAACTATTTTTGGTGGATTTGGTTAACTTGTTTTCAATTTGCTAAATGTTTTTAATTTTAGAGGGACACGTTTTTTTAATATTCTGTGTAACTATTCTTTTAATAACATTATGTTAGTAGAAATTTCATTTAGGATATGAATTGTTTTTAATTTAAAGCCTATAAAATACCTAATTACCGGTTAGACCAGACCGTTTTTTTTGGTCCATTGGTCCGGTTTAGTCAATTACGACCAAACCGCTTGATTTAAAAAAAGATTAAACCATCACTACGGTTTGATTTGTAATTTAGAAGATTAAACCATCCAAACTAAACCCCGAACACCCTATACGAAGATGTCATCGTAGACTGAAGGGACGAGTCGCAGGAGAAAGGATCGAAGGTATAGGCGATCTAAGAAGAGCTAATAGGGGTTATGGGACCCCTACTAAAATTATATAATGGAAGGCTAAATTTTTTTAAAACTTATTTTTTTATAGTATCCTAATTTAAACCTCTTAAAGGGACCCCAAATAAAATTATATAATGAAATACTATTTTTTTTAAACTTGTTTTTCTTATATTGGACCCTAACTTAAACTTCCCAAAGGGACCCTAGCTATTGAATTTGTAATTTCGTTTAGAATTTTAACACTGTAATGTGCAAATTTGTTTAGAATCTAGAGACCGTAATGTATAATTTTGCTTAAAATTTGTTTAATTTTCCCTAGGTTTGTGATTAATTGGTTAATGCCAAGTGCATAATTTTGTTTAATGGTTGGTTCTTCTAGTCATCTGATTCATTCTTATGAAGCAGTCGAATTTTGTATTAATTTGTAATGTGTTTATTTGCTTAAGTTTAAACGAAATAGAAAAATATATAAATAGTAGTATAATGTGTTGGTTTAACTAAAATAGTAAAAAGTTAGGTAAAAACGGACTGAATAAGTTGGTTTTATTCAGTAAACCTAACCGTTTAAGGCAAAAGCGAATAGATTGAAACCGTTTTCGTTTAGATGAATTATTCGGTTTCAGGAAAAAAAATTGACACCTTAAAATGTGCCCCCAACTCAAAACGTTTTTGAATCCGCCACTGATTGAAGGGGGGAGTGGATGTCACGTGGGTGGTTAGTTCAGGTTTTTTTTAATGTTTTAACAACTTCTTTAAGCTCTGGTAGACTGCATTTTTAAATAAGAAATGGTAAAAAAGATTAAAATGCTTAATGACATCCTTATTATTTTTATTAAAAGAAAAAACTTATGTAAAGTTTTCAATGTTGAAGATGAGGGCCCACAAGGTCATTATTTGATTATCAATATTCTAGTAGTGGTTTCACTCACGTGACCACTCTCTAAAGATCCCCTCTGCTGGATGGATTCATAGGTACCCAATATCTTTGGAATTGGAACCAACCCCTTCAATTCAATTATTCTTCTTTCTTTTTAACGGTATATGTCCATACATATTTTTAATTTTAATCATTTTCTCCTCTAAAAATATTACCATCTTATGTTTCTTTTCAAAATACATTTTTAAAAAATAATCTAACATATTTACATATCACACATGATTAAAGAAAACAAAGCAAAAAAATGGCAACCAACTATATAAAAATGTAGAAAATATTTATTTTATTAACACTTGCAACTAGATGAAGATGGATGGATGGATGATATATATATATATATATATATATATTTCTCTCAAAGCATCCATCAGTTTCGCCACCGGCCAATCTTTGTTTCCCGATTCTACACGTATCATCGCATCTTCACCCGCCATTTTCACATCCACCTCCACCTCCACTTCCATCTTTTTCTTTAATTTCTTAACCATCTTCTCTTCTACTTCTAGTTCTTCCATCTTCACCTTCTTCAACGACTTCTGTTTTTGATGATTATTGTTCACACCCTCACCCTGCAGCTTCAATTCCAGTTCTTCCACTTTATCTTTCAATTTCTTGATATAACACACCGCATCCGCCAATAACGATACTTTGTCCATTTTCGATATATTTGGGACCACCGATCGTAGGGTGTAGAAACGTTGGTTCAGCTTCTCTCTTCGTTGCCTCTCCGCCTCCACTCGGTTCAATGGCGGATTCCTACGACAGCTTCCTTTGTTTTTCTGGCCTTGTTTCTTTGCGGTTGTAAGAACCAGCTGGCAATCTGAATCTGAATGTTCCGATGCTGTTTCTGATACTGATACTGATACTGATACCGTAGTAAATTTCTTGGGTGGTGTGGCTGCTTCGAAATCTATAATGTTGATGCTCTCCTCTTCTGGTAATCCATTTACCATATCCTCCAATGAAATCTTTTCAGTGGGAAGTTGGTGTTTGAAGAAAGTACTAGGAGGAGATCTAGAAGATGAGGAGGAAGAAGAAGAAGAAGATCCAGCACCGAATAACGACTGTGCTTGATTTGGTAAATCGGATTGAGGTTGATGATGGATGAGTAGAGGTAGGGATGTAAACAAGGGTTTGTAAGCCATGGATGAGATGATAAGAACCCATTTCGACAACCCCAGTAGAGGTAGGGATGTAAACAAGGGTTTGTAAGCCATGGATGTGAGCTTCTTTGGCTCTGTCACAATCAAAATGAACAAGGTTATCAGGGCCTGTTAACCAGAAGCTTTGGCAGGGGCAGAAGCATCAGCATCAGCATCTCCAATGGTGAAGGACCTGGTTAAGGAGACGACATAAAACCATTCAGCATCATCTTCTGTAAGAAGTGGCTTACTAGGGTTTTGGAGAAAGTGAGCGTCTCCCCATGTTAAGGAATGATTGAAGGTGCAGGTTTTCCAGAAAATGGCGTATGCCCATGGATGATGAGATTGGGTTTGAAGAAGGAATTGGAGCTTTTGGTTACAAGGATGATCAGTAGTAGTGTTTTGAAGAGAAAGCTGGGAAGAAGGTGAAAGAATAAAAAAGTCATCCATGGTTTTGAAATGAAAAGGAATGGAAAAGGAGACTCTTTTAAGGAGTTGTTTTGGTGGCAATTCTACTTGTACACTAGTAGTATTATTTATATTTGATGGTAGCTACTTTAAATACTATATATTTCCCAACATTTCATATTTGCACTCCGACCCTACACATCACAACTCACAAGGCTGTTTTATGTCATGATTTTGTGTATATATATAAACTGTTATTAAATTATGTTTGCTTTTCGTATCAAGATTCGATTTCTTTTTCATGTAAGTTTTTGCTTCCATGTTTTGTTATGTTCTCTGTTCGATATAGTCTTACGAATTAAGATAAAAATCATATGTCTCCGTGAACAGCAACTAAAAACTAGTCCAATTAAAGCCCGAAAAAACCAATCAAAGTCTGTTACTTTTTGCCAACTATTTTTAGGACAAATATATCAAAATAATAATTTATGGTCATCAACAGTAAAGCTAATGTAAAAAAATATCAAACATTTGAATGATATGTCCCCTGTTTTTATGTGTCTCGACTTTAAATCCAACATTCACTTTATTTGATCACAAAGATGTGATCAAATATGGAGTCGATGGTTAATTACAAATATGTGTTATGTCTAAACACCACTTTATTTGATCATTTTAAGCCGTGTTCTCGAATTTAAGAAGAAAATAAAATAAAGGGAAGGGAACGGAACGGAACGGAACGGAAAAAAAGGAAAAGAGGAAAAAAGAAAAAACCTTTTATTTGTGTTCTTGAAAGAGCACAGAAAAGAAATAAAGTTTCATGTTCTTGAACATGCAATAAAGAAAATAAAAGATGTCAATTTTATAAATATAAATTTTATAAATATAACTTTCTTTGTTTTACATCAAAATGCTATGGATGGATAAATGTGTAATTTTGTAAATATTTAGATCATTGATTAATTTTTCTTTATTTTTCTTTCTTTTCCTCTCATATTTAGGGTGAAAGTTTTTGTAACAACTAATAACTCGTCTCATATGGATAGACAGTAAAAATTGTTAGCTCTTTATAAGTCTTAACTCTTAAGTAATGAGCTACCAATAACTTTCACTAAGGTTTTAAGTTGAATGTGAAGTTGTTGGGTCAATTCATTGTTTTGGCTTTGAGGTGTTATAAATGGTATCAGAGTCGATTCTTGTACCACCAGGATGGTGGGGCAAATCTAATTGAGTATGCGCAGACCTGATGAGAACGTCAGGAGTTTAAGTCTCAAGTAGTGATAATTGTTAGCTTCTTATAAGTCTCTAGTAATGGCTACCAATAACTTTCACCATAGTTTTAAGTTGCATTCGAAATTATTGGATCGGTTCGTAATTGCTTTGGAGGTGTTATAATTTTACAAGAAAAAATAACTTTATTTTTTTTCCTTTTCCTCCTAAAGAAACTCGAGAACATGGAGGTTTTTTTTTCTTTCCCCCATTCTTTTTTCCCTTTTCTTTGTTAAAAAATGACTCGATGTTAAAGAAGGGTAAAAAAGATAAAAATGTGAAAAAATATTCATAACAAAAAGATAAAAAATTTAAGACGTTAAAAAAATTAATTAGTGTACAATGTTATATATTAACTAATTTTTATTTTATTACCATTAATCAATTTACAATTAAATGAAAACTTGAGATATTTATTAAAGAAGAGAGATTCAAATGAGAACTTTGTAAATTTAAAGGAACAAAAACTGTAATTGTTAATACAAATGTGTTGAAGTTGACAGTTTTTGTATATGTATTGAAGGTGGATAAAAATCAACCATTAAAAATAGTCGGAAACCTAAGAATTTGTGTGTGTATATATATATATAATATATATATAAAGAGGCGAGTTCAAATGAAAACTCAAATTTAGTTGTAAACATGAAGATAAATAAGAGCACGACACGTGCCACATTCTGATTAAATAATGAAGAGATATAATCGGACTGAATATAGTGTTATTCAGACTGAATATTTTTCTTCATTGTTCAGTCTGAATATGACATGTGTTGCACTCTTCTTTGTCCTCATATTCCAACCAAATTTGAGATTGCATTTGATTTTTTTTCTCTCTCTATATATATTGATTTATATATACTGTGAGAATATGTATTCCGTTAATGACTATATATTTATCAATGTATATTATATTTGATGTATATACATACATTGATGCATATACTATTGAAATTCATTATTTTTTATGTGTCAATAAATTCATTATTTTATATGTGTCAATAAATATACACGTTCTCACAATGTTTGTTTTTATTTTTGTGAATCATGCACTCGTGTATGTGTGTATATATATATATATATATTTATATATGTGAGAAAAATCGTTTCAAATATAATTATTTTAAAAACCGTAAGTACCAACTATTCATGAATTATTTTAGATGAATATATATACCTCTAAATATAATTATATGTTCAATGAAATATAATGATTACAATATTATGAATTAGATTTCAATTAAAAATTAAAAAAATAGTTAACAATTATGATTAATAATTAATAAAAAGGTTAGCAATTACATGCTAATAGAGGAAAATGAAAAAAAATGGAGCAACAATTTGTTGGAAAAGTGGTTCCATGTCTAAATGATATTTGGTCCTTGCATGGCTAGGTTTCCTTTGTGACAATGCATATAAATTGTCTCTAATTACTTGTTGTTATACAACGGTTGTTGCATAGTCAAGTTCCTCATCATAACTTTATATAAAATAGCCCACGTAATGATGTATACGTATTTGTTTGTGGACAACCCTAACAGCTTGCAAAAAAATGGAACACATTTTTACAACTCAACTCAATTCATTCAAAAGTATAAACTAATCCAACCAAATCTTAGCGGGTTGGGTTGCGTTAGCCGGTTAGTAATACACAAAAACTTCTACCAATTTTGTTACTATGATAAGCTTAGGGGTCGTTTACGAAATACTTATCTTGTAAGCACTTACCAAGTCACATTACCTTATTGGATGAATATGGTAAGGATCAAGAATCTTACTTGGTAAGAGCAAGACAAAGACCACAAATCTTATCCGGTAAATGAGGGTCGCGATTCTTACTACAATTAGCGCTCACTGAGTAAATTGTTGCATACGATACCTTTGGTGGACTAACATTTTTCCCAACAAGTAAGTGATAGTGTTGAATTTTATTGGTAAACGCTTATCGGGTAAGTGTTGACGCTTAGTCTTTTTCTGAATAATTACAAACTCGTCTAGGAAAAGGAAATGAAAGATTAGAAAAATAATAATAAGTTTCCTTTATGTTAAATCGAAATGCAACAAATTAGGTTAAAAGTACCAAAATAAGACTTGAAAGGACCAGAAATGTAGGTCGTAGAATAGTCTTGAGACAATTTTGCATTATACTTACATGTGTTGGGTCCTAGTCCCACATCGTTCCCGATCTTATGAGATGATAATGAAATTAGTCTAATTGGTTCCGATCTGGGTCCCAAGTGATGATATTAGTACTGATTGTAGGCCTAACAACCGGTCATGGTCCTAAATCCAATATTGGGTCGGCCTCAGATTTTTTATTTATCAAAAAAAGAAGTCTATTTTTTCAAAAAAAAAATTAAGATTAAGCATTGCAATATACTTTAGAAAGTACAATTATTTGAAAAACCTAAATTATAATAAATATACATAGAATAAAATTTTGGGGAAAAATGTAATGTGTTCCTAACTGGTGGGCCGGACTAAGCCCACTTTGGCCATCTCTATTATTTGATAGTCATAGTAGTATGTTGGAAGCAAAGCTTTGAAAAATAGCGATGATGAGCTTCCATCCAATTCATTATTGACATAAGATGGAAAAAATCCCCCACAGACCATTATCTACATCCAATCCATGATTAACTTTGTTTGTTTAATTAAGGTGGTTTCTCAAGTTCGACTTCTTTATCTTGGTGTTGGACATGTTGCAAAGATCAAGCTTCGTAATTTACATTATGAATTGAAGTTCCATGGATTGTCTTATATATGACATTGTCAATTACTTACTATTTTTAAGAAAAAATTGAAGCTTCATTTTTTTATTTATTACTAAAGTAGGGTGTTTAGCTACTTGTGCAATATCATGACTTGCTAAAGCTGCCTTATGAGTTAAGGTCTTGTCATCTACATCAATCAATGCAGGTGATTCAGCTATGTTCTTCTTGTAATTAACAACTTTAATTTGTACTTGCTTATATATCTATATCTATATCTATACTACTTTATAAACCAAATTCTTTAAAAATCTTAAAAAACAAGTTTTAATGCATATGGTACTACCTGCTAATGCTTAAAGTCTTAAAGTGTTAAAAGTCTTTAATCGGTAAGGTAATGTGACTCAGTAAGCAATTACCTAAGCATTTTGCAAATCACCTCTAACTTCTTGAATGAATTTGGGAAGTCGTGAAACTTGGTATCATTGAGGATGCAACATCCTTCAACCCTCATCTGTTTTGATAACTCTTGATGGGAAAGAAAAGGTTAATATGATACAACATCCTTCAACCCTCATCTGATGCATGCATTCTTTTCATCTTTCCTGAAGACTATTCTTGTTGTATTGCCCAGATCGTATTGTCTGCCAAGGAAGTAAAATGCCTTCAATCAGAACATGCTGATCTAGAGGAAAGGCAAACTCATATGAGAGCTCAGTAAGGGGATCTAATACTTTCACTTTATAATATTTTGTATCATCATCTAATATTGGCTTCTACGTTTTGTTGTTCTCCATGAATATTGTTTTAGGTTCCCTTCCGATGAATGTCTGGATATTATTTTGGTTCCACTTCATTTATTCTGATCATTAGCTTTGCGAATGCTTATGTCAAACTAAATGGTTGCTTCAGGCCTTGCTTTTTTCCCCTTCCTGCAACCTGCACAAAAATGGAAGATTTGATGTATCAAATTTCTCCCCGGGCAGCTGTATCACGTGGCTCCCAAGACGACGACCAAGAATAAATTCGGGTCTGAGGTTTTGATTTCTCCACGGACTCTACTAGATGCAGCTTCAACATCAAAACAGGAGGACAAACTCAACCAGATATCAACTGTAAGTATTTTTAACCTAAAAATGAAAAAAAAAAAAAAAAAAAAAAAAAAAAACTCTTTTGTGGATTTCTTCCATATTTTGGCATAAAAGTTTCTATTGGTCTTGGAGTTGGAATAACATAAGTTTTTGATTTTGTATTATCATTAATAGTTGAAGTAATTTAGTTTTTTATTTCTACTGTAGTTCGATCAAGATCACAAGTTTTGACCTTAATAGAAGCCAAGGAGAAACAAGATGCCTGAATCCGGTGTTTAAGGTATACTTTGCTTTTATCTTCATTAGCTTTGCAATAGCTCTGCCCCACATCTCCTATTCAACGCTTCTTGATTTTTGCAATTGATCTACCCCACTTCCAAAAATTCTATTGCAATTGATCTACCCCACTTCCAAAAATTCTATTGCAATAGATTTTTCTTGTGGTTTTTTTGAACTGGTGAAGATATTTTTTTGAACTGTTATTCTTCCTGGAATTGTAAGTTGTTTAAGCCTTTTATACTGTTTTGTGGATAAATTTAAGATGATCAATTTATGTGATTAATGATATCAACTTTATATTGTTTTCACCTTTGTTTTTTATAAGCTAATATTGGTAATTAGGATATCAATAGTTAGCATGTTGTTGCTACAAATGTTGATGGTAAACATCAATACGAATCAATTGCTGATATCAAAGTTGTTTTAATTATTCGGCTTGTATAATATCTACCCAAGCATTGCAATTTTAGAGCATGTATATATACTGTAATTGTATCTCATGTAATGTATAATGTTATTAAAATGGGTTTAGATTTCTAAAATGTTGCTGTTGGATCTAATGCTAAAACTTTTAATGTTGTGGATGTTAGGCTAAGATATGTAGAGGGATCAGAGGCTGAGTTTTTGGTTTTATGAGCTGAGGTTTAATTATGTGCTGAAGGGTCATGGATCAGTTGCTGATATTCTGTGTTGAAGGGTTTTGAAGTAATGTTAAACATAAATGATGATGGGGTGGTTGTACTGAGGCAACATCCAGTTACCAATTAAGTTACAATTGTGGATAAAGAGGGTGTTGGTATAGATGGAGATGCTAAAGATTAAGGTAGCCTGGAGTCATCGCATTTGAATCTCCATGGCCACAAAGGGATTTTTATTTCTCCCTAGATTCGAACTTGGGATCTTCAGGTACTTTCGACCTTTGAAGCCCAAGCTCAAACCATTGAGGCACCCACCCTTGTGGTTTATAGAGAAATTGTTGGAAGAATGACTTGTGGACAATGTTATGATGCAATCAGAGTGGTGTCTAGCATGTTCATTTTGTGCAGCAAAGGTGTTTGATTAGTGTTATTTATTCATTTGAATAGTTTAAATTATGTGGAACCTTTTGTGTAATTAGTGTTATATATTCTCGGTTACTTACAGGCAACAACTTATTTCTTCGTCCCACCTTTTTACATCATGAATGGTATTTGAAAATCTTTGTTGTAATTTCTCATAGGTTTAAGTTTTTGGCTTCACAACCGAAATGCATCCCGCCGCATTACGCGGATGCACAACTAGTATATATATATATATATAATATTGTTGAACTTGGTATTCAGTTGCTAAAATCAACATTCCTGAGCCTTGTAACTGGTTTGAGCATAAGATAAGTCCACCCCATAATTTTGTTTTATTTAACTTTTTACTAGTGTTCTGTTCTTCAAGACAATATATAGGATATTAGTTAGAAAAAGATGCACCATGGATCAATTATATATTTACAACAATTTGTTAATCCACAAATCTACTCCTGCAAATGATTAATACTTGTTTTATGAGTAAAATAACTTGTTCAATACAAAATAATATCTGTCAGTTGCATGCATATGTTTCCAACCCTCAAACTAATTAAATAAAGATTAATTTATTAAAGGAGGAAAAAATTTAATTAAAACTTGCATTTCATTCATTCAATCCAAAGCAAAAAAAAATAAGAATCATATATATGGTGTTTACAATCATTAATTAGCCTTGGGTTAATTAATTACTGCTATAAACAACATATTACAGTTACACTATATATATTAACCAAACCAAACCAAACCAAACTTAGAATCTACAAATGCTAGCTAGCCTGTTGTTACTCACAACCACCCATCAATAATCTCACATAATTAATAATTAACAATATTAGAAAATTATATTTAAGTAGTCATGCACATGAACCCCTTGAATCTACTTGTACTACATTAATGCCATTTGAAGAAGAAGTCTTCTTCTTACCAGACTGATGAAACCTGCATAATTTCCTAATTACTCCTTTTCTTAAACTTAACCTTTCCAATATCCCCCTATTACTTTCTTCTTCTTCCTCTACCTCTTCCTCTTTTGATGATGATTCATTACATGATCCACTCTTTCTTGGAAAGCTCCAAAATTTCTCCAATTTTTGATCACTTAAACCCACTTTGTTTAATGAGTTATCGCTACTTAATGAACGAGAATGCTGTAATTTGCTCTCACCATATCCATCTTCTCTTTCATTCAGAGTTTTTATAACAAGGGTTTTCAGAAAGTTCATCACTTGAACTGCATGAATCAATGCAGTCAAAGGATCCGCCATCTGCAAAAATATCAAGATTCACAAAATCAACACTTTTATGTATCATTTGAATTGAAGTTGTGGTGTTGATTGGAAGCTTTTAACTTGGAAATTTAGAAACCATATATATATATATATATAATTAATGAGATAGTGAAAAAACCTGAGTCATGTTGGGAGCAAACACCATAGCTATGTTTCTTGCATTCATCTTGTTTTCAGATTCATATTTGACAACATCTGCCATTAAATTAATGGCCCAATCAAGGAGTGCAGCCTCAGTTTGAGGAAGGGATTGAACAAGCCTGCTACACTCCTCTTCTGTGTTGCAATGCATTACCTGTTCTGGGGTTAAAGAATCAAGAACACCCCTAGGAAGTTCTCTAAACCATGCCTACACTTCCAAACATGAATCACTTTCAATTAAGTATATAAATTAATATGACTAATTAATTAATTAATTAAATAATGGTAGTAAAGTATATATATATATATATATGTACCTTAATCAAGCCAGCCAAACAATGAACATCTATCCCATGGGGGACAAACCCTCTATTAAGTTGCTTCCTAACATCTTCCTCTTGACTGTTTTCTGCATTTATTCGAAATATCCCTTCTGCCTTCAACCATCATATAAAGCAGCTTAATAAATAAATTATTAATTAAGAGTGTCTGAATGATTGAAAATTGGGAATCATAGAAGCTAGATAGGCTTTACTTGAAGGCCGCCTCCTGCATATAAACGCTTTTGCATCATCACAAGTATAGTTGGCACACTATTCCCTCTCTCATCGTATGAACATTGCATCGACTCCGCAGATACTCCAAACACACTTATGCTGTATCAAAAATGGGATTTAGTTGTCTTATAACTTTATTAAGAATAATAATTCATAAGCAAGATGTAAAGATTGTTTTTTTTAAGAAGAATAATTGAGTTGATGTAAGCAAGAATCATCCAAAACTGTAAAGCCTGTTCTTTTCTTGCTTTGCAAGTACTAAAAAAGCAAAAAAGAATCAAAAGGGGTATTTTCTCTGCTTCTTAATTTCTTTTCTTGATGCAATTATCTAAAATTCAATTAAAGTTTCATGAATATATAACAGATAATGAATTGCATGCATACCAAACTCATTATTTGATAATTAATTGTAAAAGTGACCCTACAAATACAATTATAAAGCAAGTAATTTCGAAGAAAGAGCATCTCATTCTCATTCCCTTTCCATCCAAACAAACAATGAATTTCCTCAACCACTCCTCCGACAAAATTGACACTTGATCTTCTTTCTTTTATCATATGTAATATCTAATCCATTTAATATCTTCAACGACAAGTAATTAATTCAAGAAACAGATGATTAATTAGTGCAATAGGTACCCAGACCCAGAAATTAGTAAAATTATGAGATTAATTTAATAGTAATACCTAGCGCTGGGAGGCTTTGGGGGGAAATCAGGTTGAAGCTCAAGTGGTAATCCGAGGAAGCCATTAAAACGATCAAATGTTACATGAGAAACATGATGAACATCAGTTGGACAGCCAATATCCATGGCGGACGATGAAGATGAAGATGAAGAAGAAGCATCCTCCTCGTTGATAGTGCAAGTGACAAGAGACTTCAACAAGATAGTTAGAATGGTAAAATTAGGAGATTGGTGGGATGAATTCCGATGATCAGGGCTAATGAAAGGTGTAGTAATTGGGTTGTTATTGAAGTAGGAATAGTCATGATACAAATAGTCAACATCGTCTTCATCTTCATGCTCATGTTCATCCAGCAGCTGATTGGGTAAGCAAGGGTGGAAGGAGGCGGTGGGTTGAGGCTGAGGGGCTCCGCCGCATGATTTGGATCTAAAAAGCCTCGTCATTTATTTATTTATAATTCAGAAGAGAAATAAAGATTTGAGAATGGTGAAGAAGGCAGGGTTATATATGAATGAAGATGGTGGTGGTATTACTATTAGATATGGAAAATGACAACCAGATTACCTGTTTTTTTCTTTCTATATTATTTGTTTTTTTCCTTATATGTATATATATATATATATATGCAATGTGTGAGAGTGCGAATAAGAAATCAATTTGAAGATTTGATATTATTATTTTTATAATAGATTTTGGGGAAACACATGAAAGAAAGAAAGAAAGAATGGTGGTAGACCCGTGAAGGAAGGGGACAATATTTCTTTTCGTGTTATATATCATATATCATATATCTTTCAAAAATGTTTATTTTTCCCCCCTAAAACTTTATATTTTCTCTAACATCTATGGCAAGTTTATGTATCATATTGTGAAACTAGATTTTATATTTTAAACCTTAACCAAAATTACAGCTTATTCCTTATCATGTAAAAACTAATATTGACTTTTTACTTGGAAAGTATTCAATTTTGACTTATTTAAGTAATTGGATACATATGATTTAGTTAGTGAAGAATAATAGTAGAATTTGTAATATTCTTACCACCATCTATTAGTTCATTCATGTATCTTGATTCAATATATCACATCTCAATTGTGCATTTATAAAACATGTCTAGTCCTATTATTTGTTTGTTTTCTTGATTTTGTAGTAATTCTCTATTATTTGTTTGTTATCTTGATTTTGTAGTAATTCTCTCGTGGAAAACGATGGAGTTTGTATTTAACTAGAAAAATAGGCTTAAATGAACAAACTTGAACTCATCCTTTAAAATTATCGGATAGACATGAATAAAATAAAATAAAATCAGATAGATTTGTTTTATTGATTTATATTTTTTATAATTAATTAAAATTGTTAAGGGGCTCAAAAATCCCGATTTCCTTTATACTTGATTCTAGATTAAATTACCTCAAATCCATTTTTTTCCTTAAAAGGATATTGTTTATTTTGAATGATTTTACATAGGTTGTTTTCTTAAAAATGTATAAGATCTTTTAGGCGAGTGAGCTTGTGGTCAAACCTGATCCATTTATATAGTAGACAAGGGTAATTTATCAAGCGTACAAAAAGATATATCATCACCCACACAGATGTGTTATAGAAGACACAAGTATAAGCATAACGATCGAAATCTCATTACCCCACCAACGAGTCTCAAAGACGCAACGTTGAGCATAACGAGCAAACTAACATGCATCCATGTTGTCCTCAATCGTGATAACCCCCAACAAGCCATGTAGACACAACCATGGGCAACCAATCCAAATCCACACATACATTTACTGTTGCAAAATGTGGAAACAACATTAACTATGTGATTTTATTTTAACCAATCAAAATCCACACATACATATACATTGTTGGACTTTATCTAGCTACTAAATGCATATGTGTTCCAAAAAGAATGAAAACAAATAGTATGATCATAGAATATATCATGTGTTGACACATTTATTATATCAAAGGAGAATTTTTAACTTGTATAAACATATGGATGTATACATTGTTGCCTTATGTGCAGTTTCATTCATAGACATATATGGACTTATGTTGATCATTGACTTTGTGAAAGTACTAAACTTCAACCAATATGCGTTTTCATGTCTTTGGTGACATATAAGATTGTATATTTTTTTAGTCATATTTCTTTTGTTTAGTCATATGATAGATTGATATGTTAATACTTAGTCAACTTTTTAAAGAGGCAAACGTAAACAACCATGCAACTTGAAGTGGCAAATTGTTGAAATTATACCCATAAATCATAGCGTAATGTAATATGGCTTTAACTAATTGACATGTACGTTTAATATATGGATATGATAATATCACACTTATGACCCATGACTTACTATCAATTACCGAATGGCCCCTAAAATATATTGATGGATAATTATAACCCTCATAATATAACTAGTCATAAACAATAGCCATTATCATTTCATATATACATGTTGACGCTATGCATTTTGTTCTCTAAGATAATTTGTATTTGGAGAGATGGCATATAACTTAGGGAGGGTTTGATTTGCATAATGGAATTTGGTGGAATTGAAATCTATTAAAATAATTTGAGTTTGAAGGAACCGAAATATGGAATTTGATCACATGTTTGGTTGGTAAGAATTGGAATGAAATCTCTTAAAAGAATTAGAATCTCCATCCTTGTTTGGGGGAAAGGTGGCAGTGGTACTAGACTACCATGTTAGTATTATCGTCGCCACAACTACCACCTCGCCATGGCGCCACTTAACCGACCACCATGCCATTATTGTCGTCATCACAAGTTCATAACAACCACCCCCAAGGGCGGAGCCACCCTTGGCCTAGGGTTAGGCCCTTGCTCACCCTCAAGTTTTATAAAAAAAGCCTTTAATATAATTAAGCCAAATAATTAATTTTTATAAATACTAACTTTAAGGTTTTAAATAGGCCAACCTTCAACTAAAGTAACCCCAATTAATTTCTAAACCTTTTTATATAGACTAATAATTAGTTTTAATAAAATATGTTAAGTAATGCCTAAACCATGAAGTAACATTTACTGCATGCATTTTGTAATGTTGATAGTGTTTTATTATATTATCTTTTAAGCAATGTTTTATGCCTTTTGTAGTGTTGAATAAAGTGTCGTTTACCAAATGCTTAACTGGATAAACGCTTACCAAGTCTCATTACCTTATTGAATGAATTTGGAAATGACCAAAAATGTTACCCGGTAAGGTCGAAGGTAAGGACCGAGAGTTTTACGTGGTAAGTGAGGACAACAACTCTTACCACGGATAACATTTTATCGATTAAACTATTGCATACGATGTCGTATTGATGGACTAAAATCTTATCCGATAAATAAGTGATAATGTAGAATTTTACAGTAAGCATTTACTGGGTAAGTGTTTGGTAACTGACTCCTATGTAAATGTCAGTGTCTCATTTTGTAATGAAGCTAGTTAATTACATTCATTTTTTTTATTAAAATCTAGTATCAATATAAAATCTTTGTATATCTTTTATTTAAGAGGATCACCCTGAGTAAAATTTCTGCCTCCATCCCTGACCACCTAACACTACCCCTTCCCAACTTTGGAGCCCACCCCACCTCGCCCCTAGGCACACCCTTTGTCCCTCCTGCGTCACCACCCATGTGGGTAGGGTGGGGTGGTTGAAGTGATTACGACAGTAGTGACATGGTGGTAGGTAGGGTGGATGGGCGGGGTGGTAGTGACGACGACGATGATGACATGGTGATTGAGTGGCGGGGTGGTTGTGGAAGGGGGGGGGGGGAGTGACGAGGTGTGGGTGCAAACCGTGACAACAATATTAGTGGCATGGTGGTTAGGGTAGGGCGGGGTGATGGTGGGATTGGGTGGCGATTGTGATGATGACAGTAGTGGTGTGATGGTAGGAGTTTAGGGGTAGGGGAATTGCAGTGATAATAGTAGCATGGTCGTGGTTGGGTTAGGGGGTATGCCATGTTGGTTAGATTGGATGCAAAGAGATGAAATTCAATTCCTTTAATTATGACAAAGAATGATAAATTCATTAATTTGTCTAATTCAATGGAATTTAAAGGATTCCTGTATTTTCATTATATGAACCAAACAAAGGAATTAATTATTTCAAATCCCTTGAAATCCTTTGAATCTTACGAACCGAATAACCTCTATTGACCCATATACATGTGTTAGTATGGGAATTTAACTAAAACAAATAATTGTTATTAAATTTAGTTGTCAAAGATTGAGATGTTTATGGGTGGGAAATGTTGATATATTGTAATGGGTGAGATGACAGGGAAGGGGCACATGGTGAAAGGGTGTGGTCCATCATTTAAAACTTAACCAAACAATCCCTCCCTCTATTTCAATTTCAATTCCAATTCCAATTCCAATTTCTAAGTCGATTCGGTTGCATACATTTATCAGTCTTTTTCTTTTTTTGTTATGTCACTTCGTGGTCATGTCCTACAACTGTCTTGTAGTAAACACTAGACATGTTACTAGCCATCGACTTTTGTTAATTCGATTGAAAGGATATTAAACCAACCATCTTTTTTGTTTTATTTGTTGGAGGAAGAGTTAATGAATACAATACAAAATGAATTAATCAAGTTAATGGTGATGATGATTTGAACATGGTGTGTGGTCTACTCAAAAGTCAAAATCGAATTTAGGATGATTATTCACTTTGAAGCTACTCTAGTCTTGATTAATAGGCCTATTCCTATTTCTTTGGGCGTGGCCCAAGTAACATGAAGTAGCCCAATTGTATATATAATGGGCTAACACTTAAAACTAGTTGATACTTGATTTGATATGAATATGAGTAAATGAAATTAGTACAAAATTAAATAATGTATTCATATCACTCACCCTAAACTTCTTTAACTTTTCATCTCACCTAAATACAAACACACACTTTAATCTTCACATAAAAATAAGTTATAAATATATGATATAATTGTTGCTCTAAAGAAAGAACAAAAAAATATATAATATAATGGCAAATACGTGTTATAACATAAACAATACATTACTATATTAAAATGCTTCCTTCACTTGACCTTCCTTCAATTATTATTAAATCACGATACCAATTGACTTTGCTTCAATTATTTTAACATACAAAACATAATTTTTCTTTGTCAAAATCAATACTATGTGTTCTATAAATACAATAACTATATTTATTTAGTAAATACAAGTTTGACATTTAATTGTCAAGGATGACAAATAATACAAATTCATATTCCCTCTCTATCCTTAAAGTTATATTACCCTTTTCATAAACAGAAAGAATGATAAATTTTTAGTTGTTATAATAAGTTCACCTAAATCAATTCCATCAAATAAGGAAGCGTATTTGTTTTCGTAAAATTTATTAGCTTATGTGTATATAATTAATTAATGACTAAATTCAAATTTAAAACATTAAAACTCATTTCGATGTTACCTTTTTTTAATTTTCTCTTTTTAGAATTCAAATTTCTCTTCATTTCCATATATTTCAATCACTGATAAAATAAAATCAAAAACTATGTAGATGGATTTTTACTATTTGTAGTAATTGAAAATTTTGTATTTGATCCAATCTCTATATGCGTATGTAATTATATATGCATACAATCCTAGCAAGTATGTATATATGTGGTGGTGCTTAATCAAACTAGAACCCTATAAATTTATGAGATATAATATAAATCAATCATTTATGATAATTAATGTTATTTATTAATTAAAATAAAAAAGATAATTTAGTAAATTGCTTTTCTTTTTACAGCTCATCAAGACATTTAATTAAATTTATTTTCTTGTTATTTTAGGAAACTCCATTACTCCCTTTATTTTAGGAAATTTATTTAATTAAATTTATTTTCTCATTATGTTTATTGAATTTCTTGTTTATGTTTTCCAAAATTTGTGTAAACCCTAGTTTTTTTTTACAATGATTTACATTTGTTCATAAGGTGTTCACAATGAAAACTTTATGGTTTTGATAGATAGTCTTAGTGTTCACAAATATCCACAAATAAAAAATAAACTAAATTTAGATTAAATGGTCGTCAAATGAAGTGCAAGTTTCTAGCATTAACAGTTTATTTTAAAGGAAGATAAAAAAGTGACAGTTGTTGTATCAAATCATTAAGGTAATTTAGAGTAAGCATGACCTTCCTCTCTAACTTAAGAAACTCACCGAATACGTTTGTTTAATAAAAAGCAAATGATTTTATTTTACAAACACCTCATTTCTTGTTGAGGTAAACAAGTAATAATGTATCAAGTCCATATGAATTAGTACAATACCAACCCAAATTTATTGATACAACTTTTTTAGGATTATAACACTATTATTACATGGTAGGTAGGTATAATGAGATTATTTATGTCATGTATAAAATTATATTTTATTTTGATAAAATGATGTTTTAGCATTTAATTTTCAATAAAACTAGCTAAGTAATTAAAGTGTTGTTTACTTTATCGGGTAAGTACTTATCTATAAGAGTCATCGTCACTTTTACTTACCTTGTTAGGTAGCATTCTCGATCATCCAAATGAATTGTTAGTAAACATCTTTTATTCAGTAAATATTTTAGACTTTTGATATTTGATTATTGGTCATTGTAAAACTCGCTTTGTAAGACGAGTGATGTTTGGTAAATGATAAACAAACCCTAAATAATAATAATAACTAGTTAATTGGGATAAAAAAAAAAAGGATGAAAATGAAAAAGAAAGAGTGGATTTTTCATTTATTTAGTATAATAATATAATATTTTTAAAAATGGAATTGACAGTGAATTACTCGTTTATAAGTAGGAGAAGGGGGAGGGGGGGCATGAAAAGAAGCAAAAGTTACTAAGTAATAAGGACAAAACCCAACTACTTATTAACAAGGGTTTTCATTTTCTTCTCTTTCTCTTCTCTTCGCTTCTCCTCTCCTTTCTTTCTTTCTTTCTTTCAACAAGAAGAAGAAGAAGAAGAAGAAGAAGAAGAAGAAAGAAAGAAGCAGCAATCTGCAACTGCAAAATTGATGAAGATGGCATCATCAAAATTCGATTTTTTAATTTAGATTCTAATCAGATCTTGTCCTCGTTATTCCTCACACAATCTCTGTCCACTCTTGTTTTTGCTGCTGCTTTCAATTTTAACGTTTTCTCAATTAGATTTAGATCCCTTTTTGTTTTTTATTTCACTCTCCCATGTTTATGTTTTGACTCCGATCATGGGTCAGTGCTATGGTAAGACAATTCCAATTCCTACTGCTACTACTACTACTACTACCGATAACGATAACGATGACGCTCCTGCTCCTACCACCATCATTCAACAACCTCAATCTCCACTCCCTTCCAACGCCGTCAAAAACACTCCTGCCCGATCCTCCAGTCCATGGTCCAGTCCTTACCCTCATGGAATAGCCAGTCCTTTACCTGCCGGAGTCTCGCCTTCTCCGGCCCGATCCTCAACTCCCGGCCGTCGCTTCTTCAAGCGACCTTTTCCGCCGCCCTCACCTGCCAAGCATATCAAGGCTTCGCTCGCTAGGCGATTTGGGCATGCAAAGCAGCCAAGGGAAGGTCCCATTCCGGAGGATGGTGCACCAATTCAACCTGAATTGCAGTCTCTTGATAAGAACTTCGGTTACAATAAGAATTTTGGAGCAAAGTATGAATTGGGGAAGGAGATTGGGCGAGGGCATTTTGGTCATACATGCCACGCTAGGGGTAAGAAAGGGGACCTTAAGGATCATGCCCTAGCTGTTAAGATCATATCCAAAGCCAAGGTACTTTCTTGCTTTAATTGCCCCATTTTGTAGCTACAATCTAATTGCTTGAATTTGCTCTATGTTTATACCTTGTCAATTATAACAATTACTTATGACCTTGATTGAATTTTCTGTATGCTTGCCATTCAAATGTTATCATCTGTATATTAATGTCAATTACATATAGAAAACCACAGTTCAACATTTTTTCCTGGATGTTTATGTAGGAGCCGACATATCCTCTTTTGTCAATGTCCCCTGACTTTTCTTCAAGTGAACCTGGATCTTGATTATCAAGCATTGTGACAAATGACATAATTGACCATGCCCTCGATGATTCATTGTTTTGCGTGATTCACACATGTTTGTAATTGTAGGTTTAAACTACTAAAGTATGTAATTCTTGTCAAGTAGTAGCAAATCCTTTTATGATGGTATTAGCAGACATGTTCTATTTTGTCAATGTCCCCTGGCCTTTGCTCCAATTATGTTGTTAATATCTAGCTTTGAGACAAAATGACAAGATTGGGCATGGATCTAAGTGTAGAGACTGTATGAGTACCAAATATTTGATATTGGGATGTTTGCGGATATAGCAAAAAAGATTAATGTCACATTTTTAGGGATTCTTTAAGCTCAAGTGTATGTTGGAGGTTGCTTGCCACATTGCACACTGGAAACCCAAGTGCAAGTTTTTAGTAAATGATTTCATTGCTTCACATTTGGCTACGGTTCAACCTGGCTTTCTTTTAACATTCGGTCTTTAGCTAATAGCTTATCTTAGATTTTGGAGATGGCGTTTTTCTTATATCTTCTTCTTTAAACAAATTTAATTATGAAGCAATGCAGGGGACTTTGCATGTGGTTATCGGTTGCCTACTTGGCAAGTCTGTTGACACATTTACAGTTTTATTGATGGCATTTAACTTCTTTTAATTTGCATAAATGATATAGCAATATTTGGTAGAGCAATAAAGTTTATTACTTGGCTTTTACGTAAAACCATTCTGTATTAGGGTTTGTGTTACCTTTTTTGGCATTAAGCAACATTATTGTTTACTAATTCTTTTTTCATGTTATACTCACTCCTGGGGAGCATCGCTTGCAATCAACTATTAGCATGTGTGGATCATGTTTTGGCGTAGGCATTGTCATGGAACCACTTTAATCGATATGATTAGCTTCTTAACTGATACATTTTCCATAACAGCCGGTTCTCTTATATGAAATCATAACATGTAAATGTACAACCACAGCATGCAGTGTCTTCATTATCCTAGTCAACCAAAATGCTGAGAAAGCAAATTATAAATTCAAGTTCCCATCCACAAATCTCAGACAGCTCAAATTATCATGTAAAGTAAATTACTAGAGTGATTATACTATTAAGACCTTTTATTGCTTGTAACCATCAAATAGCATATGGATGTTTCTGTTGAGATATATGGTACGAATTGAGTTTAAGGAGCATCACATCACACCATATGATATGAGAAAGTTGTGTTGCTATCCGACTACATGACTTCAGATGAACTGGGAATGGTTTAGTTCATTTTCTTCTAATTTCAGCAAAGAGTAGTAAATTGATATAGTTGAGAGTAGTAAGTTGATATAGTTGAGGCTATTGGAAAAGAAGAATATCTTTTACATTGACCAAAATAGCATTTAGTTGTATTCAGTGGGAAAAGGTTGGAGACAATGCAGAGGTTGAGGTAATTTATAGATTTAAGCATGGAATGTGTAGGAAAGACTAAAGAGTCTCAATAAATGACGATGATTTCATATCAAAGCATTTCTGCTCTGGAGATCTAGGGAAACTTTTCTCTGTATCGTAAATACGGCAATGTGTTTGATGATGATTCCAAATATTACTGTGCAAACATGGAAATTGTTGGTAAACGTAACTTAATGTAAAACAGGGGCAGTAAATTATGCTTTCTTAGCTAATGAATGCAGTAACTAATATGAAAAACCCTAACAGCCTCTCTTTGGTAACTTAACTGTTCCAAAAATTTGAATTTTTCGGGATATCTGGTCATCTCTTCTTAAGTTCTGTTATTGAAGGATGGAAAAGTTTTGAGGATATCAAATGCATGATCAATGATTTCATATCAGATTTCAGTTTATCATCATCCTTATCCTATAAATGTGTGTTTATATATATATATATATGTATCTGTATGTGTGTGTGCAACTGAATTTAACATTTAAACTCAAATTATGAATTGTTCTTGATGTGTGGTTTTAGATAATCTTGGTGTAGTTTTATTGTAACTATTATTATTTTGCAGATGACAACTGCAATTTCAATCGAGGACGTGCGTAGAGAAGTAAAAATATTGAGAGCTCTTTCAGGCCATAAGCATCTGATTCACTTTTATGATGCATGCGAAGATGCAAACAATGTATACATAGTGATGGAGTATGTCCCTCCTTTGCCTCTTTTTTTACGGGATTATCAAAACAACTCCATTTTATCTGTGCTATTATTTTTGTATGTCTAGATACATATATTCAAACCAAAAGTTTGTGTATAATTGTGTAAGTGTTTCTTGTTTTGTTGAATACATAGATTGTGTGAAGGTGGAGAATTACTTGATCGGATATTGTCTAGGTAAGAGAAATCCTATTTGAGATTCAAGTTTTGTTGAATAAAATGTTGGTGCGTTACTGACACACTTTTGTTTTAAATGCAGAGGTGGAAGATACACAGAAGCAGATGCAAAATTGATAATTGTTCAGATATTAAGTGTTGTTGCTTTTTGCCACCTTCAAGGTGTCGTGCACCGTGACCTAAAGCCTGAGGTTAGTAAACTGGAATGCTTGTTGAAAAGTTATTATCTTTCTATTTCAAACCAATTAAGTTTGAAAATATAATGAATGTTTGATGTTTTGTCTCAGAACTTTCTTTTCATGACAAAAGGCGAAGAAGCTGATATGAAGCTTATTGATTTTGGGCTTTCTGATTTCATCCGGCCAGGTAACAGTTAAAGATTAAATGTTAATAGTTTCTTTGATTATATATCAGCACTGCTGAAAATGAAGTTAAAACAATTTGATGGGTATTATTGTTTGCATTTTCAGAAGAAAGGCTTAATGATATTGTTGGAAGTGCATATTATGTTGCACCAGAAGTTCTACATAGGTCATATAGCCTGGAAGCAGATATATGGAGTATTGGTGTTATCTCGTATATATTGTTATGTGGGAGCAGACCATTCTGGGCAAGAACGGAATCTGGGATATTTCGTGCAGTTCTGAGAGCAGATCCTAATTTTGATGATATACCTTGGCCTTCTGTATCACCAGAAGCCAAGGACTTTGTTAAAAGGCTCTTGAATAAGGACTATAGAAAGAGAATGAGTGCTGCTCAAGCTCTCAGTAAGTTTTAACTACTACTTTTTTTACAATAATAAGATGTTTTTTTTTTTACCAAATAAGATGAAAAGTAATTAATGCATGGGTGGTTGTGATTGATTGCAGCTCATCCATGGTTGTCAAGCGAAAACCATCCTATTCCTTTAGATATATTGATCTATAAATTGGTGAAGTCGTATCTTCATGCTTCTCCATTCAAACGTGCTGCACTCAAGGTATTAATTAAATTAATTATCTTTTAACATCATGATTACTATCTATCTATCAAGATATGGTTAAATAAGTGGTTGCAAATGAGAATTGAGTTTGATTGATTGATTGCAGGCACTGTCAAAAGCTTTGACAGAGGATGAATTGGTTTATCTTAGAGCTCAATTTATGCTTTTGGAACCAAACAAAGATGGTCGTGTATCTCTTGACAACTTCAGAATGGTAAATTACATTTACTACTAATTCCCATCTTTTGCTATTACATTTAAGTGGTGCTAAGTTAGGAATCTTATTTGCAGGCTCTTATGCGTAATGCTACAGATGCAATGAAGGAGTCTAGGGTCCCTGATATTCTAAATGCGGTGAGTCATATATATATATATATCATTTTAAACGAGAATGAGAATGAGATATGGTTTGGGTTTATGAGTGTGTGTTTTGTGGTTGTAGATGGCCCCTCTGTCTTATAGGAAGATGGACTTTGAAGAGTTTTGTGCAGCAGCCATCAGCACGTATCAATTGGAAGCACTTGAAACGTGGGAACAGATTGGATCAACGGCATTCGACTATTTTGAACAGGAGGGTAATCGTACAGTCTCTGTTGAGGAACTTGCTCGGGTATATATATCTATCTGCTTTTGAATTTTGAATATTATTTGTTGGTTTTGATGAATGAATGAATGATAGATATAAATATATGTATATGTATTTGAATGTAGGAGCTGAACGTGGGGCCTACGGCTCATACGATACTGAAGGAATGGATACGAAGTGATGGTAAACTGAGTTTGCTTGGTTATACCAAGTTTTTGCATGGAGTCACCCTTCGCAGCTCCTCAAACACAAGACATTAATTGATTAATTACTACTATTATTATTATTATTATTATAAGCAGTTGAGTAGAGATTTTTAAACAGATTTTCTTGTTTTGCGATTGCTTTTGAATTGAAGGGCATGGGAGTGTAGAAGTGAATATAGTTTTTTTTTACTAGGAGGAGACAGACTCACAAAAATCACAACTGAAAGGGGTTTTTTCTTTTAATTTTTTATTTTATTTTAATCTAGTTGAGTGTGGAAGGAAGACATTGTTGTTGGTGAATATTATTCTTTTTCTTCATTTTTCCCTCCCAAGTTGCCAACATAAACATGAAGGTTGTTTTGTTAAAAACACAAGATTTTTATCATCCTACAAATTCTTCCTCAACAACCAACCAACCATTTAATTTAATTTTAATTAATTATGTTAAATGATCTTTAATATCTTATCTATTACAACACTATTGATTGCTCTTAATCCATTTGGTCTTTACACCTGTTCTACAACCACCACAATTGCCCAACCAAGATTAAAGACAACTGATGTTCATATTTATAGAAAATAAGATTTATAAGTCTTATATGGATAGAAAATAAGATTTATAAGTCTTAAATGAATAACTTATATTATGTGGTTTTAAATTGATTTAAAGGTTATTAGGCTAACCTATTGTTTGGGTTATGTGGCCTTACAAAGAGGTTGCACCTATCACATTAAAAAAAGAAATATATAAGTGTATGATGGTTTAGAATTGATTTAGAGGTCATTGGGTTGGGGCTTTATAGAGATGTTGCACCTATCACAGATAGAATGAGAAAGATATAAGATTACGATGGTTTGTGCATGTTAGAAAGACACCAACTCTATTGACAAGTTTAGAATGCAACGATTGAGGTTGAGGAGGGGGGAATATCTGAGATGAGTAATTGGTGAAGTTAGACTTTGGAGATTAATAGTTGCGTGTAGCAAGTTTTGTACAAACTTGCACTTGTGTGGACAAATAAGGTTAAGAATAGTAAATTTTTATAAGAATTATTAGTGGTGGGAAGATATAGAGTACGGAGGCCTGTAGGCTATAGTTGTAGGGAGAGGTAAAGAACCAATATTAACGATAGCAAGATCTTGGAAATGGTTGGAGGAAGGGGATCCGATCCTACATTCCTACTACCTCTTTTAATGAGATTTAACGTTTTACTGTTGACTGTTGTTGCTAATTACTATTTACATTGCATGATTATACAATATTCTTCCTCTCTCTTACTTCTCTTCGTCACCTTCTTCACTGGTGTCTTTTTTTTGTTTTTTTTCCTTTCAAAATCATCACAACCCTCAATATCTTAAATCAATCTCTCTACTTTTTAAAATAGAGAAAATGTAAACCCTTATTTCTAAATGTGTTTGATTTGATTTACTTAATTTGTAATTAAATTCAAAGGAACAATACCATCATTATCTTTTGAAAGGTGTATCATATTATATTTAATGGTTGATTAAAAGAAATCATGCCCGACTTTTGTTAGGTTTTCTGGAATTCGTCCCTAAACTTCATTTTATTACAAATAACTTATAGACGTCTATAATTTGTCCTTCAAACAAATGTTTGTTATGCTTTTTTGTTAACTTCAATTAAATGATGGACAACAACAGGATCTGTTCTATAGGCTCGTACCTCTGTATTCTTGATTCCTAATAAAAAAAGTTAAATGATGGACATAATAGATATTTTGATTACGAAATGACATACGACGTTTAAAAGAGAAAAATAACAACCAATTTCCTCTTCGCCACTTCTTTCCAGATTTTGCCAATCAACATACAATTTGGCACAAACGAATACAACGTTTTCATGTCTGCTTCCTTCATGTTTTTGCATGTCACATGTTATTTTATCATAAAAATGTCTACAATGTTCTCACTTAATAACTAATCAGTGGAAGGAACAAAACAAAATTTACATATCAGGAAGTTAGGGACGAAATCTAGAAAACTATCAAACATTAGGGACGATTTTTTGTAAATTTTATATTTAAATAATGGGAATGGTAATGAGGAAGTAGGTGGCAAGCGGAGAGTGGGTTTAAAATCAACACTCCTCCTCCATTCTTTTTTCTTTATTTAATAATATTATTATTATATAATAGTAGTAGTAATTAATTACTTCATTCTTTTTATTTTTGTTTCAATTACTATCTAATCTTTAACAAAATACGCACTTTACTCCCATATCTTTACTTTGAACATAAGTTTCTAGATTAACTTACGTATGGTGAGTTAAAAAAATCTTCAGTTGTCTTGTAGAATTCAAACTAATAATCTTAGAAAAGAACTCTTAAAAACTCGAGTCTTATTATCATTTGAACTAACCCCATAAAATTTACTTCTATATCTTTTAACATTAATACAAATATATATAATTATTAGTCAACATCAAAATTGATTAAGAATGTTAATTATTGTACACGTCGACATGTTTAAATATATATATATATATATATATATATAAAGTATATGATGTTAATTAATTAACTTACTAGAAAAAAAACAAATGAAATTGGTTAAATAGAGATGGATTAAGAAAGAATAAAGTTTAGGGAATCAAAAAGATAGATGGTCCAATCACCTTCTAACAAACAAGACTATTATAAATAATATATAATACTAAATAACAATAATAATAATTATTATTATTTCTTTGCTTGCCAATTTCTCACTGGAGACTTCCATTCAAATATTGATGGTCTTTTTATACCTTTTATAAAAATGATTTCGAACTTTTTTTTTATTATTATTATCATATTTTATATATTAACTCAACTAATGTAACAAATAATAAAAAATTTATTTATTATATTTGACAAATTTTACCAACAAACAACATTGAGTATTATTGCTATTCTTGAAATAACATTCAAACTAAAAAATATAAATTTTATGCATGAAATTGAAGTTTAAAAAGTGAGGTCAGCACTACATCTCAATTAGAGATGGCAAAAAAGGGTTCTTGATCTCAAATATTATTCATCGTAACCGGTCTCAGCGTAACAAGTTTCGGTCCCGCTCGTAAAATTAAGGTTCGGTTAAGCTTGCGTTGTAACCGGTCCGGTAACTTATCCTATGTTATTTATTTATTTTTAGCTTTTTTGATAAATTTTTGATAGTATTATAATATATTTAATTGTGGCACTCAAATACGCTTTAAAAATATGTTTTATTATAGTTTTATAATTGGTTTTCAACCTAATAAACTTAAAAAATACGTTTGTTATAGTTTTATAATTGGTTTTCAATCAAACACGCTTAAAAAATTAGAAATACATTTAATAATACACATAAAAATACATTTATTTTAGAAACCCGGTCTTGAGCCGATCCCTGAAAATCGCTAAAATCCATAACCGATGTCCCATAACCGGGTCTTACTACTCTCGGGCTGTGCCGGTCAAGGACCAGTCTCGGGCCCATTTTACCATCTCTAATCTCAATTGTAATTTCACTCCATTAAAAAGAAATAAATTTAAAACCAATTTTGCAAAAGGTGCTCATTTTTATAAATTTCATCATTATACAAAAACAACATTAATTCCCACTCCGAATACACAAAATTACTTTAAATTATTTTAAGTTCAAAAACCAATTTGTATTTTTTTTTCAAAGTTTCTTGTATTCATTGAATTTTGGATTTTCAATGTGCAATACCTTGATATCGCATCTATATGAGTTTGATTATATCCAGATCAGACTATAAAATTTTATTATTGGCAATTAAAATAATTACATGTTTCATTATTTCAAAAAAAAATATTAACAAAGAAGAATACAAGTTAGGTCTAAATAAAAATTAGTTTGTTAAAAGAAATTACATTAATCTATGTTTGTTTTGTTTTATTGATTATTAGTTTGACTTGATGTATAATTTAATATAAGTTTTTATCCAACTAACAATTAACTATTTAATAAAACAATTTAATTTCATAAACTTGTGCCATCCTATACCTTAGGTTGACAAGTAAGTTTAAGAACAAACGTTTCAAAACTAAAAATGTAGGATTTGAAGGGTTGGTTGTGTAATCACGACATTGGTTTCAACTTTTGTAAATGAAACTTTATGACATAGTGACTATTAATTAATTGTATATAAATAAAATCAAATAGAATAGAATTTTAAATGACAGTATAAGCAATTAACTTTTTACAATAAATATTTATAAAATAATATAATTTCATTGATGGTAAAAAGTTAATTGCCTATGTTATTAATGTTAGTTTCAAAATTTATTTATAATGTTTTATTTCAAAAAATTTAAGAATCTAATCATCTAAAATAGGAAAACTTGTTATATTTTTTTTTTTTAAAAAAAAAGGGTAAATTTAGAGAATGTTAAATCACATAACGTGATTCATGTGGGGTTTGCAACCCTGGACACGTACGAAGTCGATGGAGACACCCCCATTAAAAATAATTACGCTTTTATATTTACAAATAATTTTATATAACAACTTAATATTAAGTAGTGTTTGATAAAAACAATTTATTGACTTATTTTGATCTGACACAAGTTATAAATATTTTTAAGTATTTGAATTAACAGTTTATATCGGTACCAAACCAATAATAAATAAGTTTTTAAAGAAGTTAGATCATTCTTACTTATCAAAAGCTGACAAATATTTTTATATAAAATACAATAAATTATTTTAAGTAAGCAATCCCAAACACCTTCTTAGGGGGTGTTTGTTTGGGCTTATCAAAAATAACTTATTCTTTTCATAATAAGTGCTTATCAACTTATGCGGTATCAGACCGGAGTTTTAAAAAAAGTGTTTGGATAGGCTTATGGCGGTTCCACACCGGAATAAGTCAATAAGTTGTTTTTAGTGTTTGGCATAAAAGTGCTTATATATGCAAAAAGTGCTAATAAGTTATAAGTCATTTTGATAAATCAGAATGTTTTTTGACTTATGGAAAAATCCTTTTCACCGGTGAGGAACCGGTATAAGTTGTTTCTGTTTTTGCCCATCCAAACACTAAAAATAGCTTTTCACCGGTTCGACACCGGTATAAGTTAATAAGTTGTTTTGATAAGCCCAAACAAACACCCCCCTTAATATATAGAATTCAAAACTTCAAAATGAAAACCGGAACTTTGGAAATCTTATACATAAAGTTTGATTCCTTTTGAACATTAGCTATTCTATGAAAATGAAATTTTAGTATTTAACAAATAACAAGCATGCTTTAACTTTTGTAAGGATATTATAAAATAATATTTTTTAATGAAAACTTAGTGTTAGAAATTTTGTTGGGATGATGACTTGCTAAATATATATTTTCTAAATACTACTGTGGAATGTCAAAAAGAAAAAAAAATCATATTTATGTTATTTTAACAGTTTTTAAACTTTATTGTTTTTTATGCTATATGTAATACTATGAAAGAGCTATATAAGATTATTTTTAATTTTTTTAACAACTAAATCATTAAACTTTTAAAAATTGATTATATACGCGATTTTAACCCGAAATAGCTTACTTATAACAAGCTAAAAGAGTTCTAAAGTTAAAGAAAACACTTAAATCCGTTTTATCATTCCCACATCCTACGGCATTTATTATTTTTGTCTTTAGATGCTCACTTTTTTATAAAAAAAATTTTGGACTGACGGAGACAATATTTTAATAGAGTATGTATTGACAGATGAAAAAATATGAGAAAACAAAAAAAAAACTGATAAAAAAGAGAGAGAGATCAATAACAGAATAGTAATGTATATAACTAATTTCGAAACGGTTGATTGTTTATTTATTGAAAAACATAGATTAAATAATTTAAAATAAGAAAGTTTAATAGTTTGCTCATTCAAATAAAATCTTAAATCAATCTAACATAGGAAAGTTTTTCAAGTTCATTGGAATCCTAAAAATAGGGTTTTGACAACGATGGTGTGAGGATGATTCACTTTTATAGGGGTGTAATTAGTATATATTAGGGGTGCCATTAGCCTCCTCCTTCTTTAACAATAAAAATAAAGTTGATTTTTTTGGGAGTGTAAAGCTAGCTATAAAAAGAAGAAGAAATGGACAGCCATCATTTTTCTACTTTTGGGATTCGGGGGGTATAAATGGAAGAGGTTGGAGTACAAGTTGAACTCCCCCTCCCTTGGGCCTGGGCACACACACACACACACTCCTTACTTAACTTACTTAATTCACAAGTTCAAATGATGATGTTTGATTCAGAGTTGAACAAGATACAACAACAACAGAAGAGGTTCAGTGATGAACAGATTAAATCATTGGAGACCATTTTCCAATCTGAATCCAAACTCCAACCCAGAAAGAAGTTGGAGATAGCTAAAGATCTTGGATTGCACCCCAGACAGGTCTCTATTTGGTTTCAAAATAAAAGAGCAAGATGGAAATCTAAGCAATTACAAACAGATTACAACATTTTAAAGCTCAATTATGATTCCCTTTCTTCAAGATTTGATCTCCTCCATAAACAGAATCAATCATTAACCCTTCAGGTAACACTTTCTATCTATCTATCTATCTAACTCTTAACTAATTAATTAGTAATAGTATTTCTTCTTCTAATCTTAAATCTTAAATCTTAAATATTAATTAACAGTTGAAGAAGCTACAACAAGAGATGGACAAGAAAGCAACATCAAGTAGTTCAAACAATTCCATGGGAATAGTTGTATCAGATGCTGACAGCATAAAACCACCAGTAGAACAGAGTAATATCAATATGATACATGAAGATAAATGGGATGATGATTTGGATACCAGTAATCAATGGTGGGAGTCATGGTGTTGAATTTCAGTCACTTTCTTTCTTTCTTTCTTTCTTATGTATGTGATTAATTAATTATATGCAATAAGGAAAAGATGGGCATCACATCATCTATTTATCATCACAATTAGATGTACTAAAAACCATAAATGCATTTACTTTCTTGCTTGGTTTCATGTTATATGCCAACATAATTTCATACCCAAAATCTATTGAGTATCAAAACATGCATGATGAAAACTTTGATTCTAATCTAGACTCTAGAAAAAGAAGAATATTTTCTTAACTAATCTTTGAGTTATATAAAGCTAATATACAAATATAGCATTTATAAAATAAGAAAGAGGAATAAGTCCCTTCCTGTGCTGTGTGTGATGTATTAACCATTCTGGTCCAATAAAAAAGCCATTTTGTATGATGTATTAACCATTCTGGTCCAATAAAAAAGCCATTTATAATTTGGATATATGATCTATTTCTAAAATATAACTAATTGTTAGAACCAGTAATACTAACAATTAAAGATTTTGTGTACCTTAAACTGGTCACAGTTGAAAAATGTCACCATGTAATTGGTTACAGCATAATTGATCTTCATTAAATGGAAAATATAAAGATGGTTTGAAAAGTATACAGATCAAATCAATTCAAACAAGATACTGTATGATAACAAGAACAAACAAGGAAATTATCAAAATCTCAGGCTACATAAATTTGAGGGTTTTAAACATAGTAAAGAAATGGTGCACCATAACAACGTCCTCGTCTACTTGATCTTCTTCTTGGGCCTCAACTACAATTTCATTTTATAAATATATATATATATATATATATATGTGTCAAAAAATTCATTAAAAAAGCACAAATACATTGAATCAATTATTAAGTGATGTATATAAAAGGTACCTGGTTGCTGTGCCCACACTTCTTCTTCCTACAGTTGACAGCACGAGGATGAAGGCGTGCATAACACCTGCAACATAATATACATATATATATGTATATATACAATTTAACAATCTACCTCTTTCTATAAATTCAATTCAATTTCATGCAAACAGAACTTGGAGCTTACTTGCGGCAGATGGTCTTATCCTGGTTGTATTTCCTTGCTAACGCCATCAAAGATGGTTCAATTATCCCTCCACGAAGCCTCAACACCAAATGAAGCGTAGACTCTATATATATATATCAAATGAACACTTGTTTAATCACAAATCTAACACGTAACTAATTAGCAACTCAAGTGAAGCAAGGCTGTAATAAGTACCTTTCTGGATGTTGTAATCGGCCAGAGTCCTACCATCCTCTAGCTGTTTTCCGGCAAATATGAGACGCTGCTGGTCGGGTGGAATTCCTGATTTTTAATTGAATTAAAGTGGATTGAAGATCATCAAAATCAAAATCAAAAAGGCTTATATAATTAATTACCTTCCTTATCCTGGATCTTAGCCTTCACATTGTCGATTGTATCGCTGGATTCAACCTCCAGCGTGATTGTCTTCCCCGTCAATGTTTTCACGAAGATCTGCATTTTCACTTCCGCCGCTTTCTTTTCCAAAAACCTATCCTACTCCTAGTAGGGTTTCTTTCTTTCTATTTCAAAAGGAAGGGGGTGGGGGGGTTTTAGTTTTGTTCGACCGATATGGGCTAAACCATAATTAAGCCCAACTATCACTTATTGGGCTTATTCTTATACTCTAATTGCTTTGGGCCCATACATTTCATCTTGTTTAAATTGTCTACTATACCACAATGTTCTTTAAGATGCTAAATACTTATTAAAACTTGTGAAATTGCTTTAGTTTTTTTTTTTTTTTTTAAATTTTGTTTTAAAGATATATATATTTTATGTATTTTATTATCAACGAAAAAACAACATTTATAATACATGTCAAATTGAATGTTGTATATGGTTTAACATGTAAAAGACATTCTTCTCGATAATTTTTTTATACCATGGGATGATTTTTGTTATCAAATGATTTTAGTTAAAGACGATAATGGTATCAAACAATTACGGGTGTATTAAAAAACTATAACATTAAAGAAATGGTTGCATAACAAATAAAGGGAAAATAGTTGATTAGTAGTCGATGATTGGTGCATTACCATAAATTAAATCGGTAGGTGACCAAACTATAAATATTACTAACATAATTCTTATTAAATGCAAAAAATCTTATTACATTTTATATATATTATGATTCCTATTCAATGCAAATGTTCATATAGAGCTTAGCTACAAACAATGGCACAATGACTTATTTATATATATATATATATAATATGTGATTTACTTGGCTAATTTTAAAATATAGAGTACATTAATTTTGTTCATACGGTTTCATGTTGGTTATTGAAGAAAATTTATAAACCCTAAAATTAATGACCAACATCTTTATGGTTTCATTTTTATCATGGATCAAGTCTTTTGCCTTAAGTATGTTTAAAAAACTACTTTCAAATCAAGGACACTTTGTTCTTTTCCATTTTATTTCATTTTCTATTAACTAAAAAATAATAATATTATACATATATTACTAAAATATAAATAACTCCCCGAATCCCACATCATAAACCCTATTCACCCACCCATGGAATTTTCCAAATGCATCCTCCTATAGTTTTTTTGGCAACCCGCTCCTTCTTCCTTTCTCCGTGACCCCCACCCCCCAACCCACATTAAAACCGTCACCGCCCCTCCATCTCCTCAACTGGTTCACCTCCACCAACCAATGCCCTTCGTCTTCCTCAAAAGCTTTACCATCACCTGCAACGACAGATCTAGTTTTGTTATCTTTTTCATTGTGCAATGAACACTCTTGTCGGTGAGGTTGATGTGTAGACTTAAGGGGTAACTGCTTCTTTTCTTCGTGCCACTAAAAACTAGATTTGTTTTTTGGATTTAACTACAAATTCATTTAGCTGATTAAATGTTCAGACTAGGGTTGACTTAGGTTGAGCTTTAATGTCCAGGGTTTGAATTTAGGTTGATTTAATATGGGTGAGTGTGTTTCATGTTTGGTGGCTAAAGATGGGGTATTGGTCAAAGAAGATGAGCATAAATAGGATTTTGGCCGGAGAAAATGACTGGGGATGGGGTTGGAGATGATGATGGAGGAGAATAGTGGTGGCTGTTTTATTTTTTCTTAAATGTTTTAAGGAGTTGTACAGTTAGCATAAGAAGTTGTATAATAAAAAATATCAAATAAAATGATAAAAATACCTTTGATATGTACAATCTTTTTAACGGGGGTTAGGGCTAGAACTTGATCCATAACAAAATAAAACAACGACCCTAATCATTAATTTTAAGGTTTAGGGACCTTCGTAAACGAGATGAAACCACATGGACGAAATCTGTAATTTACTCTAAAATATAGTATAAACTAATTTCAACTTGTAAAAAATTTGATTGGTCTAGCTAGCCATCCACGTCATTAATATGCATATCAACATGTAAGCATAAATAAGTACAATTTTAATTTAATCTTAAAGCGAGAATATTAAATAAATACCCTTAATTATCCACTCCAACTAACCTTAATTATATAGAAACACTAAAGATGAGTCATGTTTTTAAATTGGGGTGATAATTTGTTAATCGCATATTTTAATTTATTTAGAAATTTGTTTTTATAGAAAGAAGGGCTACGTGTCATTTAATTAATTAAGATCTAAGAAAATTAATGACTTGTAAAAACCATACTTATAGAAGCAGTTATCTTATAAAATTGCTACATTATTTTTGTTGATTTTTTTCAACTCGTTTCATAAAACGCATTTAACAATCGTAGTGTTGTTTTCTTAAATATAAATTCAAAATAATTTTTATTTGACTTGTATAAAATACAAGTGTAAAGAAAATATTATTATCACAAAAAGTAAATGACTTGATATAAAAATTACTAATTTTTTAGATATCATGATGACTAACTTTAATAAAAATATCCAAATAGTTAATTTGTAGAAGCAATTGTAATATTTAAAAATGTACGATAATAGTGATAGCAATAGACAAAATGCAATAATTTTAGAAAGTAAAATACATCAATAACAATATATATAATAAAAAACAATAAAATTACATGATTATTGTATTAATATGTAGGAGATATTACATATTACCTTATTGTTACATTAATAAAATCACATGATTATTGTATTAACCCTAAACGTGAGGACGAACATTGACGAGTTGGTAACCTGGGCTTCTTTTATGCAGAATATTCAACCTTTTAACGATCGCAAGAATGAATGGTTGTGGCATTTGAATGAAAACGGTAAGTTTTCTATCAAGAAATTGAAAGATTTATTAGAAGACAAATTCCTTGAAGACGATAGTTTTTATCCAGAAACTTGTTAGAACGCTCTCATCCCAATAAAGATCAACATTTTTTGGCGTTTGATCATGTTTGACTTCTAGTTTGAGTTTCTTTCAATAATCGAGGCATCGATTTAGACTTGGTCCTATGCCCTTGTTGTGAAAGGGGAGTTTGAGATATTAGATCATCGTGTCGCCAGGTATACTAAAACTAGAGGGATTTAGGGTATGACTCGTAGATGGTGGGAAACTGATAAAGACTTCAAAAACCCGACAGAGGAGATCTTAAATTCTTAAGGTCAAATTTCCTTCTTGCCTTAGTTGAAGAGCATTTCATAAGCAACCATTTGGGCCACTGATATTTAATCTGGGAACACAGCAACATGCTCTTTAAAAGGAAAAAAAAGTCTATATCTATGGAGCTTCTTTTCGCGGAACTCCATGTTCATGTTGTGTAATGGGTATCGAGAAGATTAAAGAAATGTTCAATCCTTTGGGAGTCATGGGTCGATAAACCAAACCTTTTGGATTTTGTTTTATAACATGTTTTTGTTGGTTTCTTATCACTTTAGTGTGTTAGGCTGCAATTTTTCTTTCTCCCTGTCCCTCTTACTACAACTCACAATTTAAAAAGAATAAGAATACAACATTTAAATGTTTTGGAATTGATTCATGCAAGGGGAACACCATATTTCTCATGGCTACGCAATATATGGTTTTTCTTGTTCTTGTTTTTATTCTTAGAGAATACATCTTTATTTGCCAAGGGTATATGAAACAAATGATCAATGCCTCAAGATTATACCTATGTAGAGGGGGTGAATACACCCCTAGCTTTAATTATCATAACTCAATAATTATATCATCCCTTAATATATATATAAGATATTTCGAATATAAACCAACTAATTTATACAAACCATGCAAACTAACATGGACCAATCATATTCCTCCACTTGTAATTCTATTATATTAATTATAATTTAATTAAGAGTAAACTACGATTTTCGTCCCTATGGTTTGATGATTATAACCATTTTCGTCCCTGGTCTTTAAAAACTGCTTTTTTCATCCTCATGATTTGTAATTTGCTTCTCTTTTCGTCCCTCTGACTGCTCTGACAAAAAAAAATCCAGTTAATATCAAGGGCATTTCTGTCTTTTAAAAAAAAACTAATTATTTATCATTTTTTTCTTTTTCTTATTCTTATTTTTTTTCTTATTTATTTATTTATTTTATTTTCTTCTTCTTCTTCATTTGAAAACGGAAGACATAAACCACCCGTCTCCGGTGCCGGTGGCTAAAACTAGAAGCCATCTGTCTCTGCCCAAAATCCAAATACGACCAAGAGATATAAATTGTCGCTAAATTCCTGAGTCGGCTTTGTTTTACACACCTTGAATGACTGTGAAGGGAAAGGGGGAGGAGGTCACAGACCCTGGAACAATGGATCTCAACAACTTTGCAATGGTGGAGGTCATCGGTGATGGTGACCCACCATGCCTCCGTCTCCACCGTGAATCCCATCAGAACTTAATCGCATCTGAAGAATAAAACAAGTACGGCTGTGTTTGGATGAATGACGACCATCCTCCTTCTTCCTTCACATCAAACTTCCTCCTCTCCCTACCGGCGACTTCTATCACTCGTCGGTGAACCCCATCTTCTCCCGAACCTTCCTTTACCTCGTGATTTCACCTTAAAAAACAAAATAAAAAACGGTAATCAAATTAACCATAAAACATCCATCGATGCCCAATATAATTCAAAGAATCAAAGTATTAAATTATAGGAACCTAAAAAACAAAATCAAAATCAAAATCAACCAAAACCATGAAAAATATGCATAGGGGGAGGGTGGAGTTGATGGTGATGAAAAAGATAACCCAGTTGGGGTGGTAGTTCTTAGGAATGAAGATGAGAGAGGTAGAAGGCATTTAAAAAAATGTAAAAAGAAAAGAAAAAGAAGGTGATAAGTAGTAGGACTCGTAGGAGTGGGTATTTTTTCAGGGTGGCAGGTTGTTCACGTGGTAAGTGGGTTTGAGAAGGTTAGGTGGATTTTATTTTTATTTATATATTTCTTAATAAAATATAAAAATAATAAAAATGATGAAAGACCAAACTACCCTCAGTTTAATAGGCCTTTTTTAATGTTTTTAGGCTTAAGGACGAAAAAAGTAATAAAATAGAAACTACAGGGACGAAAAAAGCAATTTTTAAAGACCAGGGACGAAAATCGTTATAAATAAAAAACTATAAGGACGAAAATCGTAGTTTACTCTTTAATTAATGAAGGGCATTTGCGTCATTGCATTTTTTTTTAGATTCAATTTCGTGATTCATATCAATTATATTTTTTTTCTTCCTATTTTTCTGATTCAACTCCCCCTCCTCCACCTTTTCCGGCGATAATGTTCTCCACCCCCTACTTTTTCCGGCTGTAAAGTAAAATGAAATAACAATTAATTAAAAGATACGGTTTTATTAAAAAGATAAAATGGTACCTCTTACAACCGTGCCCTACGGGTTTTCATCCTTTGGAATTCGCTAATTACAACATCATTTGTAATATTGAGAAGTGCTTCTTTTTCGATGGTACATACCAATACATCATTCCAAAATTCATCACTGATTTTGTTGCGCAAATCAGTCTTCACAATCTTCATGGCAGAAAAACATCTTTCAGCGGTAGCAACGGGCAAAACCAAACCTAACTGTTTGGACAAAAATCTCAAACCCTCGACCATTGACTGAAACCCCCGACCGAAGACTTTTCGTGACCTCCGGATACTAGCCAAAGACCCAAAGAGCAATGGTCGAGTAAAACGTTCGACGACGGATGTAAACATTCGAATGAGAATACTTTACGCCGGTGAAAACATCACGAATCGACGATCGATCAAAAGCTCCAAGCGAAGTCTCCGACGCACGACATACCTGCAAGCACTCGACTAAGGCCGTTACTTTCGGGTTTATTATGAGTTAACCGTTATCTTTCTTAGCAAGACCGTTGGACGGTTACGATCAGACGTCATTAAGAGCATTTACGAAGGAAAAGCAATGGCAACTATAAATACTATACCAAGATCACCGAAGAAGGGACATGAACTTTTCCTTGCATTCTCGAAACTAAGGAGCACACAATAGCTCTCTAAATTTCATACGCTAGCTTAGTCTTTACATACATTTTTCACTTGTAATCGTACGACCTCTGTTCTAAAGGACGACGCCCCTGTTTGGCGTCACTTTCCATAGTGCATCGACGATACTAGCCTATCGTCCGCGGTTTTTTCCCTCGTACAAGGGTTTTTCCGCGTCACCAAATCTCTTGTCCTCATTTACTTTTTATTTTTATTTACGTTCGTTGGGAGAATTTTTCCTTTGACCGATCAGGTCCACAAGCATCTCAAGTTGACTTTTGTTAAGTTAATTTTTGGCATCAACACTAACTTCAATAACCGATATACTAGAGGAAAATTCGTATGTTTTTTTGTTTCCACAATTAATCTAGCAAGCTCAGCAATACCACTCCAATCGAAAAAAAATTCATCTTGACGCACAAGCACATTGTACATGTTAAGTTGTTTCTCAAAGCGATCCTCTCCATACGACTAAAATCATTAGGATACAACTCACTTAACTTCAATAAATCTGATACATTAAAATGCAAAAATGAATCATGTGGACTCAAAGCTGCTATGTTTTTAAACAGTCCGGTGCTTACCTCATTAAATCGATCCCCAAACTCTTGAAGTTGCATGTCCACAACGGTGTTGAAAATATCAAACTCGTAATAATGACGATTGGTGATGTTGGTCTTTTGTCTTCTGTTGTTTGAATAACGGTCTGCCATATCTAAATATTTAATACCATTTGCTTCACATAAAGAATACATTTTCTTCAAAAGTGGATCAAAATCGGTTTCTCTAAATTGTTGCAATAGTTGTGTGGTTCCTCTTACCAATGAAACCGCTTCCAAAATATCTTGATCCTTTTTTTGAAGAGCCCGTGACAAGAAATCTGTGACCTCTAAAATATGAAACATCAAGTGCAAATAAATCACAAAATCAAATGTCTTCATATAAGCTAGAATACCAGTTGCTTGAGTGCGACTAAAACCATTATCGCCATCCTCTTCAACATATTGGAGCACTTCAACAACATTCGGAAACAAAGCAATCAAGCTCAAAACGATTTTTTAATGAGAATCCTATCGTGTATCTCTGGCTTGTATAAGAGAAAGCTCTTGGTACATCCCCATTCCAGTTTCAATTTCACACTTACGAATTGATTCTTGCACTCTATCTTTGTAACTTTGTTGAAGCATGCCTTTACGTTTGCAAGAAGCGTTCACCACATTTATCACCATGCTTAACGTATTAAAAAAGTTCTCAATCCCGTCGTGTTTCTTTGCAACCGCCACAACAAATAACTGAAGTTGGTGAGCAAAACAATGGATATAATATGTGGAGCTATTATCATTCAAGATCAGAGCTTTCAATCCATTGAACTCACCGCGCATATTGCTTGTTCCGTCATAACCTTGCTTTCTTACCTGTTTCAAACTCAATCCATGTTTGACAAATAAAGTATCAATGGCAGATTTAAGAATTGAAGAAGATGTCCCCCTCACATGAACAATACCAAAAAATCTCTACTTAACAATACCACGTGCATCAACATATCGCAAAACTACAACCATTTGTTCCTTTTTAGAAACGTCATTAGACTCATCAACTAGCAATGCAAACACATCATCACCAATTTTTTCATGAATGGATTTGAGTATTTGATTTGCAAAGCAACTAGCAATATCTTTTTGAATACTTGGAGACACCATTTGATTATTTTTTTGGAGCATTTTTTAATATAAAACCTGGATCGGGAATCATGAAATCCGGATCCGGAATCATGAAACCAACAAACATCAAACTCGGATCGGTAATCATGGAACCCGGATAGGTAATTATCAAACCCTAATCGGTAACCATGGAACCCGGATAGGTAATCATGAAACTAGGATAGGTAAGTATCAAACCCGGATCGGTAATCATGGAACCCGGATAGGTAATCATTAATCCCGGATACGTAATCATTAAGATCTTCAAACCGTAAGCATTAGGTTGATATCGGGTAACTTTTTTTTTGAACCCAACCTGATCAACCTGATGAACCCGATATCCTTTTATTTCTTGGATTTAATATGATTGTTGATTGTCTATTAATATGTACATTAGACAATTACACTATCACATACCTTTTTCATATACATATATTTTTAATCTATTCTCTTTCTCTATGTAATTTGTTTGTATATTTGTTTAGTAACTGTGAACACATATATAAAATGAGAAAATTAATTGAATGTGATATACTTAAGATTTAAGACGTATTGATAAGTTGTACCAAATGACTGGTGCTGAAAAAAAAGTTACAAGTAGACTAGAAAAAACAACATATTCAAGGTTAGGAGAATATGTTGTTGTACCAAAGTATCAACTCGATCAACCAATATGGGTTGGGTTGGGTTGGGTTGGGTTGCACTTTGGTTTGGGTTTGGTTGGATTGAGATTTTTCAAACCGGAAACATTGGGTTGGGTTGTTGAAATGCCTTCAACCAAATTAATCCAACCCGTGAGCACCCCTACTTATTCTTTTCAAACCCCAAAAGGTTATTTTTTAGGAATAAACTATATATATGTTATCTACATTATGATGTCAAAATAGGCGATGCATCAAGTTGGTTATATTTCATCTAAAAGGTCCGCATATTTTGACAAAATTACAATCAAAGTGACTTGTATTCCAACTTTTAAGCTCAATTAAAAATAATTATAAATTGGTCAAATTAATAATTTTTTAAAGATTGTTACATGTTAAATCACATTAAATATATAGAATATATATATATATATATATATATATATATATATATATATATTTATTGTCACATCCTACGCTGCGACGACTTACCAGAATAACTTAAGATATTAAATTAACATCATTAATGTCTTACAATATACGCAACAAAAAAAAAGTAAGTCTCTATTTTATACATTAAAATATAAATACGATACTAAAGTATGTGGTTGGTCCACTGGATGAACAATATAACAAAAAAATTTTAATATAAACTTGTATATTTCGTAAACATAATATCGCTTCATTTTTTAGCAGATATTCTGTTTCCTTTTATTGATCTCAACATTGATATTTTACGGGATAAATGTTACTAGTCAATTTTACAATTCAATGAATTCATAATTTTTACATGAAAAGACTTTAAAGCAAATAAAAAACATACTGAAATATATAATTACCCAGATGTTTATATAATAATCAAATGAATCTTAAAACAATTTGTTAAAGGGTAAATCATTCTATATAAACAAAACACTTATCAACTTCATTTAACAATGGTTATGTATACAAAACTATATATGATAAAACCATCTCCAATGGATAACAACAACTACGTTTATTCCATTAATTAACTTATTTAACTTGGGGTGGTATTTTGATCTCTCTATTTCTTTTTTTCATATATATATAGAGAGAGAGAGAGATGTTCAGTAGAAAACGCTAAAAAAAGATAACTAAAGAGCACTCTGAGAGTCCGTCATCTGGACGGTACTTTTCTTCTATGCATCAATGCATATATATGCATTAGTGCATATGTACAAATGCATATAAATGATTGGAGCTCATTTTTTCTATGCATCAATGCATAAATATGCATTAGTGCGCATGCACAAATGCATGTTACCAGATGGCGGCCTCCTAGGGTGTTTATCAGTTTTCTTTTTTTTAGCTTTTTCTCTTGAACCTCCATCTATATATATATATGCATATATATATATAGAGAGAGGGAAGTTCAAGGGAAAACGCTAAAAAAAGAGAAAACCAAAGAACAACCTGGGTGGCTTCCATGTGGACGGTATGCATTAATGCATATCGGTAACTTGTAACATGCATTAATGAATATTCATCAATGCATCTGTAATGATAGATGCATTGATGCATAGGAACAAAAATTACCGGTATGCATTAGTGCATACCGTCCACATGGAAGTATACCATGATGTTCTTCAGTTTTTTTTTTTAGCGTTTTTCCTTGAACCTCCCTATATATATATATATATATATATGGATGTGTGTTTTTGGGGGTGGGGGTAATTTGTTGATGATTCTTATTCGTAGGGGTGCTCAATTACAAACCGGGTGAATAATTGTTTAATTGAACAAAATTGATTCATAGAAGTGTTTAATATGATGAAATTATTTCATATAATTTTTTTTTTCATGAAATTATTTCATAAATTTTTGTTTCTACATGAAAATGAAATTGGTTCATGAAATTCTCATTTTGATGAAACTTGTTTCACATATTCTTGATTAATTAACCCTTATGTATTCTTGATGAATTTTTTTCATATATTATTGATAATCAACTCTCATAATTAAAAAAAGTGATTTTTTTAAAATTGATTGGTTGAATGCGGTTTGTAAGAATTGACTGATTTCTAATGCAAATCAACCATATATATATAGGCAGGTTCATACGAGAAGTTTTTTTTCATGTACAAAATCATATATGATTCATGTAGTGATTTTGATTCACATACAAAATCATATGTGATTTTGACATTAGTACAAAATCACATGTGATTTTTTATATGAAAAAAGCTCCTCGCGTCCTCGTAGAAAGATACCGTCCTCGCATGAACCTCTCTCTCTCTCTCTATATATATATATATAAGGGTTCAAACGAGAACTCAAATTTGGTTGTGAACATGAAGACAAATGAGAGCACGACACGTGTCATATTTAGACTGAATGTAGTATTATTCAGATGAAATAATGTAGTGAGTGTTATTTCATCTGAATAATACTACATTCAGTCTGAATATTTAACTTCATTATTCAGTCTGAATATGACACGTGTCACGCTCTTATTTGTCCTCACATTCACAACCAAATTTGAATTCACATTTGAAATAAAGTTTAAATGCGAACTCCAAATTTGGTTGCGAATACGAGGACAAATGAGAGCTTGACACGTGTCTCATTTGGTCTGAATAATGAAGGACATTCGTTATGAATAACAAAGGTGAAATTTATACATTGTTCAGTATGAATAACACGCATTCAGAGTGAATAACACAACATTAAGTCTGAATATATTCAGACTGAATGGTACACGTGTCCCGCTCTCCTTTGTTCTCACGTTCACAACCAAATTTGAGTTCGCATTTGAACCCACCCCTATACACACACACACACACATAAACATACACATATATCATCTCTTGATTCCCGTCTCATGCAACCCCCCCCCCCCTTCGCCGGTCTCCCTGTCCCTCTGGCACCATCAATTTCTCCGGTGAACCCCTCCTATCTCCTCATTCAGCATGCCTTAGGGGTTGTTTGGTTGGTTTTTCATTAAGTCTTGTATGGATAAATCTGTCTGTGTAGATTTAGATACCTTGATGTTGGTTTGTTGTGCTGAATAAATAGTTTGAATGTCAGAAATGACTATTTTAGCTCTTATTGTATATTAAGCACCGATTAACATAACTGTTTGGTAATTGTGCTGAATGACTGATTCTGAAATATAAATACTAATAATTTAAACAGTTTAAAAAAAACTTCATCAAACATAATTATTATATATATGAATTCAAGCACAACAAAATTTAAAAAGTACTTATAATTAACATCTTGTTAAAACAAAAAATTACTAAAATATTCCAAGATATAATCATATTATAACCCCATTGAAACAAAAAATTACTAAAATATTCCAAGATATAACCATGGCTACGATGACCGATTCCTTATTTTTGAAACAGAAAATCAGCAAAATATAATCATATAAAAATAAATTATACCAAAAAAATTACTTTAATTTAAAATTCCAAGATATAATCAAGGCTAAGATGTCATCACCATCACCACCCATCGGAAACCACCGTCGAACTCTTTCTCTCAAAACATCAACCGTCTATGCCAATCCAAAAATCTCACCGAAGCTCTGACTTCTCAACACACAGACACACCGGAAGTAATCGTTCTTGGAAAGATGGCGCAGATGAGAAAACGCTTTTTTAGAGAGATGACATAGTGAGAGCAGATCGTTCGCCCGCGAGAACCATAACTCCTGCAGGTGAGCGTCGTCGGAGAAAGATGAGAGAGCGGCAGAGGTGAGAGGGAGGTTTCAACTTTAACCTGAGAGGGTTTTGGGGCGAGATAAGTTGAAAGGTTTTTGTTGTTTCTAATCTGATGTCCAGGTGAGCTGAGCAAAAAAAAGAGTTGACCGAGTGTTTTAGAATGAAGGGTAGAAGGGCAGAAAAGTCATGTCTGTGTGCATAAGGGTATCCTCTAAAATCTTATTCGCTCAGCTCATTAAAAGATCATTAAGTTGCTTCCAAACATCATGCTATGGCTGAGCAAATAAGCTCAAGAGCTCATTAAGCCACTACCAAACATGCTCTTACTCTTTTCGACTCAGCTTGTTCCTAATCTAGCGATGAATGGGTCTTCGTCTCTCGACAATCAACTCATACCCTTCCCCCATGAAGCCACCCCTTCGGCCTACCCACCCCCTTTAATTCCAACTTGTTCAAATCATAAAATAGAAAAAAATCGAGCTCAGGGTAATTGATGGTGCAAATATGTTACATCTTAATACATATTTTGAAGAGGGGTGTGTTTCATTGATTCTCTTGTGACCTCCAAATTCCAATGGATTTGCCCTTTATTTAACCAAGTCAATTTAACAGAATTAAAAGGGAGGGATATTTATGTAATCATTTCTTTTTGGGATTCATAATGTGATTTTGGTAAACTACATAAAACAAACATGTATGTCACTCTAAAAGTATAGGACAAAATTTGTAAATTTGCTCTTAAATAAGTAAATGACCATCCAGCCATTTCATTTTCCATGATCATCTTTACATGTTTAGTCCCTGCTTAGCCATTCCCCACACACACTTCATAGAATTACTTCTATTTCACATTCTTATATATTTTTGGCTGTATACACATTTATTATATTGACAAATATTACTATTTGAATTTCAGTAAATTAAATAAAAGCATATAATTATGAAAAAATTCCTACTACTTTGAATTATCACAAATCCAAAGCACTCCTCCGACCTTGTGGAGCTTTAGGATGACAACATCATGTGACATCTTAACTCTAATCGTGGTGTTTGTTTTTTAAAAGGTGTCTGAAGTCTGAAGTATTATTTTATTTTTGATTAATAAAAGGTGGGGCTGAAGTCTGAAGTCTGAATCAATAATACTGTTTGTTTTTGTAAACTGATAAATGTCTGAATTTGTTTAAATTGTCTATTTTACCCATTAAAAAACTATATTGTTGAATTTATAAATAAATTTATACAATTTCACATATTTATTCATCATCATTACGAAATTTACATCTAAATTATATAATTAGCATTCATTTAAATGAAAATATGTCAAACCGGTATTTAACACATTTAAATCCTATTAAATACATAAATTGAGAGAGATACGGATCTATTTGATGATGATCAATCGAGAGAAATGATCGATTAAGGCTAATCGATTGAGATCGTTACCGAGAGTTTGGATAACAATAAGAGGAAAATAAGAGGTTAGTTTACTTCTTATAAACAATAAGACATAAATGCATCTGTAAAATTGGAAAAACAAACAACCTTACCTCTTAATGAATCAGAGATAAGAGGCTATTAAGAGCTTATTTTGAAAAAAACAAACAAAGATTAAATGTATCACCATTATATATCTTAAATCTTATCTTATAATTATAATAAACAATATAACAAAATCGGGTTTATAAAATACCTAGAATAGTTTATAAAATACTTTATTGAATATGAATTTATAACACCAAACTATAAAACGTCATAACTAAAAGTGTGACAATAGGTATAACACGTTTTTAGATATTTTAACAAACTTTTTAGGATGTTTTTAAAACAAAATGTCTTGTTAACAGCTTTATAGAAGACCTTTGATAAGTATGCTATAAAATCTTCTTTTTATAGGACATTTTTTTTCCATATAATGTTATATAAAGTAGTTAATATGACACTTTAATTTAAAAACGTCTTAAAAAAATTGTTGGAACGTCTAAAAACGTTTTATAAACTTATTGTAACACTTTTAAATAGAATATTTTTTTGGTTTGGTTATATAATCTTAAGTCCTATAAAATATTTATTAGGGTGCTTAAATATATTAGGCGTCCTATAAAATCAATTTTGTGGCAGTGAAAATTTAACATATCAAATGCTATATTTCTCATAAAAAGAAAAAGAAAAGCGGGTTAATCTTTAAAGTAGACTTCGAAAAAGCATACGATAGTGTGGAATGGCCGTTTGTAATAGAAAACTTAGAAAATATGGGATTCGGGGAGAAATGGGTAAGTTGGATAAATGGATGTTTATACTTTTCCTCAATGTCGATGTTAGTCAACTGGAGCCCCACTAAGAAGTTCGCGATGAGAAAAGGACTAAGACAAGGCGATCTTTTGGCTCCGCTACTATTTCTTATCATAGCTGAGAGTCTTCATATTTTAATGGATGAAGCGGTGAAAAAAGGATTGTTTGAAGGAATAAAAGTGTGGGGGGGGGGGGATCGTCATATCGCATCTCCAATACGCCGATGATGCGGTAATTTTTGGCAAATGGAGTTTGGGTAACCTTAAGAATCTGCGGTCGGGATTGCAAATTAATGTCAGCAAAAGTAAAATTTTCGGGGTGGGGTTCAGGAGGAAGATATGTAGATGTGGGCACGCTGCGTGGGTTGCAGATGGGATGTTCTACCATTTAAATACCTAGGCCTACCGGTAGGTGATTCGATGGAAAGATTGGATCAATGGAAGCCGATTATCAACAAGGTAAAAAGAAGACTTGCATCATGGAAAGCGAAGATGATGTCTTTCGGAGGAAGATTAACTCTGGTTAAGTCGGTATTAGATAGTCTTCCTTTATACTATTTCTCCTTGTTTCGGGTCCCGAGTGGAGTAAAGATCTATGGGGAAACCGCTAAAAAAGATTGAACATATGGGAGGATCCGAACGAATTCTGCTTTCATTTCCCACGTATGGAGCACTGAGTTACTTACGTTACGGTCTTCTGTCGATTTAGCAAACCAGTGCCTTAAGCCCTTGTGCTATCCCCCCATGATCAGATCAGATAGCCCTTTGATCCCCCATTTCGGAAGGTTACTGGGCCGGCCGTTAGGTCCAAAGTTGTATGTTAAAGGAATTGGAGAGTGTGAGGAAAAGGTTTTTTTGGGGGAGAGGGACGGGGGAAAGAGAGAAGAGACGTTTGTCTTGGATCAAAAGGTCAAAAACGGTTCAAAGCATTGGGAAAGGGGGGCTAAACATGGGGGGTTACAAGAGGCAAATTGGGGCCTTCTTGGGAAATGGTGGTGGAGATTTCTAGCCGATAAAAAGGCTTTTTAGGTTCAAATCATTCAAAGTACTTATGGGGAGGAATGGGGCTTCGAGGAAACTTTTCTAGTTTCAATGCTGCAGGTACGACTTGGAAAATCATCGCCAAGGATTTGGAATTTTCAAAGTCCTTTAGGAAGAAGATCGGGGATGGAACGGAGACCAAATTGTGGATGGAAAGATGGAGGGGCAACAAGACATTCACAGAAGAATTTCCAAGGCTTTTCCGGCTAGAAATTAATAAGAATGTTACTATTGCGGAAAGAGGCGAATGGCGAGACGATACATGGAGATGGGTGTGGAAATGGAGATGAGCTCCAAGAGGAAGGGAAGTCGGGGAATTAGAAGCCTTCACGAATCGCATCTGCGAATTTCTATCGGTGAGAAATCGTGTTGATAAGTTGGAATGACTTCTCGACTCAACAAAGTTGTTTAGCGTCAAAAAATTGAGAGAAATATTAGAAAGCAAAGAAGAAGGATCAAGCTGCAGCGAAGAAGAAACAAAATGGCTAAGAATGGTACCGAAAAAGGTGAACATCTTTATTTGGAGGGCAAGAAAGGGACGTATCACGTGCCGTATGGTACTGGACAAACTTGGGATCAATTTGGATTCGGTGTTGTGTCCAAGATGTGGAGAAGCATTAGAAACGCAGACCATGCTCTAGTGGACTGTGCGGTCATCAAAAAAATGTGGCAAGCTGTCGGACGTTGGTGGAACATAGATGTAGAAGGATGCACGACAATTCAAGATATTCTCCAAGCCGGTGAAATCAACAAAGGGCACAACGTAGAGGTATGGATCGGGTTGAAATGGAGTTTTCTCTATTTAATCTGGTCAAACGGGAGCAAGATGGTATTCAAAGGTGAAAAAGAAGAAATCGTGGATCTCATATTTGAATTCCAAAGAAAAGCTTACAAGTGGATGAAGGGTCGAGACAACAAGATAGAGTTGGAATGGACGAAATGGTTGTGTGAACCGGCTGCGGTGTAATAGCCCGCCGAACTTCGTCGATTAATTTATGTGTGTCGGTCCGGGTTGGCTCTGCCGGGTGAATTGTGGTGGACCGGGGGTCGGGGTGATTACGTCTTGTAATCTTCTACTTCTCTTTTTGATTTGCGCATCGCTATCGGGCGGGAATCATCCTCCTGGAGGTTGTTACTTAGTTTCTTTGGTTTGTTCTTGTGGCTTGGGCTGCTGCTGAATCTGCAGCGGTTAGTTTCAGTGTAAGTTGTTGGCGATCTTTTTTGGTATAATAAAATTTTTTGTCGTTAAAAAAAGGCTATATTTCTCATATAATTTGCAAACATTTATGATCCATACTAGCTAAGTAGCTAATAAAAATATATTACAAAATTGGATGAAATCGTCCAAAATAACTCCTAAACGAAAACTGTGTTGTAGTGCTTTCATAGTTTAATTGAAAACCAGATACTTATGATTTCCATAATTAAAGACTGAAAACATTTATAAATGGTCAATTATATGCAACTTCCCTTGGTGAGTTGGAATAACTAACTAAAGCTATATATGTATCATAAGAACCACTAAATTCAAAATTTTATATATATTCTTATTGAATTTGAAAGTGAAAGGTTGTATATGTTTTTCTTTTCCTTCCAAAATACCAATAGATAGTAACTAACATGAATGAATGAATGAATTAATTAATTAATGAAAAGAATATGAATAGAAAATAAAGAATTAATGGATGATGGGGATCATGGGATCATGGGAAAGTAGATTTTTTTTTTGAACGGTAGCGGCAAAATTTATTAGAAAAGCCTAGCGAGAGGTTAGGAAAAACGGACAGATTACAAGAAAGGAAAAGAGAAAGACATACAACACCAATAGAAAATTTTAATTAATGGTAAGATATGAATAATTATTGGAATTAATTAGCAAGGAGGTATATATGTTGGAATCATATCTTAAAGGTATATATGGAAGATTAATTTAGGTCATGAGATGGATATATTGTTTACATGCATTATGCCTCACCATTTCTAGCTACCAAACTATTCTTTCTTTCAATCTATATCAGGAAACCACATCAATACAAAGTTTCCCACTTTAATTATTTATATATGTCTCTTTTCTTACTTCCATCACCACATTAATTAATTCATAATTAGTTTATATGTATATATGTGTTTACTTATTAAAATAAAATGAAGCAAACATACTATATGTATAATTAAGATGGTGTTCAAAGATTGGATCTTTGAAAAAGAAAGAAATATCTATAAATTAATAAAATAAATTTGTGTAATAGAGGAATATTGGTATCCCCGGATAATGAGTCTTTCTTTTGATAATTAAATCCAAGTTGTCATCATTTAATTAATTAATTTAGCTCTTTTTCATTGACCATAAATAAAGGCATGTGGTCTTTCTCATATATATACTTCACTTTACTTTATATATACTCCCTCATAAATCATAATAATATAATTACCCACAAGATTTTGCTTAATTATATTTAATTTAATTTAATTGCTTCTCATTTCCACCAATCAACAATAACTTTCCTGTGGAATTTCGGCATAATTAAAAGCAATCCTTTTCCTGAAGCTTCCTTGCATCATCGTACCGTATCCATGGTTGAATTAAGGAATCAATTTGCTTACTTTATTGCATACCTAAGATATATATACATAGCTTTTCGATTATGTGTATATATATAATATATATACACACATATGTGTGCGTGTTTGTGTGTGTGAGAGAGATAAGGGTTTCTTTATGCTTCCATGAATCATGATTAAACATCTCTTAATTTCTACCACCCTATAACTACTAGGAAACTTATATCAAAATGCATTTAAACCTTTTCGAGCTAGCTTTTAACAAAGTCAAGAGAAAGAATGATATCTATGGTTATATAAATTAATATTTACTATATATACATCATTAATTTCAAACTCTTTTTCTTATGTTTTTGTAATGGACCAATACTAACAAAACGTTTTTTTACATCATTATATTAAATATATATAGTCGAATGGTATTAGTTTCAAATAGTTTTCTTTAAGCTAACTTATTTTAAGAGTTTATTTATATATGGTGATACAATAACTTGTTATTGAATAAAAAACATTATCTTGAATTCTCCTTGGTGAAGTTAGGTTTTAGCTAGATATTAATTGTTGAACTTTTAACTAATGCAAAATAAGGAGCCAAAGGGGGAGGGAGGGAGGGAGGGAGGGAGAGAGGGAGAGAGAGAGAGAGAGAGAGAGAGAGAGAGATGTTGAGCGACTGTAAATCAGGGGGGAGGGGAAGGGAGAGGAGTGGTGAGAAGGCTCGATTAGGAAGAAATTGTCACAACGGTAAATCTCGATTCATGGAAACCAGGGGCAACAAGAGTTCAAAGAAGATATCCTTCCTATTCTTAGACTTCTTGGAATCAATGGAGGTAGGAAGGCTGTGGAAAGTTTTCAGAAACGTTGGGGTCTTGACGGACTTATACATGGCAAGAAAGAGGCTAGTGAACGGAAAAAAATTCTGTTTTGTTAGATTTAGAACATACAACGAAGATCGAATGAAAAAGGAACTTAACAACATTTGGATCGGTTCATACAAACTTCGAGCCTTTAGGGCTGGAAAAAGAAGAAAGGAAGAGGAGAAAAACATCGAAAGAACCATGGAAAAGAGGAATGACATGAAAAGAGGAACTACTTGGACCGAAAAATATATTGGAGAGGGTGAAAGAAGCACAAATAAAACATACGCGGAGATGTTAAAAGACGATAAAGGAAACAAAGCAGGGGCTAAGTTTACAGATGAAGAAGGTAACAAAGAAATTCTCGGATCATGGTTGGGCGTTAAGAATGCTATCAACTTTTTGAATCGGTGCCTAGTGGGGAGTCTAAAATCCTTAGGTAATATAGGAGCAATACGGCGATTATGAGAATACGAAGAAACAATTAGGGTGAAAGACTTAAATATTTATGAGGGAGGCAAATCCTATGAAGGTTCGGAGGTGATGAGAAGAGAGGAAATCTTCTTAACAATAAGGTGCATGGTTTACACTTCAGGATCAATGACCTAAGAAAATGGTCAGTTGGGTATTGCAACTCAGAAAGAATCGTATAGATAAAAAATTTGGTGTACCGTTACATGGATGGAAGGGCGAGGTATTCACGGCTATTGCAAGACAGTGGGGGAAAGTGTTGAAGACTTTGGATTGCGAGTTAGAAGAGAGCAATAAACTCGTGTGGGGCAAGGTAATGTTAAGTACGTTTATTGTGTCATCGATAAATAATGTAAGTTCTATCAAGATAGGAGGAATTTACTATCATATAAAGATTGAAGAAGAAGAAAGTAGCTTGATGGATTTTGCCGAGAGAAAGATAGAAGTTATTTCAGAGTTAGAAAGTGAGGGGTATGAGGACGGGGAGTCGATCTCGTCACAATGGTCGGAAGGAGAAAAAATTTCTGATGAAGAATGGGGGGGGGGTGTAGAGGAGACTTGGCTAGGGGAGGCAGGAGAAGAAGGAAAAATCAAGGAAGCAAACGATGAAGAAAAAAAATACAATAACGGAAGAGAAATCCGGCTTGAGAAAATTTATTTCCGGCGAAGCAGGAGAAGGGAGAGGAGGAGCCGAAAATCCACCATTAATTTCGGTGGAAAGCCTAAAAAGTAATGAAGAGGATGATGGGGTGTCCAAGAAAAAAGGAGACCATGTGATGTGTAGCTTCAAAGAAGGAGAAAACGTGGGTGGAGAAAATAAGTCAGATAAAATATTGGGGCCTATTTTAAATGAAATGGGGTTGGAAGATGGGCTCAATTCTAAGTCCCAAGAAGGAGGCATAATAGAAAAGAATCCAGGTAAAACAATTGATGACCCAAAAAATAATGTGAGGCCCAATCCGTCAGATAATGAGCGTCTTAATCAGATCAGTGAAGGCCCAAGTAAGGGCTGTGCAATTTAGAAGGATGAAAAAATAGCGACTGGAGAAGAAGACAGGTTGGAATCGACTTCAAGTAGGCAAGAAGGAATAGGGGATAAAGGGAAGGGAGAAGAATGGATCAGATGGGTTTCGGGAGAGGGAAAGTAAGGTTTCATATGATTAAGCAGATGGCCAGGCACAGTAATAAAAAATCACGATCAAGAAAAAACCTGAAGCCAGACGTCAGAGAAATCAGGACGGAGAAGAACAGAATCTCAAGCATCCGTAGGCGCAACCTACACTTCGATCTCAAACGAAGTAAAAAGTAAAGAGGAGAAAGAAAGTATTGAGTAGTTTGGAGAAGCAATTGGGCTAATCTGGAAGAAAAATCAAGGAGCAAAACAAGGGGATATAGCAGAGAAGGGAGGCGATGGTATCAACATAGATAAGTGTTGAAATTCACAAAAATCCCAATGAATATTATTTCTTTAAATATAAGAGGGATGGGGTCGAGGGAGAAAAAATATTGGGTAAAGGAAATTTGTAAAACTAAGAAACCAAACATATGGGAATTCAAGAGACGAAAAAAAAACTGGGACCAATTTCAGTTTGGAACTATATGGGGCCGAGACAATGTAGACTTCGCAAAAGTGGATGCACTTGGAAAATCGGGGGGTTCGGTAACCTTGTTGGACAAAAGGAGCTTCGCTTGGGACTATGTCATAGAAGACCCGTTCTTCTTGGCCATAGTAGGAACTTGGGAAGGAAAAGTAAGGTCGGTGGGTTTAGTTAATGTCTATGGACCAAATGACTTCAATGCTAGATTGGAAATGTGGGAAAGATTGGAAAAACTTGTAGAGAAAGAGGAGGTCAAATGGTGCATCTTTGGCGATTGTGATGAAGTGAGAGGGGACCATGAGAGATTAAACTCAATCACTAACTAATAGAAGTCCCTCTTTTTGGTCAGAAATTCACAAGGGTTAGTGATGATGGCATGACGTATAGCAAATTAGATCGTTTCTTATTAACAAACGAGTTTGGAACTATGCGGCGAAACTTGGGGGTAAAAGTGTTGGAAAGGAAATGGTCGGATCATATGCCAATAACGCTATATTAAGATAAAAGAACTTTGGGCTAAAACCATTCAAATTATTAGATTCATGGTTAAACGAGGATGGTATAGAAGATGTGGTTAAAACATAATGGGGTAAAAGTATAAATTCAAACCGTCTAGATTATGTATTCGGAGAAAAATTGAAAAATGTAAAGGTAGCACTCAAAGAATGGAGAAAAAGGAAATTTGAGAATTTGGAAGCCGAATTAGTCAAGTGGAAAGAGGAGGCAAGACAAAGAGAGCTAGACGCGGAACACAACGGATGGGACGAAGAACATAGAGTAAGTTGGTGTATTGCACATGGGAAATGGCTAGATTTGGAGGGAAAAAAAAGATTGGGACGGTAAGGAAAAAAGCAAAAGTGAAATGGATTATGGAAGGGGATGAAAACTCCAAACTCTTTCATGTGGAAGTAAGATATAGGGAAAGGATGAATTCGATTAGAGGACTACACACAAATGCCAGGTGGACGGAGGAGCCGGATCAAATAAAGAATTTCACATGTGAATTTTCTAAAGAAAAATTTGCGTCATATAGAAGGAAGGGCCCGTTGTTATGAGAAGAAAAGTTCAAAAAACTTTCCAAAGAGGAGGCTGACTTACTAGAACGTCCTTTTGAAGAGAAGAGGTATGGAACGCAGTCAAATCTTGCGGGAACAACAAAGTGCCGGGGCCAGAAGGTTTTTCTTTTGGGTTCATAAAAAGGTTTTGGAACATTATAAAGGAGGATTTAATAAGGGCATTAAAATGGTTCGAAAGTAATGGTGAGATAAGCCGGGGGTGCAACTCATCTTTCCTTACTTTGATTCGCAAAGTACCAAACCCTTCAAATCTAGGGGAATATAGGCCGACAAGCCTAATTGGGGTATATTATAAGATAATAGCAAAGGTACTTGCGGAAAGGGTAAGGATCGTATTGTCAAAGTTAGTTAGTGAAACCTAAAGTACCTTCGTGAAAAGTCGGTCCATCCTTGACGGGATTCTTATTTCCAACGAGGTGATTTAATATGTTCGGAAGAAGAAACAAAATTGGGTTAATATTCAAGGTAGACTTTGAGAAAGCATATGATAGCGTGGAATGGGAATTTTTGACCGATAGTCTACAAAAAATGGGTGTCGAAGAAAGATGGATTAAGTGGATAAAGGTGTGCCTATTCTCATCATCCATGTCCATCCTTATAAATGGTAGCCCGACGAAAGAACTTACAATGGGAAAGGGGTTGAGACAAGGCGACCCCTTGGCGCCTTTTCTCTTTCTTTTAGCGGTCGAAAGCTTACACATTTAACGAAAGAAACGGTAAGAGCAGGATTTCTTGGAGGAATCAACGTGGGTGCAAATAGAGTCTCGATATCACATCTCCAATACGCAGATGATGCGGCCTTCTACGGTACATGGAGTCTCACAAATTTCAAAAATCTTATTGGGCTTCTTAGTTGTTTCCATTCGGTGTCGGGTTTAAAAATAAATGTAGACAAAAGTAAACTTTTTGGTGTGGTATCCCAAACGAAGAGGTACAAAATTGGGCTAGGTGCAAGGGATGCAGATCGGGATCGCTCCAATTTACTTACATAGGCCTTCCTGTCGTATCAATGGAAAGATTGGAACATTGGGCATCGGCATTGGAAAATGCAAAGAAAAGGTTAGCGTCATGGAAATCAAAATTAATCTCTTTTGGAGGACGGTTGACTTTGGTGAAATCGGTGTTGGGAAGCTTAGCGCTGTACTATTTCTCCTTATATCGAGCCCCGAGCGAAGTGATAAAAGAGCTAGAGAGGGAGAGATGTAAATTCTTTTGGGGAGGGGGAGTGGTCAGAGTAAGAAGAAAGGTCTAGTGTGGGTCGGGTGGGAAAAATCGACCAAGAGCCTTAGGAACGGAGGACTAAACATTGGGAGCTTGAGAGAAACCAATTGGGCTCTATTGGGAAAATGGTGGTGGCGATTCCAAGTCGAAAAAAAAGCTTTTTGGGTCAAGATTATCAAAAGTAATTATGGGGGGGGGGGGAGCTGTTTGAAAATGACTCAAATGTTATTCGTGCAGGTTCGATATGGAGTAACATAGTGCAAATCGTGACTCTCAAGATCATTCCAAAAACAAATAGGTGATGGCACGGAGCCTAGCTTCTGAAAAGAGAGATGGAAGGGAGGATGAACACTAAAGGATGAATTTGCAAGACTACACGGTTAGAGACGAATCAAGAATCGAAAGTAGCGGATAGAGGGGAGTGGATGGATGACGAATGGGGCTAGAAATGGGACTGGAGAAGACCCCTGAGAGGAGGAGAGATCGGTGAAATGGATGAACTTAATCAAAGAATTGCGGAGCTTAGACCGGAAAGAGAAAATACTGACAAAGAAGTGTGGATACTCGATGAATCCAACATCTTCACTGTTAAAAAACTAAGGGAGGTGTTGGAAGAGGAAGGGAGCAATGCATCGAGAATGGAGGAGGCAACGAGTTGGACGACGATACTTCCAAAAAAGATTTGTGTCTTCATATGGAGAGCGTGTAAAGGGAGAATCCCATGTCGTTCGATCTTGGATGATATGGGTATTGACATGCATACGGTACTTTGTCCTAGATGCGGGTCATCGATTGAAACGATTGATCACACTTTGATAGGCTTCCCGGAGGTGAAAGCATTTTGGAAATTAGTCGGCGGGTGGTGGCATAAGGATTTGGATACGGTGGAAACAACACAGGAAATATTATAAGGAGGTATAGGATCGGCGGGAAACGTTGCGGAGGACACGTTGTGGACTGTTGTAACTTGGGTTGCACTTTATTTCATTTGGTCTCATCGGAACAGAGTGGTTTTTAGAGAAGACAAAAGGAGGTTAACATATCAATTGTGCGAGTTTCAACTAACAAGGTTCGAGTGGATCAAAAGACGGTACAAAAAAGCGTCGTTGAGTTGCACAAGCTGAGTGGCAAACCCATCTGGAATGTTATAAACTGCAGGGGGCTATTGTCGGGTCTTGAGGTTAGTGTTTTGCTCCTCGTAAAATCTAGTCTTCTCGATAGCTAGGATAGTTTGGTAGAAAATTAGTAATAAGTTGTATTTGTGGAAATGATTTAAATAGTTGTTGCTAGTGTATTTGGCTCCTCTAAGGAGGTGTGGGTAAATTGGCAAGTGATGTAAAATTGATAGCTGTTGTAAATTGGGCATGGTCTTAATAAAATTTTCATTTAAAAAGAAAAACAAATTAAGGAGCCAAAGCCACATTTTTCTTTCCTATTTGATAAACTACCAAAAAATATATATAAAGTAATATATTTGATTTTCAATGTTAGTACATATACACAAGTGATAAACAATTAGGAGGAAGATATATAGATTACCAACCAATCAACCAACATCCTTATATATAAACCGTTTATTATAGTCAACAAGAAGTCAACAATAGTTGGATAAGCCAAATTAATGGCCTTAATTTGGGACAAGAGTGATGCACTAGAAGCACCTAGCTAGCAAATAGATCGATTAATATACATGCACGCAGAAAACTTAATTAACCTTTAAATTTAATTATATCATACATGATAAATTTAGTTAATTCCCAAAATTAAATAACAAAGGAATTAACGATATGATCTATAAACACAAGAAAGGAAGATTTGATTGCACCTAATGGGATTTGAATCCAATTACATGACAAAGACAACCATGATAGCGATCCATCAACTTGACCAAGAGTCTTCAATTTTCTAGTCATATATATATATATATAGAGGAAAGTTAAAATGTAAACTCATTTTTGATTGTGAACGTGAGGACGAATCTCAGCCACTTATCCGGTCAATAAAGACGGCTTTGACCTGGTTCCCCTCCTTTAATAATCTCCACCCTCCCATGAATCGCGTCAATCCTCCGTGATCGCGTCCACCATAACCGAAGATGTGTGGCTGAGATTCGTCCTCACGTTCACAACCAAAAATGAGTTCACATTTGAACCTAACCCCATATATATGTATATAGTTGATTTCCGTTACAAATCACGTCAATTCGTACAAACCGTACAAACCGCATGCAACCAATTTTTTTTTAATTTTTTCACTTTTTCTTAATTATTAGGGTTGATTAGTCAATTATATATGAAAAAATTTCATTAAGAATACATGAAGGTTGGTGAATCAAGAATACGTGAAACAAGATTCATCAAATTGAGAGTTTCATGAATCAATTCATTTTCATGTAGAAAGAAAAACAATTTCATGAAGAAAAGAATTATATAAAACAAATTCATCATATTAAACATTTTCATGAAAAAAAATTATTCAAAAAAACAATGAAACACATGGTTTGTACGGTTTGTACGAATTAACGTGGTTTGTATTTGAAATCTCCCATATATATATATATATACACACACACATCACGTTTTCGTTGCAAACCAATCAATAATTGCAAACTTTGCAAATCAATCTTAACCGTCCATCTAGTCTAATAAATATTTGATTTTATTTTGTTATCTAATTAAAAGTCATGATCATAATTAATAAACTTATCATCTTCTATATATATTTCAATCATAATTAATGAATTATGATAACTGTCCATAAATATCTCAATTGTTTCCTAATATAATAATTTGCAAAGTTTGCAAATATTCATCGGTTTCCAAATATATATATATATATATAATGATTAACTTTCCTGTATTGATTTGTACATATTAATTTGGACATTCCAATTAAAGATGGCCAAAAACCAGTCCTGAGCTAGAATAGTGTTTTTCCGGACCACGCCTTCGTAACCGGTCCCGTGTCGGGGCCAAACCGATTCTTGTATCTTGCTCAAATCCAAGCAAAGATTGAAATTGAATATGGCCAAGAATATATATATATATATATATATATAATATATATAGGGGCAGGTTCATACGAGGACGGTAACAATTTACGAAAATGTGAGGAGTTTTTTCATGTACAAGATCACATGTGATTTTACACTAACTGTAGCGGACGACTTTTGAGGCCACTTAAGTCACATGGAAAGTCGTCCGCATCATTTATGATTTTGTATAAAATCGCATATAATTTTATACATGAATCATATGTGATTTTGTACCTGAAAATTTTCATGTACAAAAATGATTGGCTGAGGATTATCCTCCGCATTCTCGTAAATTATTACCGTTCTCGCATGAACCTCCCTATATATATATATATAACTCCAGTTATCCAATATAATCAATCACCGGCCATAAAGTTAATCAAAAACTCCAACCCCAATGATCACTTACAACACATGTCTTTTACATAAAATCATGTCTAGGTTCGTCTAATACCGAACTAAGACATCATATGAACATAAATACCCAAACATGACATATTGAAATCAAATATTGTCTAGTTACATATGGCCTAGCTAGGCATGTCCGTTTCCTTTGTCTATCTCGGGACTTCTTGCCACTGAGATGCATGCAATATATATATATATATGCATATGCTAAACATTCTCTACTTATTATAAATATGATCCCTAATAGTAATATATGCATAAACGTCATATATCAAACATTTTTGTCGTTAAATATTTTTTTTCCCAAAATAGTAATTAAGATCTCATAAATTTCATATGATATGGTTCACCATTTCTGCCATGTTGGCTTGGACAGGAACTACCCAATCCTTACCATTCAAATCCTAGCGGCCTACACCCCACTACTAGAAAAAGGGGTATTAGCGATTAAAAAAGTCTGTCGCCAATAAGCGACGGATTAGCAACGAAAAGGCCACGAACCCTATTAGCAGCGTACATCGGCCCATTTGCTTAAATCTTCTATATTAATCATTTTATACAATACGCACTCTACTACTCCTCATACTCATTCTAATTTGTTAAAAGCGATATAAGTCACATAACATACATATCTCTCTATCTACCTCAAATATGTACAATAATATTCTTTTTGACCATGTTGTTAGTGCAAGTGTGGCACACCTTTGTATATTTATGTATATTTGTTTGATGATTAAATTTATTAAAACAAACAATTTTTTTGATGGACTACCATTTTTACTTAGTGTACATATTTAGGATGTATTGAGAATCAAGTAAAAAACTATGGTCAATCACGAGAGGTGTCATCTTGGAAAACATCTTGCATTATCTCGAGATTTGTGCCAAAATACGAAAGTCAAAGGTTGCATTAGAATGTGAGTTTTCAAATGTTCGAAGGTCAAGTTTGAGCCAAGGCGAAGTCGTCACCCAAATCTACGTATATCGAGTAACATATAACTTAATCTCGATTTGCACGAATTATTTTAAAAAAATGATCCCTAATGTTTTTAAATAAAAATTGTTTTAATAAAATAAATATGGATGTTATATTGATAGAGGTTTTATAATATATGTATTTTTATAAAATTGGGGCAAACATTATAAAAATGGTTTGCAAAATCTCTTCTTTTGAATTGTTCCAATTAATATGTATTAAAAATCAAGTGATTAAATGTCCCATCGTATTTAAAATCAGAATATTGAAAAGTTATGAACAGGACCACATATCTTCGTGAGATGGCTTCATGCTATGCTGCAACAGTTGAAAAAGAAGAGTTGGTAAGAAAAGTAGGTACTTTGCAAACGTTCGCATAGGGCTCTCATGGAACTCGTGAGTGATTAAATTTTTAAATAATCAGTTTTATTTTGAAGGATCATGAGCTTCGATTGATACAAAAACTCTTGCATTGAAACTATGAAAATTCTCTAAAGAATCTTTCAAGAAATCTTCAAAGTTCTTTATGTTTCAATATCTAATTTGAGAGATTAATAAGCCATCACTTGATCTTTTTATGAGTGATCATATTTTAAGTAGTGAAAGTTAAACAATTTTTAATCTATTCTTATTACTTAGATTAAGATTGTTCATCATTTTCAAAAGTGTTTAAATATTCTATGAGACTTGGGTGTTAGTTATCTTCCTAGACAAATATATGATTATTATATTTATATATATAAAGAAAAAAACATGTAGACCTATAATTTATTAAACAATAAAATTATGGTTTATGAGAAATATATAGATGAATTTCATTTTTTGATGTGGTACTTGAGTTGAGGTTGGAGTTTTGGAAGATGACAAGAAGTAGAATCAACGGTTGGGGGACCATCCTGCCTCCTGCACTTAAAAAACCTCCCTTTCACTGACTCACATGGCATTGGGTTCCATCCCTGCCTCCTCTTTGTTTTTTTCCTCTTTCTTTCTATACTCTACTTAATTATTTACCAATTACCATCTTTTCTTTTATTCTCTTTTATAGGTTCAATAAAAAAAGTTGAATATTTTATAAAAATACAATAAATTTTAATATCATATAATATTATATATATTACATAAATTTATGATTAAACACATGTTGCATTGATAATTTAGCATGGAAAAGTCGACCGGACTTTTAGATGATTTTATACAAAATCATATATAAGGTTGAGTTTCTGTGAGAATGAAAGTTATATGGTGAGAAGGGTAAAAAGATCTCCACCCTATAATTAATTCTAATTGAAAATCAATAGTAATGAGATGCAGCATATCAGTTCTCGTGAGAAATGCAATTAATGGGCTGGGAGTGATAGTAAAAGTGATCAAAGCCATAGATCCCTTTTTATGCTTCTCATCTTAACTAGTATTCTCACATGATGCTTCGTGTGTGTGTATGCACATATATATATATATATATAGAGAGAGAGAGAGAGTCGGGTTAATACGAGAATGATACATATTTAAGAAAATAAGAGAATGATTGAATCACATTTGATTTTACAATAACATCATGTATAAAATTACATGTGATTCATGCGACTTTGACACGCGGCCATAGGGTCGTCCACACTTTTTTTGCCATTAATGTAAAATCACATGTGATTTTTGTACGTAATTTAGTCATTCTTGTATTTTCTTAAATATGTATCATTCTCGTATGAACCTGCTTTTATGTGTGTGTATATATATATACAAAATGAGAGAGAGCCAGGTTCATATAAAAACAATAACTATGAAGATGTATGGTTCAGGCAGGGAAATGAAAATAGAAATGAAAATCACTGAGAATAAAAATGTGAATGAATTTTTATTCCCCCAGTTTAATTTGGAGTGGAGTTTTGGATTCTAAGGAAATAAGCCCGTTATATTATATCAAACCAAACAATTTTTTTATTTTCAATCCGATCAATTACTACTTAATACTTCCAACCAAATAACCCTTAAAAAGAGAATAAGAGAACAGATGAAATATCGAACTACATGTGATTTTACACTATCATGTATAAAATCACATACGATTCATGCGACTTTAGCCACGAACTGAAGTCTTGGGCCACATCTCTACACACCCTTTTGTTTACCGTTAATGTAAAATCATATGTAATTTTGTATGTGATTTATCCGTTTTTGTATTATTTTTTTAGTTAACATTCTTGTTTGAACATTCTTCTCTCTCTATATGATCCGGTGAGAATCTTCCCCAAGCCCTTTACATGATTTTACATCAAAAAACTTACAAAAGTGTTATGGCAATTTCGTGTTAAAAAGAAACTTCAGGAGCATTTTTTACACGGGAGGCTGAAAGTTTACATACATTAAAACACATCAAATATGTCAAACTTTTATATGTTAACATATTTTGATATAAAAAATATCAATACAAGTTATTAGTATATAATACTTAACCCTAAAGTTATCATAATCACACAAAATCCATCTACGACGAGTTAAACCAAATGACTTCACAATTTTCACTGTCCATTAAATCACACGGTCTCATAATAAATTAAAAATAACAATCTCACATAAACACAAATAAATCTCTCCGTCAATAGATGAAGATAAAATTATCATTATAAATAGTTTTTGGTTAATTTGTTAGAGCATCTCTAATCTAACAAGATTTTAAAATGAAGATTTTGTTCTAATATATTTTTTAAATTCTTCAAAATAAAGAAAGTAAGATAAAAAATAAAGTTATTCAAATTTGAAGAACTCTCAAAATTACTTATGAAAGATAAATTAATCTTTATTCTTCCAACAACGAGAATGTTAGAAATTAAATGTATAAAAAAGAGATCATATTTTATGAAAAATATTGAGTATTTAAATAATATAATTAATATTATAATCTTCAAATAGAAAACCTGATTGAAATGAATATTATAACGCATCATGGCGTCGAGACGCAACCTTGCTGCCACGTTAACCCTTTTGGCATGGATGTAAAGCCAGGAGTTCGTTATGGTGTGCCATGGCCCGTCATGGGGGCATTGTGGCGTTACAAGCGAAAAGTGATATGACGATATAAGGCGTGGGAGAAAATTTGCAAAATTTAAGATTTGAATAAGAGTAAATGTAGATATAACTTTAATAGTTTACACGGGCGAAAAAGAAAAAAAAACCTAAATTACTTCTTAGCATACGAATAATATTATTCGGTTATATATTTTCATTTGTTGTTCTTTGATTTCATTACTTTGATTTTGTTGTTTGATTACCAAACAGGAACCCTAAACGATGACTTACTTTGTATGTTTGATATTATTTTTGTAAACTGTAGATTTGATATTAAATTATATTCATAGTTCTTCTTTTGTTTATCCTGTTATATGAATTTAAATTATTAATAGTTTAAAACATAAACATACACACACATATATATATATAGAGAGAGAGAGAGAGGGAGGTTCAGGGGAAAACGTTAAAAAAAACTGAAGAACACCCTAGGAGCCCTCCATTCGGACGGTATGGACAAATGCATACAAGTGCATATGCATAAATGTATGTTACAAATTAACAATATGTATTTGTAAATACCGTCCAAATAAATGGCTCTCAGGGTGTCTTTCAATTTTCTCTCTTTTTGGAATTTTCTTTTGAACCTGACCATATATATATATATATATATATATATATATATAGTTGCTTTAAGCCACCTCTTGAACAATGTCATTACTTTATCATAACTTTTAAAGAATGTAAATTCAATATCTCCAACAACTTCTCTAATTTAAAAAAAAAAAATAAAGAATGTAAAGTCAAAATCTCTAAAATTATTATCTTCCAACTCTATAGCTTCTCTATTTTAGAGAATCTATTAAAATTTTATATTATTAAAATATCCAACAAATTTATTATTCCAACAAATAAAAGTTGTTTTGGTGGGGAAGTCATTAAAATAAATATTTCTCTCTCATCCTTTTAGAGATATAGATAAATCTTTATATTTAGAGATTTTTCCAAAGATCTCTATTTTAGATAATGATATAGAAATGTTGTTGGAGGAGTTTAGAGAAAAAAATGGGGTTTTCTCTATTTTAGAAATACTCTTAGGGGCCGTTTGGTTTGCGGGAATGATATGAATTTGGAGGAATTCGGATTTCAAATCCATTCCAATCATATATTTGGTTTGTTGGATTGTCCGGATTTAAATCTTAGGAGGCGTTTGGTTCACGTAATGGAATTCGATGGAATTGGATTCCATCAAAAGAATTTGACTTTGAAGGAATTGTAATGGAATTTGATGGAATTTGACCATGCGTTTGGTTGACAGGAATTGGAATGGAATCTCGTAAAAGAATAGAAATATGCATCTATCGGGAGTGGGGGTGACAATTGTGATGAGGACATTAGTGGTGGGTGGGGTAGGGTGTGGGGGTGGGTGGCGACTATGAGTATGCCGGCAAAAAATAGTGACATGGTGGGTGGTGGGTGGGGGTGACGGTAGCAGTGGTGGAATGATAATATTAATTGACGGTGGTGGTGGTGGCGGCGGCGGTGGTGGCGGATATGTTGCCGATGAGGGTGGGACGGGGAGAGGGTGTTGGTTAAATTTATTTTTGTCTTTCTAAAAGAAATTTATAAATTATGTTGCATTTAATACGAAATGGAATTCAAAATCCTTCACATATGTTAAGGAATGATCAAATCCATCAACCGTGGAATTCGGTGGAATCCGATGGAATCCGATCTATTCATTCCGCGAACCAAACAGCATTAAGAAATTCAGTCAATGGATTTGGCCATTCCAATTCCTTCCAATTCCAACGGATTCCGTGAACCAAACAGTCCCTTATGATTCATTTGAAATGCTACAAACATAGGATTTTAAAATCTTTAGAAGATGTTCGGGATTTCACGGGATTTCGTAGGATTGTATGAAATAAGATTTTAAAAAATGTTAAAAACATTTGTTTTATAATAATTGATTAATAAAAATATAATTTAATTATTTTCATAATTATTTATAACTTTTTTATAAATTATTTATGAATAATAGAATCCAATCTCATCCCGAATCCTACAAACCAAACACATAGAAGGATTTCAAATCCATTCCAATCCAAATCCTTTCAAATCCAAATCCAAATCATTCAAAAACAATCCTGCAAACCAAACGCACCTTAGAAGTGCTCTAAGACTTAAAGTTTAACCTCATTGTTATGCTACGTCTTACATAATATTTTTTTTAACACTAAAGATTTTATTAAACCAACAAGAGGCTCGACAAACAACTGGCACCAAACTCACGACATTTATATCTTAATTTTTTTTAATTTTTACTTCTTTAAAAATAAAGAAGGAGATGCTAATCGTACCCCTAAGATATGCTAATGACATCCCTATAAAAGTGAATCCTTCTAACACATGTCAATGACAAAATGACCTTTTTATATTTCCAAAGCTATGAAAATACATGAAATTTCATAGAGACCCTTATATTAAGGATAACATTAACACTCCCCAACAAAAATTCAGTTAGAAAGGTACGTACAGTTAGAGCTGGTAACTAGGGCTTAGGCCTACCACCAATCACATGCATGTGCAAAAGATACGTGTCTTGTCACCATCACTCTCTCTTCCTTTACGGCCACCTCCAACTCTAAAACGTAACTAAACATTAACTTCATTTCTTCATCTTTATTTTCGACTTTCCTTTTTTTTTTTTGTATTTTTGAATTAAAATAAATTTAAACAAAAAGTTTTACTTTATTATAGTTCTGAATTGAAAGATATAAAAAATTAAATAGCAACATCTAAACTATAAATGTACCGATACAATCATACAAAGATAAAGAGTCTTAACCCGTAGATTTATATGGTTTGATCACAAGGCGAATGATTATGTAAAAAAAAAAGTTAAGGTAAAAAGTATAAAAATAGATTTAAATGTTTGATAAAATTTTTAATCATATATCCATCTCTGAATTATGTTTTAGAAGATAATTGATCTGATGTATTTTGGTGTACCTTATTAGTGCTGACAGTTAATTGAGATTGATTGAAAGGTGTGGATCTATTCTTATACTTCTCACTATAAATTTCATTCTTACTGAAAAACAACCATTGATCACAATTCTTAGTATAATTAACCAATTAAATCTCATTCAGTTAAGTCATATATTAAAAGGACAATAATTAATAGTTTCGGGTTCACAAAGGATAACAAACAAAATGAAGTTGAAAATAATGTAAATTGAAAAGGGCGTGATTTAGATTACAACTTATTTTATTAATTCAATATTGGAGTGCTTATTGAAAGATTTAAACAACATATAGCTAGTTGATTGTAAAAGGTAGTAACTTGTCATTAGATAGTCACATTCAGTGATTTATTAATTAATTGTCAACAACTTATGTAACTATAATTAGTGAGTAAACATTAATTGTTTAGAAGAAAAGAAAAACTTAAAAAAACTATTAACCTGGTGTTAGAGAACAATCAAATTATCAAATGACGATTGTAAATAATTACTATTCTTAAAGAGTATAGCTTGGAGATAATGTCAAAGGAACCATAAAATAACTTTGAATTTATAGTTATAATTTAGTGGGTGTTGTTGAAATTGATGAACATCGTCATAAACAAAGTTATAAGTTTTGAGGAAGGTCTATACCTCTTGTTAATGAATAAATTTCTTCCTTAGTTGATGCTAGCAAGGTAGACAGGCCATGTTGTGAATCAAACCATGTCAAATTTTGAATATACTGGTCATCTCAATGATCAAGGCCATCATCTGACAAATTCAGTCTCATCCTCGTCAATTTTTTTGTAGGTTTAGGTACCTCATAGACATAGATCGTGTAACGTTAACTTAAGAAGGCTAATATATCTTGCAAAAAGACTAGTCGTTTATTGGTTCCACAATCATAATTCATGCTATTAAATATCAAACCATGTCTAGCACAGTGGTAAGGTAACATTTTGAGAGGGGTCAGTGGACGGTATCCCTGACTATCCGGGTTCGAATCCCGCTGAGAGCATGTGGCAATATCCAGACCATGACCTACCACTTTGTAGTGGATCTTGGTCGATGGGGATTAGTCGGGTTCCCGAATGGATTCTGGATACCCGAGAATGTGTGTGTGTTAACTTGTCGTTTAAAAAAAAATCATGCTATTAAATATTACCATGATAAACTACAAAATGAGCTGAAAACTTGAAATGGATCAGAATCCTTAAAAATGATCAATAGTATTAGTGTGTCAAAGATTATAACATTAACAGAAAAGAAAAGAATAAATACCAAATTATATATCCATTATAAGTTTATTTGATACATTATTCACATAATATTATATGAAAATTTCTAATAGAGGTTGTGATACAATTTAATAACAATAAATTTCTACCATAATAAGAATAAGGAAAAAAATGACCAAAAAAACCAAAAGGTTTAATTAGCCTATGACAAAAGGAATATTATAAGTAAAAACACATAGTATATTAAAACAATTTTTTGAGTGAACCATGTTTGTCCATGTGTAAATTCTATTTTACATTTTGACTTTTGATAAAGACAACCAACCTTATAAATTACTAATTAGTTTGATTGTTATGTATTAAATAATTGTAACTCATTTCAAGGATTTTAAGCTAGCTTGAAACAAATACTCTGACCTTGTTCTTGTAAAGTGTTTAGAATTGAAGCATGATTTGAACATGAAAACAAATCGTTCAAAATAAGTACTACTTTAAAAGTGTTTTATTGTGTATTTGTATTTAATCCTTTAAAATAAAAATAATCTTGACCTTAAAATTTTGTATTGTATCATGCTTTTAACGAGCGTTTCCGTTTGTAATAACTAATGTTTTTATTGTTAGAGGTTAAATAGGCAAATGTTGATGGTGTGAACCATTATATTCCTAGAAAATGTTTCTTTTTTAAAGTATAAATTAGTGGTTAAATCTTTTTTACAAAAAACCATTTTAACTTTGTCAGACTTTTTAACGACTTTTATTTTAACTATTAGTCTCTAATAATAATGGAAATTTGTCTGTAATTTTCACCTATAAAGGCATATCCGCTAAATATCTCATGTTTTGTTTTTTGTTTGAATTTTTGTGTTCGTCATGACAATAAAATTATAATATTTATTTGTACACATGATTTGATATGTGTTTGGTTTTTTATTTATGACCCGGCAACAAAATACAATAATAAGAGAACTTGTTATACACATATGCTTATTTCTTTTATTATATAATAAAAGAGTATATATTGCGAAATTTTTTAACGTGTATGCTTACTCAAATCAATATAATTTTTAATACATAATTAACAAAAATAATTAAGTAATAAAGGTTAGTTTCATATGATCTACTATGTTTACAAATGAATACAATATACATGTATAGAGAGTGATGGAGGAAAGATATAACTAGCTAGATTAATTAAGGGTGAACTTTTTAAGGGTGCTTAAGGATGTTGAAAATACTATAAACATAAACCAAAATATCAAATAAAAAGCAAAAGAAAAAGTTGTTCGAAATGATGGATATTTGATGACTTTATAGACATTTGATCCACTCTAAAAATATAGATGCTAGGAAAAACCTTAGTTCTGTTGCTAATTGGATTAAAGTAAAGTTAGTAATGATATGATATATTATAAGTAGGAAAGGTCTTCATCGTTAACCAAATACCTTATGACCATATTACATTAATTAAAAAGAAAGAAGAAAGAGCATGATTTGTTATAAAATGAATAGTGCCACCTCAGTAGATATTGACATAAACTATATAAAAACAAGTCCCCAATCCCTTTGGAAAATTACCCTCTAATTACACCTTAATTTAAACGCAATCCTTCTTAATTGGTGCGTCTCCTACACTCTCCTCCTGACGGCGCACCATAGCTACCAACTTTCCTTCTCTTTTCTTTCTTTTGTTACATCATATATTCTTCGAAATTTCTTTGAAATTTTTGATTTTGAATTTAATTATTACATATATTCTTCAAAATTTCTTCGAAATTTCCTTTAAATTTGTAATAATTAAATTCAAAATCAAAATCATTTTTCTATCCTAAACAATTACTTTTTAATTTTTTTATTTATCATCTTTCTTCTATTTTTTTCATTTTTGAGAATATTTTCATAACTTTTTTGAAGTAAAAGATTAGCATAAAATCTTTATTTTTACAATTTAAAATATTTATAAAGACGTTTCTTATTATTTGAAATATTTTTGTGAGTTCAATATATCTAGAGGTTTGCAATTTATGTATTCATAATGTAATAGTAGTTAGATGGCTTGATGTTGATTAGGTTTATTTTATTTTTAAATAATCTTATTTATTAATTTCAAAACAAATTAAAAGTACAATAAATTATTTAAAAACCAAAAATAAACAAAAACCCATCATTTATGGATGCAGGTCTAGAATGAGAAATAAACAAAAACCCATAATTTGTGGATATATGTTGTCATTGGCCATGCTTCTAAATTAGTCTCAACAAATTAATTAATTAATATATTACGTATAGCATAGTTTTTCAAAATCAATGGTTTGAGAATCTGTTTAATCGTGCAATGTGAGTGTGTACTTATATGATAACTTATAAAAATGATTAATGAATCAACTGATCAAATAAAGCAAAGAATTCAATACGTCATATTTTATAAACAATTTATCATTGAATTGGTAAAATTATTCATCAATTTAATTAAGAGAAACTATCATTAAATATTAAATTAAGTTTATAAATGTTGACATAGTTTAATATTTTAAGATATAAATGTGTATTCATATTATACAACATTATGTAAAATTTCAATCTCTATATACATAACATAAATTAGGAATGATGGGTGAACATGATTTATTAATTTTAAGATCCAGTTAAAAAAGGCCAAATACATTAATAATAGTGTCAAATTAAATATAATAAACTTGTGATTTTTTTTGGTATAAGTAGTTACTTTAAATTTTATTATAATTTAATGTGAAGAAAATGCCTTAAATCCATATCTACAACCTCTTTACACGACCTTAGGTAGCTTGAATGATCGCCTAATTACTTAGTGGAGTTGGTAAGCAACACAAAAACATGGTTCTAGTCGCATCACCTCTTTAGGATCATTTCTGTGACTTACCATGCGGGTAAGCTCTAGGACGATCGTATATGTTTTGGCAGCTGATACCTTTCTTGCTTACCACTCTTCTCTCTTCTACTCCTCCATATATATATATATGTTCGATCTCTCATGAATGTTCCAAAAACTCCATAGCAGATTTTTTTATTATGGTTTCCATGTCAAAATTTCAATGTTCCTTTTTTACCTTATATATATATTGTATTACTTTTATATTTTTTGTTGTTTTTTGTGGTTTGAGTTAACTTGGTCAGTAATTATTAGTTATATTTCTACTTAGAATGTTGATATAGAACTTTATTTCATTGATTCTTATATTATATATTTCAGGCTTAGAACTATTCATTGAGCTTACTACTATTTAGTTCTAGTTTTAAAAATATATTAGATCTAAAAATAAGATATTATATAGTGATAAACAATATAACATATTTTATAAGAAAATGTTGAATTAGTTTTTGGTTAAAATTAAGTTTAGGAAATTAATTAGTTGATTTGGTACCCTGCCGTCAAGGTTTAAGCAATAATTGGATTGACCCTTGACCTAAAACGAAACACCCAAGACCCTGTCGGCGGGTTACTTGTCCTATAAATATCAACCATCTTTCATTTCTCCCTGCAACTGCAACATAACCATAACCATGACCACCACCCACATCGACACTCTCTCCCTCTTCTTTGCACTTAACTTCACTTCCATCAATATCTTCTTCTTTTTATCTCTAGTTTTCATCATCATAATCAAATGCTTCTTCTTCTTCTTCTTCTCTCATCCCATAATCAAATCCACCATCCCTGGCCCTATAGGCTTACCCATCATTGGCAGCATGCAACTCATGACCGGTCTTGCTCACCGGAAAATCGCTGCAGCCGCACAATCCTGCCGTGCCAACCGTCTCATGGCTTTTAACTTGGGTGAAACTCGTGTGATTGTCACCTGCAACCCCGACGTGGCTAAAGATATTCTTAACAGCTCAGTTTTTGCCGACCGTCCTGTGAAGGAATCGGCATATCGGTTGATGTTCAACCGAGCTATCGGGTTTGCTCCTTATGGGGTTTACTGGCGGACGTTAAGAAGAATCGCCGCCACCCATCTCTTTTGTCCTAAGCAAATCAAGGTTTCGGAAGAGCAGAGGATGGTGGTTTCTAATCAGATGGTGGAGATGATGTTTCTAACGACGTCGTTGTCGTCGAGTTCAATATGTGTTCGTGATGTGCTGAAGCGAGCTTCTCTTAGCAACATGATGTGGTCTGTGTTTGGAAGGAGGTATCGGTTGGATTCTAACGACGTCGAGTCGGTGGAGTTGAGGAAGCTGGTGGATGAAGGGTATGAGCTCTTGGGTACACTTAACTGGACCGATCACCTTCCATGGCTAGCTGAGTTCGACCCACAAGGGATTCGATCCAGGTGTTCCAAACTCGTTCCAAAAGTAAACCGGTTTGTGAAAAAGATTATTGATCAACACCGAGATCATCAATCAGCAGCACAACAACTCAAGGGTGACTTCACTGACGTCTTGCTATCACTTGAAGGTTCAGACAAATTATCAGAACCAGACATGATCGCAGTTCTTTGGGTATAATTGCCTTTTTCTTACTAAAGAAGAAATCAAAAATGATATGGAATCATATTCTCTTTGTATATATCCCACAGAGAAAAATACAAAGAAAACCTTTTTAAAAAAAAAAAAAAAAAAAAAAAACTACATCTATCTAGTTGTGATGGCAGTCTTTGACTTGTTCCATTGTTTTCCTTTCCTATATATGGAAACTTGAAATACTATTTCAACACTCCATAAAAGGCTTTTCCGGTTGAATAATTAATAAAAACTTGAGTAATACTGTTTATGTGTTTATAATTAATTTAGAATTGATGGATGGACAGGAAATGATATTCAGAGGAACCGACACAGTAGCAGTGCTGATTGAATGGATCTTAGCAAGATTGGTGCTTCATGTGGATGTTCAATCAAAGTTACAAGAGGAGCTTGACAGGGTGGTTGGGAGATCTCGTCCGGTGACGGAATCTGACGTCAGCAACTTGGTATATCTAGGTGCGGTGGTGAAAGAAGTACTTAGGCTACACCCACCTGGTCCACTGCTCTCATGGGCTCGTCTAGCCATCACAGACACCACTATCGACGGTCATCATGTAACCGCAGGGACTATGGCAATGGTGAACATGTGGGCCATCTCTCGGGACCCACAAATCTGGAAGGACCCTCTACGGTTTGAACCACAGAGATTCCTGGATGGATCATTAAAAGATATGTCGGTGATGGGATCCGACTTGAGTTTGGCTCCATTCGGGTCGGGCAGGCGAAGTTGCCCAGGGAAGAATCTTGGGTTGACAACAGTCAGCTTTTGGGTGGCATCACTGTTGCAAGAGTTTGAGTTTGGGAGTTGTGAAGAAGAGGTGGTTGACTTAACAGAAGAATTGAAGCTATCTTGTGAAATGTTGAACCCACTTAAAGTCACTTTGCGACCAAGGCGTAGTAGACCTCATTGTGTTATTCAGGCATGAAAAGTAGACCATATATATATATATATATATCCATCATATAAATAAATTTGTAAAGAAGAAGAAATATTATTAGTGTGTTTTTATTTTTTTATTGTTATAAGATGGACTCTTTATGTTTGTAAGTTGAATTATATATATATTGTGTATGTATATATAAAGTTAAATATATATATATATATATAAGTTGGATTAAGCACTTTGTATACATGTTTTAATTTAAAATTTATTGTTGACACAAGATTATATATATTAATTTGCGTATATATATAGTTGTTAAATAAAGTAAGTTGAACAAAAAATGAATGAACATGGTCATATTCATATATGAGCACATAATGACGATATATATATGAAACATAATTAACGAATTAATAAGATATTAATCCTTGTATTGAGTTCCAGCCTCTTTGGGATTAATAATTAATTAGATTAATTATAATATAACGGATAATAATTTCTTTTTAATATTAATCAATTCCAATGTGATATGTCGATCACCTATTTAATTTATTAGTATAAACAATTCATCATTTCCAACACTCATCTCATCTTATTCTAATTAATTAGTTAACTTATTTTTATTTAACAAGACGTTTCTATTTATAACGTCATTCCGACCAACTTGTTCAACATTTCCTTAAAGAATTTATCATAACAAAGAAACAACAATAAACTGCTCTATATTTATTTATTCATCCAATTAAGAAAAATAAAATTCTGTCTCTTTGCTTCCATCTCTTTCTCATCTTTATATTTTCCATCATTTTCATTGTCTACATACATAATTATATATCGATAATAGATATAGAAAAATATATCTCTACTTATTTGTTCAACTTCCGATGTTATGACCAAAAAGAGCATGGACTACTACCACACAAAAACGACAAGTTTTCCCCTAAGCCAAAAGGTTGGATACTTGAGTACTAGTTACAACCAATGTATAATGGTAAAACCCAAAAATCAACCTATGTTAGTTAATCTATCTCCCTAACAAGTATAATCAATAAGAAAAAGTTAGTGGTGGATCTAGAATATTTGACGATCTAAATAAACATTTGGATCCAAAATACAACGTCGAGCCAGAGCAAAATTCGGAAAGATTTTTATGGGTATATGTAGTCTTATATGCGAGCGTCATTTTTGATATAAAACCGTTGGAATTTTGTAGTCCCACATAGGCCAAAAGTGAAAAGTTAGTGTCTTATATTGCCTAACCCATCTATCCTATTAAGTTGCTTAACTAACAAGTTGGGCTTATCATATACCATGCATTTCTATCTAAGGACGTTGCACTTGCAGGTTTTAACCCACGATACAGTCTTCATCAATTCCTTAATGTTTTGATTGTATAAACGAATATATATAGATTTCGTTTTGTTTATAATTTTGTTTTTAATTTCTGGCAATTCCAAGATTCATGATTAACGAATTTTTGATTTGAATATCTGAGTTCCACGTGCCTAAAACTATGTGTAGGTGAATGAGAAATTGATTTTAAAAGTGCTACAATTATAGAAGTGACTGTTTGGGTGTGAAAAACTATTGTCCCACATTGTTGGTTGGTAAATAAAACAAATAGTTAGCTTTATATATGATGTTATAGGTGAAAACTAAAAAAAGTTCTCTTCCAGGTAGAGCTACACATGAGTTAAGTTGGCCGGGTTGAAATCATTTAAACAACTAAATCCAATCTTTGCGGTTTGAAAAATCTCAACCTAACTCAGCATGATCGGATTGAAACTTTGGTCTATAAAGTTGTCATATATTCATTAAGGATTTAATACTCATATTAACCAGAAAAGTTCATCAACATAATTCTAGCACTTTGTAGGAAAAACAACCTTAGTTGCCTTTTAAAGACTAGTTCTTTTATCTTTGATAACAAATTTGTATTAAAATACACGCTCTTTAGGTATTAACATGTTATCAACTTATTATGTTAACATGATGAATGATGTGACATATATACATCACAATTATATTCGATGATGTAGATGTTTTATATAAAATTAGTTTTAGAATATCTTTTTATTAGAATTTTTTTGATTTCATTCATTTATAAATTATATATTTTAATTGTACAAATACTCAAAACATTTGTACAAATATGTGTAGGCTCAATCCTAACACAAAATAAGGGAGCGTTTGGTTTGATAAAATGGTTTAGAGTGATTTAGCTTTCATGGAATGATTTGGTCCTTTGGATTTGGAAAATTTGGTATGTTTGATTTGTAGTTAGGATTTGAAATGAAATTGAATTTGATTCTTTACAAAAAAATTATAAAAACAACGTATAAATAATTATAAAAATAATTACATTAGCTTTTTATTAGTAAATAATAAGAAAACAAATATTTTTTCAACATATTTTATAACATCATTATATACAAATCATATAAAATCCTGTGAAACCCGATCATCCCTATGAGATTTTAAAATCCTATGTTCGAAGGATTTCAATGAAATCCGAAGATTTCAAATATTTCAAACCAAACATGTGATTAGAGTGAAATGCAATTCAAAATCCCTCTAAATCCAATCCAATTCTACAAATCAAACAGGACCTAATACTTGTCCTCATTCACCTTCGTCAATCAATTTGAGTCTTTGTTCAAACCTTTCGAGCTATTAGAAAAATCAATTCATAGAACCAACTTCGCCATTACATTTTCCCTTTCTTGTTCTTGTAAACACTTTGTATTCAAATTGCCAATATTAAAAACTTTATTGTTTTCTTTCATTCTGATACAGACACTTGTAGATCTATATGTATTTTTGGGGATTTTAGACAGTTGGTTTGTGGATTCAACTTTTCCCCTCTTTATGTTTTCGAATTTGTTATAAACTTGTAGTTCTTTCATTGTCTCTTTTGATACATTATCTTCTCTGAGTATTCTTTATTTTCATATTTTTATTACTGGTCTGATTTCGGTTGACTTATTTAAGTGTACAAATGCTTTAAGTATATGTACAATAAGAACTATAAAATTTATAAATGAATGAAATCATAAAAATTCTATTAAAAAGGGTTATAAAGATATCTAGATGTTTTTGTTTGAGATATTATTGAGGTTAAAAAGATATCTAGATGTTTTTGTTTGAGATATTATTGAGGTTATAACGATATCCATCATATATTGGGGTTAAAACAAAACATGTTTTTTATGGACTAAACCACAAGGCTCACCTTGGAAAACTATTGTACACATCCTTCAATTTTAAAAATTAAATCCCAAGCTTAATTTAGTAAAAAGGTAATTAAGTCGTCAATCTTCTCAAGGTAAAATTGGATACAATAGTTTCCTTTTGGGGCTTTTAGTTTATTCGTCACTCAGAATGTCTGATGTTTAATCGAGCACTTGTAATTCACCTTTATTGCATTGTTTTCATGTCAAATATCTCATTGTATACATCTAGGTCAAAATGTAATAAAAACGTATCATATCCCATAATAATACACAAACATATACATATATTAACTATTGGAATAATAACGTTTTACAATGCTATCAAACACCAAAACCGTTATTTTTTATAAGATGTACTTTTTATGTCAAAACTAAAAACTTTTAAAAAAGCATCAAGAATGGGTAGGGTTGGTTAGGAGCTGAAGGCCCTGAATTTGCAAAAGACCAATACAGGGAAAGGAACCATTCTCAAACCTGCAAATGCCAACTTTCTCATGTTGAAATCATATCAGCTAGACTTAGAACATTTCTTCTTATTATATGTTAAAACTTCCTTTTTGAATAGTAATCTGGGCATCCCATATATTCTAATAGTGTTTAAGCTTGAATACCGCAGCCACATGCTTATTTCGGAACAGTACTAAAGCAAACATCCTTTCTTTTTTCCTTTGGGAAAAGGTAAATAAGAGTGGCCTACCAAACAAAACAAAACGACTCGCATAACACGTTTTCCTGACCAGCCACCTATCATCTTATGGATCGATAAGTCATAAATTCGATTCCACGAGTTAAAAGTAATATTATAAAAATGAAAACACCTTGACTGACAGATAAAGACTTGACACCCCAGTGATATATATATATATATATAATAATATAAAGTTAGCATCCATGCTTACTTGAGTTCCAGTTGTGTTTCAGGTGGGTTCATCAATCCAATAATGTTAAAGCATCAAGACAAATATGAGATAAGAATGGAGAAACATAAAAATTAAACACATGGACAACACATCCCTACCACTTATACCAGGTCAACTCAAATATAATCCAACATATCCCCGAAATCCCGCCATTCGACCCACGCACGTTCATAACTAAATACGTGTTCTTTCAGATGTGATGTTGAGATCTCAACTCACCACCGTTCAAATCTAGTAGGTATACATACTACGTGCTTTCTGGAACCCACATATTTCCTGTTTTCAAAATCTATCCGATACCCATAAAAATATTAAGTTATTTAGCCAAATGACCTCCTCATAAGTGCATAACAAGTTTCTAGGTATTCTTCTATTCTATTATTAAACTCATCAGAAGTTGATGAATTTAAAAAAGAAAAACATGAAGATAACTAATACATACCTGGCCTGCAAAGTAACCTCCCAAAGGTTGGTCTAGTCTCGGCTTAATCTGAAATTGAGGGCATTAGATAACACACTTGTATTCATAAGATCCCAGTGAAAGAAACAATAATTCAGCAAACAAAGAATCACATCTCCATTTTTATAAAAAGACATCAAATTTGATCTTGTTTTCGGTACATGCAGTACTAATCAGCAAATGGTAAATACTTTAATTAATACAAAATTCAACACTAGAAGCACACAACAACAGAGACAGAATGTTGTATAGGAAATGACATAAATCACAAGTATTCAGTGATGACTGATAACAACATCTTTCTTGGCAAAGTAATAGAGAGCATATGCTAACACCAAGATTAGTATGGGTAAAAGAAATGTTAAAGATGAAGTTCCAGATTCTTGGTTGGATTCAGAAGTTGCGTTATAAGGCATCTTGCGAATGTTTTTCTTAAGAATAGATTTGCTATCGATTTCACCAATATAGTAATCTTTCATCAGGTCTTTGGCATCTTGACTGTGGCCCACATCATCGAAATCTTCTGTTGCATCTTTCTCTATAATATCATATGATTAAAAGTGTTAAAAAAAGGACTCAGATGCATGCAAATCATCAAGTTAAACAAAATCTGACCAGTTGCTAATACGAGGACGTCATCGCCTCCAGGGTGATCATCTAGAAACGGGGTTACATCATATACCTATGTCAGATTAGAATATATCAGTCATACAATACATTAACAATCAAGAAACACCAAAACTAAATGGAAAATTCTACAGGATAGCCATCAGATCGACCATGTTGTATGAAGTTGGAAGTTGCAGAAATGAGGATGCCCATGTGGCGTGTTACCGAAGAAGGTTTTCTAACTAGAGTTAGAAGTAGCACTTATCATGGACAAATAGAGGGAACGGTTTCTTAGAAGGCAAATGTTGACTCTAAACAGTAAAGAATACATCACTTCAAGAACACTCATTTGTTGACATTGGGATTTGAGGATATAACTTTTCTTGTTTGCATAAAAATGACCGCTTTATCACTATAATGAGTTCCAATTGTTGAGGGAGGAATAGGGGATGACTGCTTACCAAGAGTATTACTAAAAATTCAGCCAAGGTAAAATGGGGTATTAATAAAATTTTCACCATAACCCCATATTTTCTTCTATTTGTTGATTCAATTTCTTTACCCTTTTCCTATATGAATGCAGAGTATTTGTTTACTTTAGGTGGAATGGAACCATAGGAATCCCTAGTTTAAATGAAATCAAAACGTAGCCTTCAAAACAACATGTTCATGAAGTAGATACTATCAGTAATAAGGAAGATGAATGAATAGGCCACCATTTCCTGACACCAACTCATGAAACTAGACTCATTACGACCCAACACAGGGATGTTATCATATTTACAAAGAATAAAGATTAATAAATGTTTTTCCAAAAAAGATTAATAAATGTAAAATGTATGATTATCACTATTTCAACAAATAAACATGATTTGTTTGATTCCACAAAGTGTTTTATAGGTACAAGATGAATAAAAGAACACACTTGTATTGGAAGGAATGAACTAACATGATAATCGACCACATAACGATACAGAAACAATACAAACATGCTAGCAAGCAAGCATATATATATATATATAGAGAGAGAGAGAGATAGGAAGGTTCAGGGGAAAACCTACAAAAAAAGAAAACTGAAGAACACCCTGAGGCCCTCCATTTGGACGGTATGCACAAATGCATACAAGCGATTGAAGCTATTTTTTCTTCTATGCACGTGTGCATGTTACACATTACCGGTATGCAATTGTGCATACCGTCCAGATGGAGGGCCCTAGGGTGTTCTTCAGTTTTTTTTTTTTTGAGGTTTTCCTCTGAACCAGACCCTATATATACAGGGGATATATTGTTGGGTTAATCGGGTTTCTGTTAGGGTCAGTGGGTCACGGTTCTGTAGTTTTGGATATAATTCTGAATTAGTCATGTTGGTGACCAAGTCTTTAGGGGTGGCATCATGGACTAAGTGGAATCCAATTTTTTAGGCAAATAAGTTGGAATGGGGCGTATTCCTTTAGCCAGAAGTAGGGTATAAAGTAGATTACTTTCTCTTTGTTTGCAATGTAAGTTTTATTTTCAGAAATCAATGTACTGCAGTAAGCTTTTTTCTGCAACTTTTGCCTTCATAAGTCATTTTCATGTTTTGGTCTTTTATCTTTAGAAGTTTTAAATAAGTTTGGTTTTTTTTCTTCCATATTCGTGAGTGAGGGTTCTTTTAAGGCTGCTGATCACCAACATATATATATATATACACACACACACACAAGAGATATCAGATAGGCCATCTGTGAAAAGAAGAATTATAAGCATAACCCAATACTGCCACCCCTACTATGTTTATAGACTATCTCCTATTACTAATGTGTATACTTTCTGCAGGAGTTGTCATATGTCCTTTAAATAATTAGGATAGAAAAATCAACTTAAGATGTCTATACAGATCTATCATGGCCTTGCAATTCAAATTCATGACATTTCTTTTCTGGGACATGTAGTGCTTCTCCTCTAACGTATAAAAGGAATTGAAGTACTAGATTCATTATACCAATTTGCAATAAAGATACATCAATAGCAAGGGCATTAACATCACTTTATACCTGTATTTTCAAACCAGAACCAAAATCGAAAATGGCATTAACACCTTTATTAATATATGTGATATATATCACTAGGTTAGGCCTTAGGGACATTTTAGTCATTCTTTTTCTCTTAGGGATCATTTACCAAACGCTTACCCATAGTGTTTTACCAGCAAAGAAATTACCCTCGTTTACCTTATCATGTAACATTCTCGGCTATCAAAATGGACTGTTGATTAGCATTTTAAACCCAATAAGCACTTACTTACCAGGTAAAACTCTTTTTCCTCACTTACCTGCAGGTAAGACTCTCGGTCCCTGTTATGCCTCTTATCGGATAAGATTACTAGTCTTTGTCATTCTCGATCGGTAAGTTAAGTGATATCCGTAACCGCTTACCCAATAATTAGTCTTCTCATATAATACTTGTCGTAATTGCAAGAGACTAGAGGGCATTTTTCAGCTACAAACGTTGTGAAAATATGTTGTAAAATAGAATGACAAATCAATGAATGAATGATTGTTGGCTTTTAAAAAAGATGTTTTCACTCATGTTGATGATAAAAAAGGTGAAAGGTATCAAGAAACGAAACTTGGAGTTACACTCTTATAAAATACTTTGAGTAGGTTTATATTTTTTGATGTATAATTTCATTAATACAACTTATTTGTGTTTGCCAATATTAAAACATTAATATTTGTTTTTAATCTATCTTAATTATTTATGCTCGGTGCTCCCCCTAATTCTATATCCTAGCTCTGAGCCAGAACAACAGTAGACGAAAAGTAGAACAAAAAGGGATGGGCTTATATATATATATATATATATTGGAGCAGATAAGGAAACAGAAACAAGTATGCCGTTCACTTTTGGAATTACTAAAAACATTATAGCATCATGGAGTAAAGCCTTTCTCCTTCCATTCCATCTATGGCGCCTTATTTAGACTTTAAAAACTAATTTGCATCCAAGAATAAGTTTATGTGTGCTAATGCTGGACACTGTACTTGTCTATTTTCCATCATTTAGACACCGTGATCCTAACTGACTGCACAACACACACAAAAAAAAAAAAAAAATTCTGGACGTTATAGATTGTTAGTTTGGCTTGATGCTTTCCAAAACTCATTAGTTTCTCATCTTGTTTGTAGTTGGCTGGACATCTTACATTTTAAATCATCACTCCTCTTAATGCTTAAGATAAGATGGCTACAATATGATCAGGATTCAACAAATATTTATGCTATTTTTGGTGGTGTTAACAAACTTTCCATTTAAATTTTGAAAACGATCACTTGAACCAAGATGGCATGGGTTAATTAATAACATGAGATCCCGTTCATTTTGATTTGGCACAAGTAGGAAACAATCCCCTTAGAAAATTTTATTTTCTGGTGAAGAGGAGAAGATAAATAACTTTATTTATAAGAATATTTACTTGTACTTTTGCAATTTCATTTCTACAAAAAGCAAATATTCTAATTTTTTTTTATGCTAGTTTGTGAACAAAAACCATTAAGCATGAAGCAGGTAATATGTACTTTAATTATTAGCATGAAGCCGCCAACAGTCTCCTCTCCTATATTGGTAACCAAACCACCGCAATCTTCCCTCCCACAACTGATACATGATAGGTGTAACTGCCTCGGTTCGGAATTCTATCCAACATGGTTCTTTTCTTTCTACCACAGGTGCATCTAAGCATCCTTATTTCTATAATTTCCATCTTCCTATCTGGGCCTACCTTATCGCCCAACACTCCGCTGCTCCATTAAGCCTTGTCTGTGTGTATTAATCTATCTATATAGATCAAGAAGGTTTTTTTTCTAAATGGAAGGAGCATGTTTTTTAATTGGGAGAGAGGTTAAAAAAAACTAGAAGTTTACTGAATAAGCCACTTTCTATATCATTAAGCCACTACCAAACAATCGTGTGTATAGCTGATCGACCAGATAAGTTGTGAGTCTCATTAAGCTACTAACAAACAAGCCTTGGGACACATTCAACAAAGCTAGTCTAATAGCTGATCTAAGTCAGAATCTGAAGTTAGTCAAAATTCTACCACAAACTTTGGATAATGATCTTTGACTCTAGAGTCAAGAATCTTCCATTGAACTCTATTCATGTTACTTGTGTCCCCATAAATCCAAACACCCTTTGATTAGATTAATTACATTCCAAAACATAAATGACCACTAATCATCAATGCAAACAATATATAAACCAACTCCACTAGTTTGAATCAGTTCCAACAAATCTAAGCAAGGTAAAAATATCAGTAGAAAAGTGTTAGAAATATACATGATTTCAATCGAACCCAGCAGATATAAGTAAAGTAACAGATTAAAAAGGAAGTTGTAGTAAAAAGAGATTTGACCTTTCCAGAAATAATAAGCCAGCAATCACTTCTCGAGTTGTGCTTCGAAACCTCTTCGTAAGAAAGAATTTTGGCGTCTGATGTCATTTCTTGATCTTCTTTCTTTCTTTCTTTCTGCTACCAACTAGAAACAAAGGGGAAACTTCAATTGAAAAGAAAAAAAGAAAACCCAGAAAGTTGATCGTATAATCCGATTTACATAGAAAAAATCGAATTAGACGTCACAATCGAGGTAGCCAAAGGGCGAATAGATGTTTCAACTGCTTACCAAGATTCAAGTGGTCAACCAATTCCTTTTATGATCTCCTGCTCCATAGAGATTCCTTTATATGCCAAGATTTTTTAATTTTAAGGGTGTGCTTTGTTTGAAAAATCTTTTTTATTTTTTAAATAAACGAATTTGTTTGCTTTGACCATCAAATATTGAAATGAAATTCAACTTCTTTAATTTTTCTTATTGAAATTTCTTTACCCGGTTAAATTAGTAAGGATGTTAGATTTGTTTTCTCGACCATCATAGATTTGAGTTGGATTGTTAAGTTTACATCCTATGACATCAATCTAAATCAGTTGTTATATCTGTAATTATAAAATAAAATAAAAACTTTTATATGCGGCATATGTAGTCTTTTTATTTGATGTAGGACGAATCATGGTCACAAAAAAAGATGATTAATCGTTGTCAGACAAAACTCGGTTTGCTTCAAATTTCATGCTCGGTGTCTAGTTGATTAAAACATGTTTCTAAAACTGAATCGTTCAAGCGTATTAAACTAACCACTTCGTCATGACGTAAAGGCTTTTCGGCCATTCAGGCTCGTTTTAGGCCTCATGTCTTTGTTTTTATATATTCTAAAATTTTGTCTTTTATTTTAATTTGAACATGTTTCAAAATTATTGTTTCACAAATGAACTCTAAGCAAGAATTATTGTTTTATCTATGAATTCTCTAGTTTCATCGATAAACTTTGATAGAACTTTGATAAAAAAAAAATAAGACCATTAAAAGTTCACGAAACCTAAATCAAACCCCATAGTTCATGACTTACGATTAAAAAAAATACAAAAGAGTAATATATTATTATTGCTATTTTTGGTTATATCAAACCCTTTCATGTGGTTTGTAAAAGAAAAGGCTACAAATTGTTGACTTAAATGCAAGATAGTATATAGCGGCATCTATTTGACTTAAAGATTGCTTTACTATTTTAATATCTAGCACATGATCACGATTGATTAAAATATGCATCTATAGATGTATAATGTACTACACACTTTGAATCAAATTTGTAATCCTAGATTCATGATTGTAATAGGTGCAACAAACGATCTTAGGGTTGTGCTTGAGGGATTTTAATTTTGTGAAAGAATTTAAATTTTGCTGTGATTGGTTGTTAAGTAAATGTCTACATTCCGAAGAATCTTACCAAACGGCTTTTAAACATATCCTCTTCGCTTCCCAAGAGATTAGATTTGAAATGGAAGCGAATTTCGTTTTTTTATAAATAATTTATAAAAATAAATTATAAAACATTTTTTTATACCTTTTATCAATTGTTTATTACAAAACAAGTTCTTATACATATTCTAAAATATTATCACAAACAAATCATATGAAATCCCACGATATTTTTAAATATCATGTTTGCGAGATTTAATTGAAATCTTGAGATAGTGATTCCAAATTTTCGTCTAAAACAAACGTGAGATTGTAATAGAATCTAATTTCAAATTCCACCAAGTTGTTCAAACCAATTCTTGTCCTTGATTAAAATAATGACCTATTCATAATGTGCGAAGAATCGTGTGAAAAGACAGAAGAAAAGTTAAAGTGAGAAGCCTAAGAAGGGATTTGGACCTTTGATCACCTTTAATCTCAAACCGACCCATGAATCATACTTGATACATGGATTGATTTGGTGCATCTCGGTGCATTTCATTCTATTATACATCTAAGGATGAAGATCCATTTTTACGTTTTTTTTTTACCTTAACTCTCCTTCTCAATAAAATCAACCCTTCATAATGTGGATTAAAACTACAAAATACAAAGACACCATGTGTCATTTGTTTGGTATATATGTTGTGTGTATTGCTTTTGGTGAGCTATATATTAATTATCCTTACATTATGGATATATCTATTAACTAACACTCCATTCTTGTATTTGTTAATTAGTTGTATATTGTTGGTTGTGTTATATTTTAAATGATTAAATGTTAAGGTGAAGTTAGTTGTCTTATATTTTAAGCGACAAAGTGTTAAAAAGGAGATGTTAGTTGTGCTATAAAACAATGATCATCAACCAACCTTAATCATGAAATGATTCCTTTTTTTCTTCTTACCTGGATCAAGAATGTAAACCTCATTTTTTTTAACAATCATGGATGTTTGGATCAATTTTTTTTTCCTGAAAGGCAGACTAACACACACACCTTTCCGGGGTATCCGGGATCCCACTTAAGGGTGTCACCTGACTAATCCCCGTCGACAACGGCCCAATCCAATTAAGGGTACCACTAAGTCGCAGGCCCATGATCAGAATATCTCCACATGCGCACCGCGAGGTTTGAACCCGAGTAGTCAGAGATACCATCCACTGACTCCCCGGGATGTTACCTTACCACTGGGCTAGACATGTTTTGATGTTTAGATCAATCCAACGTGTGTCTGGGCTAATAAATTTATAGGACCATCATGAATTTAATTAGTAGGCGAACAAACCTCCAATCGCTCTTAGGGACATTGAGCTGGTGACTAATGTAGGGTAAGAACAAGACTAGACCAGCTGTACTACCCGACCTCGACACCAAATAACCTTATATATGACCTAGCAAACATATAACCACTTGGAACATATGGGACAATGGCAGGTAGTTTTATGTGATGTAACATTAATTAAGTAAAATGAGTATGTGAAACAAACATAAACATAAGACATTGACAAGATGATTTACAAGCAAGACACATGGAACAAACAAAAACAATATAGTACTTCAAGCAGGTAATTCTAATCCTAATCCTACATACACTTATAACATGTGGTCGGAAGAACCTTTTTTCTTTTGATTAATTTTTAATTTCTATAATATCAAAAAGAGAAAAGTACTTAAGAAAAGTTAAGATATTTTTTCTCATAATATCAAAAAAGAAAAAGTACTTGGAAAAATTGAGATATTTTTCTTTGACCAAGTCATATATGTTTCAAGAAATGGTATTATGTTTCAATGATTTGTGTAAGTTGCTTTGAAAGAAATTTAAAGAAAAAGTAAAAAAGACGGTGTTTGATTCCCCGATGAATCTGGAACAGTTAATTTCAATATTCATGTGTTTGATTCATTTTATGAGTTTTAGCATGAAATCCCAATTCCACATATGATGAAATTTGCGATTTTTCGGTTTTCGTAAACAAAAAATTCTCATTCCATTTCATCCAATTTCAGAGAAAAATATTATGTCGTTATATTTTATTTAATGTATTTCATCCCACCATGACGATAGTCACCACTGCCATCGATCACTGCTACCACTATTGATCGCCACCACTATAACCACCGCCACCACACCACCACACTGTTGCCATCACCACCAATTAATATTATTGTTGGTTTTATCACTAAATAGTATTTATAAATTAAGCAATAAAAAAATCAAGCATTATTTTTATCGATCTACCTCTCTGAACCTTGAACTCAAACATTCTTGATAGTTTTGGTGCGGTTTGAGCCCAATTAGCCTTGGTTTATATGGTACTTGGTAGTCAATAAGGATGATGTTGAAACTGGAGGTGTAGAAGCGTAACCCAGTAGCGTACAACTCCATTAAAGATTCAAGCGGGATTTCGCCAAGGTCGGAAAGAGAGCCACTATCAGTTTTAATTAGTGGTAGGCATTAGGGTAAGTTAGTCTTGAAAATGTTGGTAATTTTAGTGTCATCAAATATATAAATGTGATTTACGTGAGATCGATTTGGTGATAATTAAGGTAAACAAAAGTGAGGTAGAAGATGCGGAGCGCATACTCACAAATGTTATCTTTATCAATTTAGATTGCCATAAGGTGGGGTCAAGGGGGTCGCTCCCCATGCGGGGTCCAAGGGTACAACGCCGTGGTGCTTTCACTAGAAAACATCCATCGAGTTCAAGCTTTGTGCGAACTCAAGTATTCATGCCTCCAGGATAGTCCGAGTCCACACACATACTTAGAGTGTTATGTTTTGAACGAATGGCAATGGTACCATCATAGTGTTTTTGAATTCCTCCGAAAGGAAGGTGGTAAGTTGATCATTAGGTATCTTGTAATTTGTAATTATACGAAGGTGTCTTGTTTAGAGTTAATTAAATCACTAACTGATTTATAACATATGTTCTGCACAAGCATTGATTATTATAAAAAAAATTCTGAATAATAAATGTATCTTAAACTTTGAAAAAGATTTGTATTCAACCTACCATATTCCACAAAAAAACTTGCGATGTTATCAAGCCTTCAGGATAAAACACAAATACTTGTACTTAATAATTTAAACTCTTGTATGATAAAAAAACAGAAATGGCGCCACGTGGTTTGCACATGAAGGGCACTTAATGGATGCTCTTATTGGCCATTACGGCCATGAATGAAACCCATAACTAAATCAAACTAACTAGTGTTAAGTGTAATTCTGAAAGTCGAGTGACAAAAATCCGAGTTTCCTTAAATCATATGGACGATTTTTGTAATTTACTCTATTTTGTGAGTAAACTACATTTTTGGTCCCTGTGTTCCGTTGAAATCATTTGATATCGTCGCTGCCATATTACATTTCGTTGGTTATGATTTCAGTTTATTTACAAATTTTACGTCATGTGTTGTTAACTATTGTCTATTAGATAAAGACCCATTTATGCATGTAATAACATCTTTGTGATGTCACAACTTTTCACTTATAACACGGATTGAGATGATTTTTTAAAGTTGCTTATATTTTTTAGCTCTCATTTATCGAGAGACAACATCAAGAAGTTATCGTGTTTTTCAGTACGACTCGTGTATGCCTATATAGTTATATTTGTGAGGTCATAACTTTTAATTGTAGCTTGAATAAAACATTCTTTTTTATAAGTTGCTTATTTTTTTGACGTCTTTGTGTTGGAAAATTTTGGTGATTTATGAAGCAAAATTCAAAAGTACTTTTCCACCTTATGGATGTAAAAAGTATAAGTTATAAAAATCTTGATTCGAATAAGTAGTGAAAAGTTATTAATTACCTTAGGAAGATGCTACTACATGCATACATGCATGAATTATACTTGAAAAAACACAATAACTTTTTGATGTTTACTTGATAAATCACCAAAATTTTGTTCGAGCATGTAAATCTTGAGAAAATAAGTGATTAGAAGGAATAACCCATCTCGATCAGAGTTACAAATGAAAAGTTATGACCAGAGAAGATAATATGTTACTATATGCATACACAAGTCTTGTGTGTATCTTCAAAGTTAACTGCTTTTGACATATATAGGGACTGAAGCATATATTAATCCTTCAACCCATGCAAAGAATTAATTGAAGCATTTTTGAATATGTAGCAAACTATTAAACAGGAAGAGCGCGCAACTAATCGCTGATGACATATACAAACCTTCAGTCCAGGAATAAAATAAATGCAAAAAAAATTAAGACAGATGAAGATGAATGTTTAATTTTAACATGAAGGAAATTAACCAAATTATAAGGCACTCATACAATCAATCATCGACTTTCTGCAATATATATATATATATATAATTGCAAAATCTTTGTTCCATTGTACCTGCAAACCAAAACAAAACACCAAACATTTATTATCTTATATATCAACTTCAGTAACATCAGTCTTATTTTTTCTGTTTCCTGGATGTATCAAGATCTTCTGATATATGTAAGTTCTATCAACAAGCCAGGCAAGATCAGCCATAGAAATTAATTAAGTGGCACTTAATTTCATCCATTTGCAATGATCGATTGTTGTGACTTGTTTTCGTTTTAAAGTATAGATTTTTTCGGACGAAATACATATATAATTACAGAAAGTAATTAACACTACGAAAGTATACCTACCTACCTACTAATATTCGTTCTTAACTGATCCAGATACGCGTATGGGTATGGTCTTCCTACACGCAGTCTCCTTCTGATTCTCAACGTCTGGATGGATCTTCTTCTTCAACATCTTTCTCACCAACTTAATTAATTCACAAAACAAAGCATATATTATTTGAGTAACATATATATGAACATTATTATTGAGAAAAAGGAAAGAATTGAAAAAGGGAGAGAGGCTCACTCGGTTTATTTTCTTGATGGGGCGAGCGGGGTTCTTCTTAGAGATTAATGCAACCTTGTCATCATTTGAAGCATGTTTGGTGTTGGATTCAGTAGTAGCATGATCATAATTATGGACCAGTTTGATGACATGATCTTCATCAGCTAACTTGTTGTTGTTGTTGTTGTTGTTCTTCTTCTTCTTCAACAAGTTGTTTTCAGAATCAGCCCAAAACAAATCAGCAAGAGTAATTCTTTCTCCAGCCTTAATCCTCTGATCCTTTCTCACTTGATCATCATCAGTAGTAGTATCCAAACCATCTTCATCATCATTATTATTATTATTAGGTTTACAAGTTTGATCAATAATACATGGATCATCTTTGTGATCATGAAAAAACCCATGTTTACAAGCTTTTAACACCAATGGGAATTCCATTTCTCGTTCCAGCTCATCATCAATGAATAATTCTTTAGGAATGATTTCACACAAATACATGTGGTCATCGACTTGATCAGGTTTGAAATCTTTGAATAATGAAGGATCAAGACCTAATGTTCCGATAGATAGTATGCCTTCTTTCCAACCGTCAAATACACTATCCAACCCTGCATTTTCAAGCAGCGAAAGCTTGTCTCTCCCATTTACAGCAACCTCAGTCTTGGCGCCAACATGATCATCTGTATATATATATATATATGTCAATATATTTATGATATATATATATATATATAATTAATAGTTGATTAGATAAAGAGATGAAAATAATCAAGAGGTCACCTTTCTGATGAAACCTACGGTGAACCCAGTTGAATATCTGTATAAACAGGTTAATATATGTAAGATGTCAATGAAAGTAATTAATATATAATATGAAATTAATCCCAGAAGCTAGCTACGCATAAAACATGTATATTACCTTCATTTTTCTAATATCTTGATTGGTATAAAGAGATCGATATGTAGCTAGCACACAAGTTTTATGTATATGTAGATGAAGGAAGGACAGAAGATAATAGTGACTAACGTTAATTAACAAACATTATAAAAGAGGAAAAATATAGAGGAAAAATATAGAGGAAAGGGAGAGGTGCATGGGATGGGTCAACATTGTGGAAGGTTCATATGGCAACACGTATCACCATCAAAAGGCCCCCTTCAACATAAGGTATGTTTGCCTTTTTAAATGCATTATTAGTTATATAAAACATTAATTATTTGGTAGTATGGATCAAGTTAAATTAAATCAATCTTTGACTCATCATTTTAATCAATATATATCTTTGTTCCAATTATATTGGATAATCTTAATTAATTACACAGTAAATTGAATCCCATCACAAAAATGCATAATATTTTAGAGTTACCTGCTAAAGAAACTATATATATATATATATACGGACATGCATGTTGGAGATTTATAATTGTTTTGATGTGTGGGATGGAATAACAAGAAACACTATGCATACATCAACAAACACAAAGTTTCTATCTAGCTAAGGTCTTGATTCTTGACCTTTGTGGACCATTAATTAGTTGCATATATTTGTGCTGTAAATTTGACTCCTAGTGCCATGTCTTTTACCCATAAATAAATAAATTAAAGCCATGAAGCAACAAATATTAAAGGCAATCGACTGTTTACTTCTTTGTTCTATAACCTAGTTAATTAACTAAAATAAATAAGCCTTTGGCGAACCGATCTGTATATATATGAAGCCACAATATATGCTTGAGTCGGCGTTTAATTTACAAGGGAAATAGCTTGAAGTTTCAAGTATTAAGCCCATGCATGGATATATATATATATATATATAGAGAGAGAGAGAGAGAGAGGGGGGGAGGGGTTTGGGGGAAAACGCTAAAAAAAAAAGAAAACTGAACACCCTGAGAGCCCACCATTTGGACGATATTTTTTTTATGCATCAATGCATATATATGCATTAGTGCATATCGAGCCCACCATTTGAACGGTATTTTTTTTATGCATCAATGCATATATATGCATTAGTGCATATCTACAAATGCATACAAGCGATTGAAACTCTTTTTTTTCTATGTATTAATGCATATATATGCATTATAATTAGTGCATATGCATGTTAGGGCATACCGACTAGATGGAGGTCTTCCAGGGTGTTCTTCAATTTTTTTTTTGCATTTTCCTGTGACTCTATACATACATAGATACATATATATATATATATAGGTGGAGGTTCAAACGAGAACACTTCCATTTTATGAGAACGCGAGAACACCCTTATCACATGTGATAATACACGTGAAAGGACCTAGTGGTGTGCGGATGACTTGCCTGCGACTTAGGTCGCCTCAAAGATTGTTTGCGTCTATGATTTAGTATCACATGTGATGGTCTTGACGCATTATACTATCACATCAATACCACCTTTATCACATGTGATAATACATGCAATGGGTCTTAGTGGTATAAGGACGACTTGACCTGCAACATAGATCGCATCAAAAGTCGTCTGCATCTCTGATTTATTGTCACATGTGTATCATATGTGATGGAATAATAGTATCACATATGATTTTCTATAGTAAAAGGATGTTCTCGCATTCTCGTAAAATAAGATATCGACCAATTGAACGTCATTTGTACGTAATAACAGGAAATTAATTATGGTACCATGCATGATGCCCTTTTTAACTAGTATTAGTTTTTTAGTTATGATCCCTGTTTATTTTAATCAAATCAGGTTACATCAAATAATCTGGCTAAATTTCGTATCCGTATGGGTCCTCTTCTCTCTCTTTCTTTCTTTTAATCATCATCATCATCAATTTAAGCTTCTGAGGCTAGGGTTAATTCTGCGTCGTCGCTCTTTAAAAATCTACTTCAGCCAAATCAAAACTCCCTTAACCAACCCCTGTCTAGCTTTTCATTCTCTCACACACATATATTTATATATATAAATCATACACGCCAGTTCCCGGCCATCATCTCATATATATATATATATATACATATGTGTCTGTCTGTCTGTCTGTCTGTCTGTCTGTCTATCTATCTATCTATCTATCTATCTATCTATATATAGGGTCAGGTTTAGATGAAAACCTTAAAAAAGGAAGACTAAAGAACACACCGGGAGACCGCTCTTCATCCGGACGATATATAAAAATGCATACTGTTAATTTGTAACATGCATTTGTACATTGAAAAAAAAATGTTTATATACATTTATGAATACCGTCTATGCACAAATAAATATTGTCCAAATGGAGGGATCCCAACATGTTATATAAACCATACTAGTTACTTTATATAACCTTCTCTATCTTCTTCAACGAAAAGAAACACCAAGCTCTTCTTCTTGTGATCACTAATTAATTATTCTTCACCAGACATTTCAAAAAACGCCAAGGTATTTCAAACGAATCTCAATAATTTGTTATAAATTAAACGATTGTAATTAATGAAATAAAGACGAAAATTGTGAACCCAAATTACGTAATTACTTTTTGTAAATATATATATAGCTAGTTAAATAAAAATGTTATTGATTTGTATCGTGCATGACAAGTGACAACATTAAATGTAATTGGTCAAAAAAAGGATAGGATGTATAATTTATCCAATAATGCATGCTCAAAATAAATTGTGGGTTGTCTGCTTTCCAGAGATCGTTTTTTTCCCTTTGTTTTTTAGGTCCAGATATCCTTCAAATGCATGCAAGCGTTTGTTTTCTGCCTAAATATATATGCAACTCCATTATTTCAATCAAATGATTCTGTATATATTAATTATTATTCATTCATATAGCTACAATCTTCATTCTACAAAGGTACCTAGGCATATATACAAATAAATTGTTTAAAATCAATTGGCATATGTAAAACCTAGAAATTAGTTAAAGAAGATATGAATCTTTATGTCAGAAAATAAGTAACTAAGGTGGTGGAATCTTGATATCCCTACTAAGAATTCCGTTCAGAACTAGAAGAATTGGGTGGTGTCCCTAAGGATGAGAAAAAGGGTGGCTGAATGGTTGGAAACAATTACGTTTACGACGCTCTGGTCCCTATGGTCTTTTCGGAATGGGACCTTATTTAGATCTATCAAACTAAAAAGGCTGCTCTTTGGGATAACATTGTAACGCACGCGTATAACTAGGTGTGGGATAACATATATTGTGACGTACGCGTATAACTGGGTGCACCATAGAAGTAGAGACCGTAAGAATAATTGGGTTGGATGGCTTCAAGACCCCTCCCTTGCTACTTGCGTTTCGTAATGGTTTTCTAGCACCTTACTAGTTTTTAATATATAAATTGCCGCTATTCAAAGAAAAAAACCAGCAAACGAACGTGGAACGATTGTTATGAGGACGCGAATACTGAACAAATAATTAAAAAAAATCACTCACATTTAATTTGGTTCTACCACCTGTATAACGTATAATAGAAGTTGTGTTTGAACTAGATCTCCATGAAATCTCTCTCACAAACCATGGTTTTGTTGTTTCGTATAGAAACTTCAACACTTGACATTGATGTCAAACAACTCCCAAAAAACAAAGATGTTGATAAAATTAAAATCCACATTGAGCAGAGAAATAGCTTTGTTGATGTTGAAACGAACTGGATCAAAAATCAAACCGATCGCCTTGTCTGAAATATATGTCATGGATATCAACACAATCCAAAACTTCCTTGTGAAATATCTTCAGATGCTCTGAATGACGAGTGTCACGATCTCCAATAAGTGTAGGATTTAATCAAAACACTCCAAAATTAAACAAGTTAAAATACATGCATATATATATATATATCAAAATCCCATATGGATTCTATGTATCAAGCCAAACGTCCTCAATATATATCGTTTTCAAGTATTGCTAGCTAGCTACCATCGAGTCAAAAGAAAAACAACAAAACTTTTAATCAAGCATAGTTGGATTGGATGAAGAAACAAACCATGGTTTAAACTTTAAAGTGCATATCATCATCATCCAAAGCTAATTAATGATGATGATTGATTTTTTGTTTCAACTTGAGAAAATTCTTCACCCAATGACTATAACATAAACATCGTTGACCCGGCCCACCAATGAAATCAAGAATCGTAACTAGTATGTATGGGCGTTTTTTCAAGTACGGGTCATTGATTTACAAACAGAAATTTGAGTTTCTATGCTTCAGGATCGGAGCACCCATATATAAAACATGTATATATATATATATATATAGGCTCCGTAGTTGAACTATTGCAAAATATATTTATTTATCTTTTCAAATCATTCCAAAATAACCTTCCATTTTATTGATGAGATGCATATATACCATGATGTGATATATACAAAAGTACGGAAACCAAAGAGCAAAAAACATTGAACGCTTGCAAGGAGGCTTATGCGGACATTCGCAGAGTGTGTCAAAACCATCTTGACACTCGTTTTTGCCCCGCATATGCAACATAAACATTTTTCAAAATTACACGTGCTGTTGTGTTTCATATATATAATGATGACAAGTGATGTCCTCTGTCTGAGAGTCCCAGTTTTTAGTATTCAAATTCTTTTGGGTGGTTTGTAATCTCCCTTGGGTCACGTTTTCTCTTTGGTTAATAAAGTTTCTTTATATGTGAAGTATGTATGTGTGTTCCTTTATTTGTTCGTTGTTTACACATTGAGTTCTTCATCTTGTTTCTTTTTGGTCCAAGTTTGTTGTCACAATCGTTTGTTAATAAATGCCACATATTTATCGTTGTTTTTTATTAAGGTTTGTAACTTAATTGTTTGGGACCATGTGATCCAAAACCTACAAGTGGTATCAGAGCTTTAGGATTTTTCTTGATGTGTATTTCATAAAGGTTGCACCTTTATTCGTTTGATGTTGTTTGGAAGGAAGCATGTCGAGAGGAATTTTTTTACCACATTTGATTCTCTAATTTTGGGATCACTGGTAGGTGGTCGTTTGGTATGCAAAGTTTCTTATGACATCCAATTCTGATAGTTTTCTCGACATCTATTTAATAGTCAACACCATTTATATGGTTATTCTATATATTGTTGGCATTTGTTCAAGATTTTGTGATGATTGGTATGTATTTGAATAAATTTTATTTCGCTGACACCTTATTTGTACATAATATCTCAACAATTAAGTTTTTTTATTGAGTGGGCTGAAAATTGGAGATATATATGAAATCCAATGGTGATATGTAAATTTATGTATTCTCATTTGGTCACAAATTTACAAGCCTGTTAGGGTTACTGTTGTGAATCAGTTAAATATATAGTTCACGTGTGATTGATCAATGGGTCTCGACCCAAATAGTTCCCATCTAGTAACTTTAAACGAGATACTGAAGCCTTGTTTCCTTTTTCATTTTTACCTCTTAATCACCAACTATGTCTGATTCAGTAAAACGTTTTACAATTTAGACTGTTTGATTTTTTGTTTTTTCAGAGCCTCTTATTTATGAATATGATTTGGATGAAAAAGTGGTAACCTAATATATTAATCCCCCTTATTCGCTCCGCATGCATCTAATCTATCGCCTCCGGATCTCGACCCAAATCGAGTGCAAACCAGCGATTGATTGACGCCCAAATCTTGAATCTTGAAGGTATGTGGATCTCCCCATCCAGATTTTTGATTTGATTTTGTAGTTTTAGTTTATGTGGTTTGACATGAGGGAGATTAAAATTTTAATTCAACAAAATTAATTTACTCGGTTGCTGCTGTTAGTCATAAGTTGCTTTGAGTTATAAGCAAAGCATACTTCCATTCCATGTCTGTCTCTGAGTTAAGATCTCTAATGCCTTGTCTGTTAATAGATCAACAATTACCAAAGGCAATGGCAATGGCAATGGTGATGGTAACAATTACCAAAATTAGTAAGCCGTATAAAGTGTTCCTCAAGGAACCATAAAATTTAAAAGTCTAAATCCGATTCCGATGATCCCTCATCATTTCCTCCGGCTCCGGCGACTGCCACCACCTACCAAAAACATAAATAAAAATTATGCCCATTTATGTACACATACAAATAAATTCCCTACCATTTCCTTTAAAAATTATGCAAGCAAAAGACTTGATGCATACAAAATAAAATATATAATAATAGTACACCAACAGAAAAAAGAAAGAAAGAAAGTGATTCATGAAATGGAAGAAAGAGATATGTGTTGCCTCTATTTGGAGGCCACCCTATAAAGAAATAAAGCATATTTATGTTTCAGGTGTCATTGCAAAGCTTCTATGTTACTTGTGTTTTAAATGTTTCTTTCTTCATTTTATTCCAATCTTCATATTCAACCATGTTTCTCATTCGCTGATTCCTTGGTCATGTCTAATGTCTAATGCTAATGCTAAAACTTAATCTCATCTCCTCCTATATAGTATATAAACATTGCTTCTCTCCTTCCATCCCTCCCATATCTGCATTCATAATGTCTGGCCAGCAACCACCTCCATCCCGCCCATGGTTCCGATTAGCTACCATGGTCCGCCCACCACCACCACCACTTCCATCACCTACATCACAGTCCAGCCAACCTACACCAGCACCAGCACCAGCACCAAGGCCAACCTTCATTCGACCTGCATTTACCCCAACAGCTCCACAACCAAACCCATCCCCACCACCCCAGCAACCCACCCAAACCCCACCACCTCCTCCACAACCCACCGCAATCCCACCACCTCCTCCACAACAACCCACCCCAACCCCACCACCTCAGCAACCCAACCCGACCCCAATCCCACCACCACAACAACCCACCCCAACCCCACCACCTCAGCAACCCAACCCAACCCCATCTCCTCCACAACCACAACGTTCACCTACTGCCCTACCTCCACCATCACCGGTTCAAGCTACTAATGGGGTGGCACCGCCAGCTCCTACTGTTCTGCCACCACCAGCATCATCACCTACTAAAACTCCACAGGCTTCATCCCCAGCTTCACCAATATCTCCATCTCGTAAGCCACCACAATCATCAACCCCTAGCACACCTCCATCACAACAATCTGCACCTCCTCAATCACGTCCCAAACTACCATCGCCCACAACTACCAGGAGCCCAACCATCACCACTACCCCAGAATCCTCTCCACCTAAACCATCAGAATATAGCCAACCTCCATCCTCCACCACTAAAATCGTAACACCACCAATATCTCCAAGAGTTGAAGAATCTTCTTTAAAACCTCCACCTCCACCACCATCTCCAACCAAGAAGACACGTTTTGTTCCTTCACCCCCCCGTTCTTCCCCATTGCAACAATCCAAATATCCCTTACCAGTTTCAAGTTCCATAGCACCATCAATGACAACAACCACAACATCCTCCCCACCTAAAATTATCAAACTGCCAGAAAAAACCTCACCTCCATCTACTACCATCAAGCCTCTTTCTCGTGCTGTTTCTCCACTATCGCTCCCTTCACTTACACACAATGAGATCCCGCCAGAAACAGAATTCAAGCAAAAGACCATGCACGTTCAAGAAAAACAAAAGGTATCTTCTGCTAACAGGCACATTAAGCATGATATGACCAAAAAACCAGAAACTCCAAAGAAACACTGGGATTCAGAAAATGTAGGGAAGAGTATTATAACTATTGCAGGTGAGAACAGAGGAGCTATCATGAAGCTGACCCCTTCCCCTTCTGGGGACAAAAATGATGAGTTTGGTAACAACATTCACATCAGGAGAGACAATCCAAGCTCAAGCGATGGAAAGACATTGAAAACAGACTCAGAAGGAATGGCAAAAGCAAAAGCAAAGAAGAAGAATAAAAAGACAAACCAGCTACTGACAACTGCATTCCTCAACAGTAATGTACAAGGTGTGAACAATTCCATTCTCTACAATTGTTCCACCAATCATCATGACCCTGGTATCCACCTCTCACTCTCAACAAAGTCTGATGGATTTCATCTCAAGGACCACAAGAAAGAATAAACAGCTTATCATAATCTAAATATGCAAAGAAAAGGGCCAGATTATCAACTACTTCTGTTATTTCTAGGTATTGGTGTGAGTGAATGAATAAGTTGAGTGCCCAAATTTGAGTGATGGAAAAGGGTATGGTTTTTTTTGTTGCATTGTAGTTTCATGAAATTAAGTAATAAGTTGAATGCAGTATGTCTGTTTCACCTGAAGAACAGATTTGCAGGATGAATTAATAAAGAATGCATGTTTTTAGATCTTTGCAATTGATGGTTACCTTACCTCTACTATAAAGCTATAAAATTGGATTGGACCATAATCTTCTTCACCCATTTAAAACCCGATACCTATTAGTATTAGTCATTAATGAAATTTTGAAGCTTCTTTCCACTAAAACATCTAGGACCGTCCTTAACTGAAATCAATGCCCAGTGTGTGTGTGTGTCATTGACAAGGCCTTTTATCTCAGACTTGATTTTTACCGATTTTCGTTCCCAACACTTTACACTAGATTCAAGGTATGATACATTCTGTGTGACCTAAATGCAAATTTTCTATTCTCATGCCAAACACGGTGCTTGATGGAAATCTCAATCATGAAATGAATCAAAAACTTATATGTGTAAGTGTAAATCATACCTCCATTGTTGCTTGCTTCAATCAACAACTGTAAGGGGGCGTTTGGTTCGCCGGAAAGGAATGGAATATGGTGGAATTGGAATCTGAATTCCTTTGACCAGATTCCAATTCCTTTGTTTGGTTCAGTATTTTCAAGAATTGGAATTTGATAAATTCCAAAGAATTCCATAATTAGGCAATTTGAGATTCCTTACCTTAGTAGTGGGAATTCATAGGAATTGAGTTGGTTTTTCTTTAATACCTAAAATATCCTCCTCCTAAAAAACAATTAAACCCTAATCTCAAACAAAAAAAGTCGACACCTCTTCACTTGGATTTTCGGTTCGGTTTTTTCAGGGTTTTTTTGAGTTTTCGGTTTTTCGATTTTGGTTCGGTTCGGTTTTTTTCGGGGTTTTTTTTTCAATCTTCGGGTTTTCGATTTCGGTTCTGTATTTCGGGGGTTTTTTTAGTTTTCGGGTTTTCGGTTTCTCGTTTTTTTTCAGTTTCGGTTCGGTTTTTCTCACCCCTAGCAGTTAGGTTCTCCATCGCCTCCTGCAACAACTAAAATATGTTTTGCCCTAACAGATGTTGTCTTGCTGTAGTTTTTTGTTTTTTTTCTGCAGTTTTTTGCTATTTTTGCTGTTTTAGCATTTTCTGTAGTTTTTGGCTGTTTTATGCAGTTTTGAACTGTTTTATGCAGTTTTTAGCTATAAAAAAGCTCAAATTATTTTTAGTGTTAAAAAATTGAAGTAATTAATAATTATTTTATTAAACTAATTTTAGTTTAAAAAATTAAATTTAATAAAAAGGGTATTTTAGTCATTTACTGGAATTTCATTCCAATTCCAAAGCTACATTCTGTGAACCAAACAGACAGATTCCAATTGTTTCAACAGATTCTATTCCAATTCTGCCAACCAAACAGCTGGTCAAACCTGACAACATTCCAATTCCAATTCCTTCAAAGTCAAATTCCTATGACAGATTACATTCCATCCAATTCCATTCTGCGAACCAAACGCCCCCTAAGTGATTTTTGGTTTCCGAACGAATGATTCCAATGTTTGCTTTTCCATTTCATGAGTTTTGAGGATTGCCAATCAGGCCCCTCCATTTTTGCTTCTTTATTATTTCACCGCAAAAAAAATATATTTTGTTTTATTTCTTTCCTTATTTGATCTATAGAAGAAACATACAAAAATATATATATATATATATATATATATATGTTTCCCTTTTTTATACAGTTACTCCGGAGTCGAAATGAAATACGGGAATGGACTAACATAATCTATTGATATATGTTACAAGTCATCTTTATTTAAATAAGTAAATTCAGATGCACAACACATTTGATGCAAGTTATTTTACAATAACCATGAATTCAACTTCATTATCAAAACATGTATTTAAGATAAAATGTTAACATAAGTAAGAGATAGTCAATGAGCAAAATTAACAAGTTATTTTGTTTTATGACTAAAATGTTTTAAAGTGCTTCGAATTATGATTAAGTTGTGGTAACTCATCCCACAATAATAGAAATGAAATTTGTATGTGCTCTTTAATTTGAATGAGGTGGGGTTTATGACAACCGCCTCGTGTGCATAAGAAATGAGATTTTTTAGTTCCTTATAAGTCATAAGTTTTAGACTACTAATAACACCATAGTGTTGAGTTGAATATAAGTTAGTATATTGTTTTGGGTTTAAGGCATTATAAAATGGTATCACGGTGGTTCTTGTGCCAACAAGATGGTGGGAAAATCTCATGAAGAATGATGAGTCCATTATGGATGTTTGTAACGCCCTAGAGGTATCGAGCATTACAGAGGATGTTAGGAAGCTTGATGAAGACTCTCATGAATTTAAGTAGGAGAGCTGGTGACAACTCATTCCAGATAAGTAGAAAACGAAAATTTTTAGCTTCTTACAATACTTAATCAAAGTATGGCTAGTCTATCATTAGGTTACAAAAACTCTTCTAACAAATCAAAGTACTGACAAGAAGTTTCACTACAATAAAGAATAAACTTTAAAAGTTAATGATATTTTTATGCAATTGTGTTAATTAATAGAGACATCGTTAACAAAGTACTCCGATAGGAAAGGAGATATTACATGAGATGATAAAGTTTGATGGATATTTATTAAATTATTGTGAAAATTAAAAATGATACTTTTCAAAATCGAAAAGCACATGCATATATTACCAAGTGGGCATCAGAAATTACGAAATAGTTTAGGTCATATAAAACCACATAATATATAAGATGGAAGGTTCTATCATTATCACGATTATTTATGTGTTATTCTTTTCGTGTTAGCTTAACAAATATCTAAGGTAACGTGTGATTAGCGTGTCCTCAATTTCAAATAAGATGTTATTATTTTTGTAATAATAACCTTTCTTAAACATATAAATGAAGAAACACTTTATTGATATAAATTATCAAAAGTTGTAACTTGTAACAAATATAGAGAGAGAGAAACAAGTCATTATATGTTAAACTTATATACTTATAATCTATACTATATTATAAAGATTAAAGCATTTGACCAAAAACTCTTAAAAACAACCTGTTAAACCTTAGGTACTGTTATTTAATGTTAATTACTTAATTTTCATTTTCAATATTACAAGTAAATTATGCGTAAGTACAACTTATTAAAACTTTATTTCTGAATTCCTGTAACTAACTGCAGATAATCATCATCCAAAATAGAGGATAAACATTTAATTTTAAATATAAAAAATCTAAAGTATAATTAAGATAATCATTAAGTTCTAACAGAAAACTTAATTATTATCATTATAAAAAGTTATATTATTAAATCAAAAATAAATTATTTTGTTATTAAACATAATTATATTATGATAAAAAAATTGAATTAAAGAAATTACATAAAAAAAACTTTTAAATGAACATTAAAAATCGTTTTCTCAAAATCCATAAAACCATTAAAATATCGATAGAAACAAAAATTAAAATAAAACCTAAAATCAAAATGTATCTCGCTGTATTGCACGAGTATCCTTCTAGTCAAAAGAATTTATTCAACAATCCACTTAATACAAAATCAAACAACAATAAAATAAAAACTAATTAATTGTGGATGTTAAAATTGCATTACATTGTATTTATTTTGATGTTTTAATCTCTTTCATTTTGCAACACGTATTCCCTTAGTATGACCCTACAGTCCCTACCCCCCCCCCCCTCTCTCTCTCTATATATATATATATATGTGTCTAGGGGTGGGTTCAAATGTGAACCTATCTTTGATTGTGAACATGACAATGAATTACAACCATCCATTTTAGATCAGATCAAAAGATGAGGGATAAAATTCACAGTAACATTTTTGTAAATAAGTGGAAAACTCAGGTCATGGCTTAAATCATAAATACAACCTGACGATTCAAATCAGAACCAGACATCATCATCTTCCCTAAATTTCTTCATCATCTTCCCCATATTTGTTCAAATCAGAACCATGCATCATCATCTTCCCCATATTTCTTCATCATCTTTCCCAAAATAAATTTCACTTCCGCCTCCAAATTTCTTCATCATCTTTCCCAAAATAAATTTTCGCACAAGTTTGTTTTTGCTTTGTGTTCCTCCTTAAAATCACAAGTCTTTTCAGATCCAGATTCTTTTTCTTGATAAAGTATAAGAAGGTTATTCAAATGTTTTTATCCTTTAATATGATCGTTCATCATTTTATCAGAGTAAGCTTCTTTGAAACACATTTGCTTGAATTCTTGTTTTTCAAAACCTTTGGTTCCATTGCAGGTTATATTCAGTCTGAATATAAGCTACAATTTTTGGTTTGTATACTTGTAACTTATATTCAGACTGAATACATTCTATAAATAGGTGTTTGAATAATTGTAACTTATATTCAGACTGAATATAAGCTAGAATTTGGGGTTTGTATACCTGTAGCTTATATTCAGACTGAATATAAGCTACAATTTGGGGTTTGAATAATTGTAACTTATATTCAGTCTGAATATAAGCTACAATTTGGGGTTTGAATAATTGTAGCTTATATTCAGACTGAATATAAGCTACAATTTAGGGTTTGTATACTTGTAGTTTATATTCAAACTGAATATAAGCTACAATATGGGGTTTGAATAATTGTAGCTTATATTCAGACTGAATATAAGCTACAATTTGGGGTTTGTATACTTGTAGCTTATATTCAAACTGAATATAAGCTACAATTTGGGGTTTGAATAATTGTAGCTTATATTCAGACTGAATATAAGTTACAATTTGAGGTTTGAATAATTGTAGCTTATATTCAGACTGAATATAAGCTATAATATGGGGTTTGTATACTTGTAGCTTATATTCAGACTGAATATATATAAGCTACAATTTGGGGTTTGAATAATTTTAGCTTATATTCAGACTGAATATAAGCTATAATATGGGGTTTGTATACTTGTAGCTTATATTCAGACTGAATATAAGCTACAATTTGGGGTTTGAATAATTGTAGCTTATATTCAGACTGAATATAAGTTACAATTTGGGGTTTGAATAATTGTAGCTTATATTCAGTCTGAATATAAGTTACAAGTATACAAATCTCAAATTGTAGGTTATATTCAGTCTGAATATAAGCTACATTTATTCAAACCCCAAATTGTAGCTTATATTCAGTCTGAATATAAGCTATAATTATTCAAACACCGAAATACAACCTGACGATTCAAATCAGAACCAGACATCATCATCTTCCCCAAATTTCTTCATCATCTTCCCCATATTTGCTCAAATCAGAAGCAGGCATCATCATCTTCCCCAAATTTCTTCATCATCTTCCCCAAATTTCTTCACACCATCTCCTTCGAACCTCAGATTTCGTCAACTCAGACAAAGAAGAAAGGTAAGAAGGAGAACCCCCACACCTGCAACTTTTTTCTTTTCTGCTTATTTTCTTCTTTGTGCCTCCATCGTGCCTGGATTTTAATTTCTTTGACCATGAATTTCGATTGATGAACACGATTTTGGATTTCGATTTTGTCTTTGTCTTACGATTTTGGATTTTGATTTCCAGATTCGATTGAGAACTGGAGATTTTTACTCAAAAATTTAATTCAAAGAAAAACTTCCAAAATTACCCCTCAAGCCATGTTTAAAGATTAGCTTGAATATGGCTTAGATGAAGGGCTGAGATTCATCCTCATGTTCACAATCAAAGATAGGTTCACATTTGAACTTTCCTCTATGTGTGTATATATATATACACACAAAGAAATAGAATGAAGAAGTTCAAATACAAACTCAAATTTGGTTGCGAACACGAAGACAAAAGAGAACTCGACACGTGTATCATTCAGTCTGAATGATAAATGACATTCGATATGAATAACAAAGATGAAGTTCATTCATTATTCAGTACGAATAACACGCATTTAGAGTGAATAACACAACATTCATAGTGAATGACATAACATTCGGTCTGAAAATGTTCAGACTGAGTGGAACACATGTCGCGCTCTCTTTTGTCCTCAAGTTCTCAACCAAATTTGAATTTGTATTTTAACCCGCCTCCATATATATTTCTTGTCTTTCCTTTCATCCTTTGTAATTACTTGATGTAACCAATGATTTCATTTTCTCTATAAATGATTAAACGAGAATTGTTCATTTTCTCTTATTTTGGTCCCCATGGTTTAGTGAAATCTTTGAAAACGGGACCTAAATTTTGATAACTCTATAAATCATTTTCGTGGTTTTCATTTTTCTTTGAAAGTGGTCCCTCGTCACTAACTCCGTTAGTAATACAGTTGGGTCTTTTTACCCATTTTCTTAATTTTTTAAATAATAGTTATATCTATACTATTATATAAAAGGTGTTAAATGGTTTCTTAACACTTTTTAAGAGGTACCAAAAACTATGCCTAATATACAACACTATAGAGCATGCAATCCTCCAATTTAAGATAAAATTAATTTTAATTTTTAAGTTACATTTTAGATCCTTAGATTTTGTTATTTAATTGACTTTATATCCCTTCCTTTTATAATTTTCATTTCATATCCTTTTTATTTTGACATATTAAATTCTTATATCAACTAAATTGTATTTAAAAACATATTATATTTTGTAGTAAATTATATCATTATAATCGTCTCCTAAATACAATCGAAATGAGTCTAATATCAATGATTTTACGATTTATAAATCTTATAAATATCAATGATTTTACGATTTATAAATCTTATAAAAATAATAAATATGTATTAACTTATTTTATAAATTTTTTAATTAATATCTTAACTTTTAATTTTTTATTTTACTTTTAGACCCCTCATGTATCTATATCTATACTATCACACGTCTATTACAGTTAAGTTTAGAATTTTAAAACTTACCATCATCAAAGCACTATGTATAAGTTTCTAAAGCACCACCCCATCATTCCTTTCCTTTCCGGCTTCCCATCCCCAATTCTCTCCCACGATCCTCAGTTACTCTCCGAGTTCCTCCTTACATGAATCTCTCTTACCTCTCTCAATCATACCAGCGAATCAGCAATCGACGAAAGGAGAAACGGGTTCTCTGGCTCTCGCTTGCTTTCAATTTTGGGATGAAATCAGCCCATCAGGATGCTCTCTTCTCCAATGATAAACTATTCAACTTCATCTCTCCTCCTGGTTGTATCTTCATCTCTTAATTTTGTTCGATTTCTTCTTATTTGTAGGTGATTTCATCTACAACTTTATCTCTCCTCTGCAGAAACCTAGAGGTGAATACTACTTTCTTATTTTTGCTGAACTTGAAAAGATGATGATAAACACGGGTTTAATCATTCTTCCACGAATGTTCTGATTCAGGCTTGAATTTATCTCCATTTCTTGAATTTATGCTTGAGTTTCTAAATGTTGGTCAAGTTCATTGCTCTGAAAATCTATTTTAATTTTTTCTAATCATTCATTGAGAATTTTGATTTTTTTTGTGGGTTTCTGAAGGATGTTTATGTTTTTGTAGGTTTCTTCAAATTAACTCAGATGAGAAAGTTCCCTTAATCAAGTTTGAAGAGAATTACCTGTGTGAGTCAATGTAATGCGATTTTACACTCCTAATCCAGGTTGTGATTTTCGGTATCTACAGGTGCATTATATTGAATGGACAAAGGAAGCGCTAAAAACACATCAAAAACTACAGAAGAGGAGCAAAAAGTACTTACCGGTTTTAAATGAAGTGTCTCCTTTCTTTTTTGTGTTGCTTCTGCTCATTTGATATGTGGTCCTTTCTTTTTTATGTTGCTTTTCCTCTTTTGATGAGGTTTGTTGTGAACAATTTGCAGGATTCGACTCTTTGTAACCCTAGATGGCTTTTGATTTCCCAAGGTTTGTTTTTCTTTCCTTTCGATATGTTTTGTTTTGAACACAAACATGTGGTTGAAGTCCTTGCTTCTAGGTTCGATCTTCATTCAAGTTCACACTAATCTAATAAGTTTTGGTTTTGATTGTTTTAAATAGTCTAATTTGTGATCACCCATCTTATGAGTTCCTCTTCCAGACTGCCTCAATAAATTTCTTGGCAAAGTACCAGTTGATTTCAATGTGTGTAAAAGAAAGTATCTTCTCCTTGAGTTTATCCAAAATAACAGATTCCAGATAAATGTAGTTCTAAGAATCATGGAGGTCTTGTGATCTTGGAACTATTTTTATCTGGAATTCATTACTTCCTTGCTAAAATTGAGAATACTTACTATTCGATCATCAATAGTCTTTTGTTATTAGTGATAAGAGTGATATTAAATGACTATTGCAACTATGCAAGTGGTCGAAGAGTGCTGATTACAAAAAAAAATGTTATGGTCTCTTATTTTGATCCCTTGAAACTGTTGGAAGCATCAAAATTATAGGATTGTTATGGTGGTAAATCTACAATTTTTGTTACCAATTAAATGGAGGGTTCATGGTGGTAAATCTACTATTTTTGTTACTGATTAAGCTTTTGATAAACGACTCCTTAGTATCCCCCAAAGCTTCTATTATTAGTAGGCTTTTATCAAATTCGAGGGAATTTTTATAGTTATGAGCAGCTAACATCAATGGAACAGAATCATTCATTTAGAAAAGTAATTTTATTAAATTTTCACATGTTCACATAATAGAAAAATGAATTTGTCTTTGATATTCAAAAGAACAGCTTAAACTTCCGTTAATCATTACTTAGACAGTATAGTTATATTTTAATTTTATTTTGTACTACAAAACCCATTGTCATAGTTTATTTTCACCCTGTTTTTTGAGCCTTTACAACTTTGTATAAATTTAGGAATATCTTATTTATGTAGGGCACTAGAAGAAAACGGGTTATCAGAGTTACCATGCACAACTAGTCTTGAATCTTTGCTACACAAATATGCAATTGATGTCACTTTTAGCTTAAATAGTTTTTTACATCCGACGTAATTGTATATTGGTGCCTCACAAATCAGTCCTTTGCATCGAGATCTATGCAAATAGGTGGATATCTTTAAATAAGGGCATAGGTTGGCATTCCCTGTGGCACTATGACAGTTTGTTTTATAGTAAGCTGTGAAAACACTATGACCAAAATGAAAAAGAACCAACCACAATAACCACATGCTACACTTGATGTTGTGTGTAAAGAAATCATTCAGTCGAAAGAACGGTTTTCATCTCAAATTTGATTGAAAGTCATCCTCATAGTTGATTGAAACCCAACTTCGAATTTGATTCATGTTCATGGGTTTTGAGTAATTTTTGCGTGATATTATCATTTTGTGATTAGTTCTTTGATAATGGCGATCCATTGCATTTGGTTTCATGTTATTTTAAACAATGGTTTCCTTACTGCATGGGAACAACACTTGATGAGAAGATTCTTTATGTTCTCTTAATTCTTCATTTACTGTTCTTGTTTGCTGCAATTTCTTGCAATGCCTTGGAATCTTACTTGGTAAGATTGGTTGCAAGGACTAGGAGTTATTGACGACTCTTACCTGCTTAGCGCTTACTAGATAAAATATTGCATACTTTGTCGTTCCTAGCTATTGATAAGAATCTTACTTGATAAGTTAAATAATAATGTAGATTCTCACTAGTAAACACTTACCAGGTAAATATTTGGGTAAACGGCTACTAAATCTTTCTAGGGGGAATTAATCAGAAGCACAAGTGGTTCAATACATAAAACATAATCATATTTAGATGATTTGCAAGTGCAGGATTCAGAATTTGGATACTAGGGTTGAGTTCCGGTGAGAAGTAAGTTATGGTGAGAAGGGTAAGAAGAATTTCTACCGTTGGATGCACATTAGGATGAGGCGCACCGAGATAAGATAGATACATTGAGATACACCAGATCAATCCATGTATCAAACATGGTTCATGAGTAGCTTTGATATTAAAAGTGATCAAAGGAATATAAACATTCGGAATTTTTTTTAAGATTCCCACCATGTCATAGATGTAGCATTAGGCCTAATGTGAATTGGATTTTGAGATATACTTTGCGTAGGCCATATTTTTGACAAAATAAATCCTGGTTTTTCTTCGTAATTTTTTATTATTGTGAATAAAAGATTACTTTGGAGTATGGGTTAAACTTATTGTTTATTGAATATCTTGTACGACACTATACCATGTCAGATCAAGAAATTGATGAACTTGTTAGCTAGAAAGATATATTTAAGCCAAGATATCTTGGTTATTCATTTCAGCAAAAAGATCAGAGGTTTGTATTTCATCTATTGCAACCATCCACTTGGAATTCTTCGTCCAATAAGGACCAGAGGTTTGTATGTTCGGTAAGTGGTTTGTATTTCATCTATTGCAAAAGGATAAGAGGTTTGTATGTCTAGTAAGTGATGGTGTTTGTTCCACTGTTCCTTGCAGGTGAAAATTGGAGCTCATCGTCCAATACCATTCCTAACATGAGGTAAAGTATCTTAAACCTATGGACATGTCATTTTTTTTCATTCTAATGTCCTGCTTGGGGTTTCAATTGTTTAGCTCATTTTTTATGAAGATATCTCATGGAATGATTGAGAACATCTAAAAAAAAACCTTCTTAAGTTACTAATATGATATCTTTTTTGTTAAAGTGTTTGTCTTATAAAATGGTATTGCCTTTTATATCGTGTATAAAGTTTGTCTTTTGTATCCTGTATAAAAATTGTTGGTTAATACTATTCCAAAAATTTGTATAAGCATGGAAAATGTTTAATATACGAAGTTGTTGGGGATGTCTTTTTTTCTTGAGATATGATTGATTTAAACTGATATATATATATATATATATATATATATGGTATTTATTTGATATGATGAATGTTATTTGTTGGTTACTCTGTCTCTATATGAAACATTATTTTTCTTAAATTGTGAGATATGGTTTTTTAATATATTTGAAGTTGCAAGATTGCTAATTAACAATCAACTTGTGATCCATCTGAACTTCCCAAAGAGGTGGTATTGTTGCCTTACGAGATGTTTTGGATGCTTTGTGTACACTTGTGGATTTCAAAGTTGGTACTAACTTTTTGTTCTGTTTTTGGTAAATTATTTTGGTTGATGGTGTAGTTTAAACTAAAATAGGGTACAAGGAATTGTAATTAGAGAGGAGGGTTTTTGGCCTCTTTGATTTAATATCTACCAAATAGTAGTTAGGCGAGACCACATTTCTTGAAAATTCACGTTTACATTACATGAATTTAAAGATGATCTTCTGATAGAAAGTGTTAAAGGATAGCCAAACATGGTCATTAGAAGAGTTCAATCCTCCAGATCCAAGAGTCAAGAAAATTCTCTTAGGCATGCAACCAACTGGTTGGCTAAACTTCAACCAGCTGGGTCGAACCAGGTTTTTATATATTGGTTAATTTTTTCTATTTACAAATCATTGGATGTAAACTTGTTTTGTGACGATTGTTGTTGCTATACGTAGATATGTACAAGAGTTCTATTGATTCCAAATTTAGCAGGAGAAGAGAGTACTACCCTCAAAAGAATCTTGGAGGTACCTCTACAAGCACGGAAAGAATTATGATTTAGCAGAAGCTTGTTGAACAATAGTGTCTAAAACAAAGTTGAGGATGCTGCCACTTTTGCATGTTTCAAACCATATAACGAAAGTTTATCGGATCAAGGATACTACTACAAAAAAGGGCTTTTCCGACGGAAAAAATCCGTCGGAAATTTCCGACGGATTTCCGACGGATCCGACTAAAAAAATTAAAAATAATCCGTCGGAAATCCGTCGAAAATTTCCGACGGAAACAAAATCTGTCGGAAATTTCCGACGGATTTTTATAATTAAAAAAATTATAAAATAAAAACTGAAAATTCCGTCGGAAATTTCCGAGGGATTTCAAATCCGTTGGAAATTTTCGAGGGATTTCAAATCCGTCGGAAATTTCCGACGAAATTTTTATTTTTTCGTTTATAATTAAAAAAAATTTAACTTTAGTTTGTATTTTTTTAAAAGTTTTTTCTTATTTGTATGACCTATGATTTGATTTATTTTGTATAATTCGTTATATATATACATTTGTATATTGTATATGTATGCATGTGTTGTATATTTTACTTGATTGTACGCATATGTATAGTTCATTAAGAGTCGTTAAAGTCTATCAATTCCCATTGTAGTTCATTAAGAGTCGTTAAAGTCCATCAATTCCCATTGTAGTTCATTAAGTCGTTAAAGGCCATCAAGCCCCATTGTAGTTCAACACGAGTCGTTAAAGCCCATCAAAGTCCATTGTAGTTGATTAAGAGAAGTTAAAGCCCATTAAGCCCCATTGTAGTTCATTAAGTCATTAAAAGCCATGAAGTCCCATTGTAGTTCACTAGGAGTCGCTAAAGCCCATCAAAGTCCATTGTAGTTCATTAAGAGACGTGAAGTCCCATAAAGGCCCATTGTAGTTCACCAGGAGTCCTTATAGCCCATCAAAGTCCATTGTAGTTGATTAAGAGTCGTTAAAGCTCATCAAGCCCCATTGTAGTTTATTAAGTCGTTAAAGCCCATCAAAGTCAATTGTAGTTCATTAAGAGCCGTGAAGTCCCATAAAGGCCCATTGTAGTTCACTAGGAGTCGCTAAAGCCCATCAAAATCCATTGTAGTTCATTAAGAGACGTGAAGTCCCATAAAGGCCCATTGTAGTTCACCAGGAGTCCTTAAAGCCCATCAAAGTCCATTGTAGTTGATTAAGAGTCGTTAAAGCCCATCAAGCCCCATTGTAGTTCATTAAGTCGTTAAAAGCCATGAAGTCCCATTGTAGTTCACTAGGAGTCGCTAAAGCCCATCAAAGTCAATTGTAGTCCATTGTAGTTGATTAAGAGTCGTTAAAGCTCATCAAGCCCCATTGTAGTTTATTAAGTCGTTAAAGCCCATCAAAGTCAATTGGAGTTCATTAAGAGCCGTGAAGTCCCATAAAGGCCTATTGTAGTTCACTAGGAGTCGCTAAAGCCCATCAAAGTCCATTGTAGTTCATTAAGAGACGTGAAGTCCCATAAAGGCCCATTGTAGTTCACCAGGAGTCCTTAAAGCCCATCAAAGTCCATTGTAGTTGATTAAGAGTCGTTAAAGCCCATCAAGCCCCATTGTAGTTCATTAAGTCGTTAAAAGCCATGAAGTCCCATTGTAGTTCACTAGGAGTCGCTAAAGCCCATCAAAGTCCATTGTAGTTCATTAAGAGACGTGAAGTCCCATAAAGGCCCATTGTAGTTCATTAAGATTCGTTAAAAACCATCAAGACCCATTAAAGGTCCATTGTAGTTCATTAAGAGTTGTTAAAGCCCATCAAGCCCCATTGTAGTTCATTAAGTCGTTAAAAGCCATGAAGTCCCATTGTAGTTCACTAGGAGTCGTTAAAGCCCATCAAAGTCCATTGTAGTTCATTAAGAGTCATTAAGTCCCATAAAGGCTCATTGTAGTTCATTAGGAGTCGTTAAGCCCATCAAGACCCATTGTAGTTCAATAAGAGTCGTTAAAGTCCATCAATACCCATATATACAACCAAATTTGAGTTCTCATTTGAACCGCATCTATTAGTAAGTATGTATAAATTAGTGTACCAATATAAAAGTCGAGCATAATAAATAAACTCTGTTATCCAACTATAATTTTTGTATCAGATCTCATATTTAAAAAAAATTATACATTAAGTTTAGATTTATAAAATAGTAATTAATGAAATTTACTATTAATTTTAATAGTAATTAACGAATTATTAATTATATATTAAGTTTAAGATTAAATTATATATTAAGTTTATGTAATTTTGTTAATTAATCTTGAGATTAAATTGTAAAAAGTAAAAAAAAATTGAACATTTGGTTCCCACCCAATTTTCCCCCTTGTTTTTTATACTCAAGCCTTTCACTTCCCACTCCACCCTTGATATTCAGATGGAAAGTATCAAAACCCTAATTCCTCCCATTCGTCTCCCACTTGCCTCCCACGCATCTCCTTCCCCACTACAGATTTCAAGCTCTCATCTCTTCTCACGATCATAGATATGTGCTCCCGAAAGACTCTCGATTTCTGCTCTCAATTTGTCAAACCCCAGATTTGGACGACTCACCTTCAATCCCTTCCCCATCTCCTACAACCGGTTCTCCGCCAGCACCTCCGCCGTCGTCAGATCTGCCCCCCACTCCTTCATCTGATTTGACATCTCCGTCTTTACCTCCGGCACCGGAGCTGGTGGTTGCTAGTGACGTGTCTTCTTCCAATGTGAAGGCCGATGAATAGAAGGAATTGTCGTCCGGAGGGATAAGCAGCGGGAAGAAGGTCGGGATTGCGATTGGAGTGATCGGTGCGGCGTGTGTTGTTGGATTCGGAGGAATGTTGTATAAGAAACGTCAATACATTATCTTCATCATCGTCATCGTCATCATCTAGATCTAGATCTATACCAAGTGAGAATATCATATCTTACCATTTATTATTCGTGATGTAAATTTTAGCCAGATATTATAGATCTATTCGTTTGATTCTTAATGTTTAACATGCTTTAGGCATTATAAGTTATTTACAGTCATATTACCAGCAGATGATTGAATTTTGGTATCAATATTTATGCAAACACATTTAGATGAATCATAATTCATACATAATAGATGATGAACAAAGTGACTGAATTATCATCTCTCCTCTCTACATGCTTCTCAGCTTTAACAAGCATTTATTCTAATTTTTATTTACTTTTATGAATTATGCATCAATGGACATGTTACATAATTGTTTTTGTATCTGTATCTGTCTGTTAGCAGTTTAATGGGCTTAATGGATAATGGATTGACTGTTTGATATTGGTGTAGAAAATGACTTATTAATCCATAGAGATAGTTTTATTAAAAAAACCAACCAAACAGATTTCGATCTCCAAATCTCTCAAGCCTCTCGATCTTAAGGTGCAATCCCAGATTTCTAGTAAATTGTACAATCTGTGAAGTTGCTGTTGTCTTTATCACTGAATTTTTGAAAGATTAGACTTTCTTAAATTCTTCTATTGTTCATCTGAAAACAACCACTTAACAGAGGTAAAACCAAGTTATAGTGTTGATGATTTGGAGAATTATCTGTTGGATTTGTAATTGTGGTCTTTTCCTGAGTTGTAATTTCAAAGGTCAAAAGTCAAACAATGGTGGGTTGTAGATAATATGTGCAGAAATAAACTAAAAGTCTTCCAATTTCATCATATGTATATTAGGTAATCAACCGAATAAAACCAACCTCAATTTTTTTTCAATCCAAGTTACAGTTGCTTTTGTGTGATTAGGTTTTTTTCCAATTTCATTATATGTATATTAGGTTTTTTTTTATCTTGTTATACTATTTTATTTGCAACTCTGTTGGAAACATGCCACTTGTTTACCAATTTAAAGATGCTATTTTTTGTTTACATTTGTTTGGTTTGGTTTTGTTATGATACGACTATGTATTATTCATGTGCATTTGCTTATCTATTATTTGGTTTTGTTGACTATATATACATATAGGTTTGGTCCGGTGAATTTGTTTTGGAGCACTTGATATGACAAAGCGATGGCATTGTTCTTGACCTGTGTTAAAGATTTTGTCGAGTTTGCAAACTCTAAAGATAAATAAAACAACATACCACCTGAAAAATGTTTCAAGCTTCCATACAAGTAAGATTCTCTTTTAACCCATGCTAACATAAATTATTATGAATTTATCTAATTTTTGTACAAGAATCTTTTTGGCAATGAATGCAATTAATATAAGTTGGATATTTTTGTGAACAGGATTGAGAACGACAAAGTGGAAAGCTATTCGATCACACAGAGTTTCAATAAACAGGTTTATCTAGCATTCACTTGTGACTTGTGAATTCTATGGCATGAAACACTCTCTACCCAGTTGTAGATTTATAATGTTGCCCTTTACAATTTTTTTTGTTTTGGCTTATATGGTAGGGGTGAGCAAAAACCGAACCGAAACCAAAAAAACCGGGAAAAAACCGAGAAACCGAAACCGAAAATCCGAAAACCGAAAAAAACCGAAAAAACCGAACCGAAAACCGAAAAACCAAACGGTTCGGTTTTAGCTTCCAAACCGCACCGAAAAAACCGAACCGCACCGAAAAACCGAACCGCACCGCAAAAACCGAACCGAAAACCGCACCGAACCTTTATTATTAACTATTTTTAATTATTATTTTTATTTTATATATATATATATATTAATAATATATATATATATATATATTATATATATATTATTATATATATAATAAGGGTTGTGTACAAGGGGCAGCAAAGCCCACTAGCCCAGCATACATATAGGGTTGTGTACGTGCAATTTTGAAAAATTTAAAGGAAAAAAAAAGGTCGCTTCTCAATCTCTCGTCTCCCTGGCCTATTGAAGTATTGAACGACTCAGCCTCTCAATCTCTCATCTCCGCCGCTCTCAATCTCTCTCTCACCCTCACTTCTCACGAGTACGACTCCTTTACGACCACCATCGTCGTCTTATGCCCATATACTACATCCCCTGACCGACGGCTGCTTCTGTGGGTTTTATTTTATATCCCCAATCTGATTATTTCTCACTTTCTCACCACTCCAGGTGTACTTCTCATTACTTATCTAGTTATCTTATATCTAGACCTAGTTATATGATTTATTCATTTATTGATTTCATGATTGCTTGATGTTTAATGTTTATATGCTGAAATTTAAATGACTGAATGCTTATTTGGGTGATTTTCTTAAACCTATTTAATTCCAATTTTTAAGAATTTTCTTAACGATGGTTTTCTATTAAGTTCTGTATGCAATGGTTTGTTGAAAAAATAGTGGTTATTTGTTTACACCTAATTGAATGTAATTAATTAATAGTGGTTATTTGTTTACATCAAATTTTACACTAGTATGCAATGGTTTGTTGAAAAAATTGTCCTTATTTAAATTATTTTTATAGCAATGGCAAGTGAAGAACCGATAGTTGATATTGATGACAATAAAGAGGATAAAAAACCAACCGATGAAGCTAACAAGGACGAAAACAAGAATAGTAGGAGATCAGTAGTTTGGGATCACTTTACATATGTACCAGGTGCACGAGAAGTACAATGTCCTTACTGTAGGAAATCTTTCGCTTCTAACACAAGAAAAAATGGTACAACCGCATTGATGAATCATTTAAAGATGGTATGCAAGACATCGCCACTTTATATAAAAATCGCATTTTAAGAAGCAATCAACTTTGAATTTTAAGCCCACAAGCATAGGGGGGTCTGGGAGTGGATCTTTAGCTACTCATTCATTTAGCCAAGAAAGATGTAGAGAAAAAGTAGCAAAAATGTGTATCAAAGATAATCGGCCTTTTAGTATTGTTGATGATGAGGGTTTTAGAGAACTTGTATGGGAGTTGTGTCCATTGTTTAAGATTCCATCAAGGTGGACTGTCGGGCGAGATTGTTTGTCTATTCATAAAGAAGAATCTAAAAAACTCAAGGATTTGTTGAAAGGCCAAAGAGTGTCTCTTACCACTGACACTTGGTCTTCGGTTCAGAATTTCAATTATATGTGTCTTACGGCACATTGGATTGATGATGATTGGGTTTTACAAAAAAAGATTCTAAACTTTTGTCCGATACCCAATCATAGGGGAGACACCATAGGGAGACTTGTTTATGCTTGTTTACAGAGTTGGGGAATTGAGAAGGTATTTACAGTCACAGTTGATAATGCTTCTTCTAATGACGGGGCTATTAGATTTTTGAAGTCGATGCTAAAGGGACCTACTGATGTGTTGGATTGTAAATATTTGCACTTACGATGTTGTGCACATATTATCAATCTTGTGGTCAGAGATGGATTGGAAGAGCACTATGATTCGATTTCTAAAATTCGAAATGCTGTAAGGTACGTGCGATCATCACCTGCTAGATATTCAAGCTTTAAAGACAGTGTTGAGCGGGTGGAGATAAATTGTAAACGAAAACCATGTCTTGATGTTGATACAAGGTGGAATTCCACACTTTTAATGTTGGAAACAACTGTTAAGTTTGAAGATGCATTTGATAGGTATGTTTTATTATTTAATTTACATATATTAATATTTATGTGTTTTTTTAATTAATAATTTGTATGTTGTCTACTTGTCTATAGGCTTTTCGCTATAGATTCTAATTATAGAACTTACTTTCACGATGACAACGATGACGATGGTGAAGGGAGCACAAGGAAACGAAAAAGACTTGATGGAGCAACCGGTGCTCCGAGGTCACAAGATTGGGAGAAAGCTAGATTTGGTTTTGCTTTTTAATTTATCTATATTATAATTTGTTTTTGGTCTTTAGATACTAATGCATGATTATTTTTATTTAATTATAGGAATTTTATCGACTATTTGAATTTTTTTTATGAAGTTACAACCAAAATTTCTGGTTCAAAGTATGTAACATCAAATCTATTTTTCTCCGAACTTGTGAAAATGCAAGCAACAATCACAAGAATGTGCATTAGTGTTGATGAAGAAAAGCAAAAAATGGCAAAATCAATGAAGGCAAAGTATGACAAATATTGGGACAACATAGAAAATATGAACTTTTTGTTATATGTTGCCGTTGCTTTGGATCCACGCAACAAGCTTCGTTATGTCACTTTTTGTATCGAAATGATTTACGGTAAAGGGACCGACAAAACGAAAGAGATTTTAGGAAAGGTGAAGAAAACTTTGGAAGATTTGTTCAACCACTATGAGAAGAAAGCGGAGAAAAAAAAGTGCCAAACACACATGATAGTTCTTCTAGTGGTGTGCCTAGTGCTTTCGGTGATACAATATTTGATTTTGAGCGTGAATTCGACAAATTTGATGATGAAGTTGAAGATTGCAAGAACGAGGTTGAGATTTATTTGGCCGATGGAAGGGAGAAAAGAGATGATAGATTTGATCTTTTAGGTTGGTGGAAAACGAATTCGGTAAAGTTTCCTATACTTTCACAAATAGCTAGACATGTGTTGGCAATGCCGATCTCTACAGTTGCATCGGAGTCGGCATTTAGCACCGGTAGTAGAGTTATTGATAAATATAGAAGTTCACTTAACCCGGATACCGCAGAAGCGTTAATTTGTACGCAAGATTGGATAAGATCTTCTTCGGCGGATATCGAGCTACTTGACATGTCTATTGCTTCTATAGAAGAGTTGAACGAAAAGTTGGGAAATGTAGAAATTGGTAAAGTTTTATTTCATTTTCTAAATTTAATATTATAGAAGTTATAGTTATACTAATCCATTTATCTTTTTTTTTGTAGATGAATAAAACACGTCGAAGGATTGAAGATTTGAAGCTTAAAGTTTGTTAATGTGTCATGATTGTCGATTTCATAAAATTAGAAATGGGATTTGTATTATGATATTTGATATTTTGTATTTGTATTTTATATTTTTGTAAACATGATTTTGAACATGTGATTTGGCAATTTGCGTTTTGCATTATGATTTATGATATGTGATATTTATATTTTCGCAAACATGATTTTTAATATGAGATTTGGTTTGGCGATTTGCGATTTGCGTTTTGCATTATGATTTATGATATTTATGTCGTTCGTAATACAAGTTGCACAAATTAAAAGAAATTACAAGTTGGAAATAGGGAATAATTATAAAACCAAAAACTAAAAATCATTCGGTTTTAAAACCGAACCGAAAACCAAAAATCGAAACCCATTCGGTTTTAAAACCGAACCGAAAACCAAAACCGAAACCTATTCGGTTTTAAAACCGAACCGCACCGGAAAAAACCGAACCGAAAAAAAACCGAAAACCGAAAACCGAAAAACCAAAAAACCGAACGGTTTGGCCTTCCAAAAACCGAACGGTTCGTTTTTGGTTCGGTTTTGGCCAAAAACCGCACCGAACCCCCCCGTGCTCACCCCTATTATATGGTACAAGAGATATATAATGTTAATCATGTGATTGCAAGTGCTGCCGGTGCTTAATGTCTATAGCGGTATGTTTCAAAATCTGATTAGTAGGATTTTTTTTCCTTCAGGTTAGTTCTTTGGTACTGACACATCTATCTATTTCTTGTGCTTTAAAGTTGTCCCAACAGGTCTGTGAAGAAGGAAACACTAAAGCAGTTTGTGCCCTTGACGATGGATTCAGTGCTTGCTGATTGTACTCGAAATATGCAGAAGTTTTCTCTTTTTACTACCATTTTTAACACATATGATTAGGGGATAGGGTGCAATTATAGATGATGGATTTGTACTTGGACCTTTGCTTGCATTGCGCGATACAACTAGTATATATATGTATATATATGGTTCTTGTTTGAACTCTTATAGGAAGCTACATATATATATATATATATATGATTCTTGAACTTGTTTGTATTTGATTTGAGATTATTGAGAATGGTCTGGAAATTGATTTTGTTAATTAATATACATTATATATACACATATAATTTACAGGAAAACTAAAAAATTTAATAATTATTTTAGAAAAAATTAAAATCCGTCGGAAATCCGTCGGTAATGAAATCCATCGAAAATCTGTCGGTAATGAAATCCGTCGGAAATCCGTCGGTAATAAAATCCATCGGAAAAACCATCCGTCGGAAATCCGTCAGAAATGATATCCGTCAGAAATCCGTCGGAAAAATTCGTCGGAAAACCCCTCGTCGGAAAAGCGGATTTTTGACCTTTTCCGACGGAACCGACCTTTTCCGACGGATTTCCGACGGAAATATCCGTCGGAAAGGGCCCTTTTTTGTAGCGGGAAGAGACACAATTGTGCAACAACCAACCATGTTAAAGAAACCAAATTCTGCATACGATGAAGTAGCTTCAACAAATGAAGCGGAGGACCAAGTTTTGTTTTAGCAGTTGTGGATTATAAATGTTGATCACTGGTAGGTCATTCTTTTATAATTGTATTTTTTTATTTGCAATAAAAATATATGGATCATGTTTCTTTTATCTTCCTTCTTTTTACATCTAGCTGCATTGCAGCGGGTACCATCTAATATATATATACACATACATATATACTGTCTATACATCGGAGTAGACCTCCGATTTGAAATCCTTGTATCGGTGCTCCCTTCCCTGCAGGACACATAAACATAAAGTTCACTGGAATGTTAAAGTTGTGTGTATATAGAAAAATTAGAGCAACATCCCTACCCATCTTATTCTAATTTTCGTTAGTTCATGAATCATGACTTCAATTGGTTTAAATCTCAACAAAGCATCATGGAACAGCAGGAGCAACAGAAATTGTTAAAAAAAATTAAAAGCGAAGCAACAATATAATAATCTGTGTCCTCGTCTAACAAACAGATTACATCAAAGAATAAAAATAAAAAACCCGAGAATTACTTCAAATGAGAAAGTAAAAACAGAGAGAAAAAGTAGAGAGAAAGTAGAGAGAGATTGGGGAATTTCTGTATATTGTATTGAATAGAAGAAGAGTCTATATATACATAGAAAAGTCAAAGTAGTCTAAATAATGCTGACTAGGACTAACAAATAAACTGAAAATAATAACAAACTCTAACATCCCCCTTCAAGCTGGCGATTGATTAACTAATCCCAGCTTGCAAATAATATCAGAATGTTTAGGCCCAGACAAAGATTTAGTAAACACATCTGCAACTTGTGATTTTGTTGACGTAAACTCAATAGCAATAACTTCTGCTTGTAACTGTTCTCTTACATAATAACAGTCCAGTTCAATGTGTTTTGCTCTTTCGTGAAAAACTGGATTGTTTGCAATATGTATGCTTGCCATATTATCACATTTACGAGCAATTGGAGTAACATTCTCCACTCCTAAATCTGCCAAAAGTCTGCTCAGCCATGTAAGCCCAGTAGTAATCCTTCTCATAGATATAAACTCAGCCTCTGCTGAAGATAACGAAACTGTTACTTGTTTCTTTGACTTCCATGAAATAGGACTCCCCCCGAAAGAAACAAAGTAACCACTTACTGATCTCCTGGAAAAAGGACAAGATGCCCAATCTGAATCACAATAGGCAGAGAGTGAAAAATCAGACTTGTCGTTGAAAAACAACCCAAGAGAACCAAATACTTTTAAGTACTTTAGAACGTGTAAAGCAGCATCCCAATGAGCTTTCGAAGGACTTTGATTAAACTGACTGAGGAACTGAACACTAAATGCCAAATCAGGCCGAGTATGGACCAAGAAATTGAGTTTCCCCACCAATTATCTATATTTACTCGGATCTTCTAAAGGATTAGGCATGTCTGGCATAAGCTTCAAATTACTAGGTAACGGGGTTGTCACATTTTCAGAATTTATGATACCATATTCATCAAGCAACTCAGTAAGATATTCTTCTGGGTTAGAAAAATTCCATGATCACTTCGCAAAAACTCTAAACCCAAAAAGTAATTAAGATGCCCCAAATCTTTGATTTTAAAAGTTTCATGTAAAAACTTCTTCAACTCCTCTATTTCAGAAGTACTATCTCCGGTTACTATGACATCATCAACATATACGGCCACTATGGTAAATGACTCTTTTGTCTTTTTGAGAAACAAAGAGTAATCATTCTGAGAATGATAAAATCCTTTTTCTCTTAACGCTTCAGATAACTTTGAGTACCATTGTCGTGAAGCCTGCTTCAAACCATATAAAGATTTCTTAAGTTTGCAAACATAGTTATCATTCGTGTAAATCATACCTTTGGGCCGTTTCATGTATACTTCTTCATGCAAATCTCCATATAAGAAAGCATTGTTGATGTCCAACTGATGAACGGGCCAATGTTGTTTAACAGCAAGTGCCACAATACATCTGATAGTAGTAAACTTGACAACCGGAGAGAAAGTTTCAAAATAGTCTTCATTCTGCTTTTGAGTGAAACCTTGAGCCACCAACCGTGCTTTATGCCGTTCAATAATCCCATCTTGATTGAATTTGGTTTTAAAAACCCATTTACATCCAATAGCACGTTTTCCTTCCGGTAAAGGAATAAGTTTCCAAGTTCCATTTGCTTCTAAAGCTGCAAATTCTTTGGCCATGGCTTCTTGCCAAAAAGGGTTAGAAACAGCTTCTTCATATGACTTAGGATCCACAACAGAAATTATATTTGCAACAAAAGATTGACTAAAAGTATCTAAAGCAATTGGATATTGATTCTGAGACGAAACACATAGATTAGTCATAGTATGAGGACATATTTCAAGATAAGGTATTGAAGCATCAGAAGAAATATTATTGCAAACAAAATCATCAAAGTGAGAAGGCTTATTAGAGACTCTAGAAGATCTTCGTAAAACAGGAATAGAAACGGAATCAACATGATCAGAATTTTGAGACACTTGTTCAGTATGCACAAACTCAGATTTTGTGATTGGATGATTTGGCGACTGAAATTCTGATTGTACAGGTATAGCAGATGATATAGGAGAAGAATTAGTTGAACCAAAATTTTTGGGTTCAACATGTTCAAAAGAAACAGGATTAGCAGTTGGAATAGGTAATGGGAAATCATTTGTATTTTGTGAAGAAATAGATTTGGTAAATGGAAATTCAGTTTCACAAAATTCAACATTTCGTGAGTATGAGATTTTCTTGGTTTCAAGATGCATAACTTTGTATGCTTTCATATCAAAAGGATATCCTAAAAAAAATATGTGGGTCAGCTCGAGACTGAAATTTATGTCTGCTTACATGATTTGTGGAAACGAAACACAAACATCCAAAAGATCGTAAATGATCATATTGTGTCTTGGTTTTGAATAAGAGTTCAAAAGGAGTGAGATGATTTAACACGTTTGAAGGCATTCTGTTTATAAGGTAGGCTGCAGTCAAAATACTATCCCCCCAAAATTGTAGGGGTAGTCCAGATTGGATCATTAAGGCTCTGGCTGTTTCAAGAAGATGTTTATGCTTTCTTTCAACTCTTCCATTTTGCTGAGGTGTATATGGACAGACTAATTGATGAACAATGCCTTTAGAAGAAAAGAAACTTTTGCCTTCAATGCTATTACCTAGCTCTTTGGCATTATCAGTCCGAATCACTTTAATTGTTTTATGAAACTGAGTTTTTACAAACTGAACAAATGACTTTATGACATGAAAAGTTGCACTTTTGTGTTTTAACAAATGAATCCAAGTTGACCTACTATAATCATCAACCATAGTAACAAAATATTTGTGTCCATCATATGTAGAAGTATGAAATGGACCCCAAACATCAACATGAAGCAAATCAAATATGGAATCAGATTTAGATTGACTAATAGGAAAAGGTAACTTGTGTTGTCTAGCTTTGTGACATACAACACATGAATGAAACAAATCATTATTACAAGCATTTGGAGCAAGATTTATTTGTTTAAGCTTGTATAAAGGAAGATGACCAAAACGTAAATGCCACAAGGAAAAAATTTTGTTGCATTTATCTAGCATAACAGATGCAGAAAAACTAGTAGAATCACAGATCTTGACTTGATTGGAGTTCAACAAGTAGAGATTTCCAACCCTTTTACCAAGTACCAAGGGCTTCTTGGTGAGAGGGTCCTGCATATAACAGTGTGTATCAGAAAAATAAACAAGAGATTTATATGTAGAACACAACTTGGCTACGGAGAGAAGATTGTAATGAAATGAAGGAACGTATAAAACATTACTCAGATTTAATGATTTTGATAGAGTAACATTTCCAATTGACTCAACAAACAACGTGTTACCATTAGGTAAGGAGATTTTACGAGATTTAGGAAGATTTGTGAGAGTGGAAAACACAGATTTATGACTACTCATATGATCAGACGCACCAGAATCAATAATCCAAAAACTTGAGATAGGAGTAGTCAAACCTGCACATGCAGCAAAACCACTTCCTTCTTTCTCCAAAACAGAATCACATGAACTGCTTGAAATATTCTGTCCAGAACTTGACATGGCAGATTCTTTAATTTTGCAGTTGTTGATGAAATTCATGATCTGCTGATAGTCATGATTAGTAATTTCAGCAGCTTCAACAACATTAATAGAAGAAGAAAATCTTCTTGGATTATTGAACTTGAAGTTTTCTGGAAAACCGTTCAGTTTGTAACAATCTGCTTTAACATGTCCTTTCTTCTTACAATAGTTACAAATCAGATTTCTTTTCGTTTCAACATTCATGAACACCTTTCCTCCTGCAGAATTATGTTTATTTGCTAACATAGCCATACCTTCAGTATTCAATTTCAAAGGAGCAGTAACTTCTCTTTGTTGTTCCTCTTGAATCAAAGTTGCATCAGCAACAGTAGGTGTAGGTTTTTCATGAAGAATATTACCTCTGACTTGAATGTAACTATCATTCAATCCAAAAAGAAATTGTACCAGTTGTTGTCTTTCCATTCGCTTTATCCAGGCTTCTCCTGCGGTACATGTGCAATCAAGTATATCATCAACTGCAACAAATTCATCCCAAATTCGTTTGAATCTGGAGTAATATGTAGTAATCGAATCAGTTCCTTGAGCTATTTGATTTAACTCTTTCTGAAGTTGAAAAACTATAACCAAATTTGACTGTTCAAACATGTGATGCAATTGTTTCCAGATTGCACTTGCAGTCGTATAATAGATCAAACCTTCAGAAATTTCTTTAGTCATAGCATTGAGAATCCAAGTAATAACAATGGAATTGCATCTCTCCCAATCATCATAAGTAAGATCATCTTCTGCAGGTTTCTTTGTTCTTCCCGTCACAAACCCTAATTTGTTCTTAATAGACAGCGCCAGAGACATAGCACGCTTCCAAGCCCCAAAACCCTTGCCATCAAAGATCTTTGTGACAAGAATCGTACCTGGATTATCATTTTGACTCAGAAATAGCGGATTCGAATATGCAGATGCATTAATGTTTTTTGTTCACGGTATTGTTCTCTTCACTCATCTTCTTGATGAGAAACAAATCAAAGAAGAAGAAAACAAAGAGAAAGAAGGACGTAATCTGGATCACAAAAAAAACGAGAAATTTCAGATTGGAAATCGATCGCTCTGATACCATGAGAAAGTAAAAACAGAGAGAAAAAGTAGAGAGAGTAGAGAGAGATTGGGGAATTTCTGTATATTGTATTGAATAGAAGAAGAGTCTATATATACATAGAAAAGTCAAAGTAGTCTAACTAATGCTCACTAGGACTAACAAATAAACTGAAAATAATAACAAACTCTAAGAAATACCTAATGATGCGACCAGGGACGGACCCATAATTTTTTTCATACGGTAGCACCATATAGTATAGACAAAAAATATTTATCAAACGTACGGTTTTTATCGACGTGTCTTCATGTTTTTACTAAGGTTCAATATCGCTCGATAATCCCACCAGTTCGAATGATTTTTAAAGTTTTTTTGCTTGATTTTGAGGAATTTTAAAGTTTTTTTTTTTCGATTTCGAGGGACTTTTTCGGTTTTTCTTGGTTGATTTCAATAGTTTTTTTCCCTTTTTTGTTGATTTCAAGAGTTTTTTTTGGTTGATTACGAGATAAGGTTGCACCTTCCATCTCTTTCTAAGTTTTTTTTTGCTTCTTCTTCTCCACTATTTGAAGCAGTATTTGATGTTTTGAAGTTTTGATCAGAAATAAAAAAAAATCCCCAGAAAGTAGCCATGGTTTAGAGCAGTATTTGATCTGTTTTGTCCCTGTGATTTAAGCATCCACGGTTTATCATTCATATAATTATTTAAATTTTTAATTAGAATTAGGGAAGGAAATGAAAAGACAAAAATAATCCTGTTTTAATGGATAACATTTAATGGAGTTAGTGACGAGAGACCACTTTTAGAGTAAAATGAGAATCACGAGGACGATTTATAGAGTTATCAAAGTTTAGGTCCTACTTTTAAAGATTTCACTAAACCACCGGGACCAAGGACCAAAATTAAAGTTTTTTATGATAATTTCATTGTTTGAAAATTAATGAATATAAAACAAAAATTGTGTTTGCGCACGCACATGAGTTCGGTCGGTTTAGCCTACAAAATCGTCAAACTGCAACCCCCCTGCGCGCGTGTAGGTGTTGGAGGAAAAACATATCAAAGAGCTTGTAAGCCCTTTGGAGGTTTTTACTTATAAACTACTTCAAGTTTATGCCTCCTTCCTATGTGGGACACTTCCAAATCCATCAAGAGTTGCTACCATTTTCTAACCGAATGCTCTACTTTGAGCATCGATATCTCATTCACACAATCTCCATTTTGGACACATAATATATGATTTCGAAGTTCTCATATAGGAGAACACGAACCATAAAATTATTATTATATATAACGCATATACATATAATTACTTACGTCCAAAGTTAGTCAAAAACCACATTTTTAACTAAAAATTTCCAACAATCTATTGGTTTGTTTAAATTTTATTATATTTTTGTCTATATATCAAACACATATAAATTAAAATAAATAGATGTAAAAAGCCCAATACTATACGAAAACTCTTGGAACAACAATATAAGAAACTTAAATATCGTTTTTGTCTTACTAAATAAAATTTAAATTTAGTTATTCTATTTCAATCAAATTTGGTATAAATAGCATTGTAAAATTACAATGATGAGTTGGTTGTGGACTTGTGGTTGGCATGGATGGGGAAAGGGGTCCATTGCATAGAGAAGAGTGGTGTGGATATAGGATAGGAACAAGAAAGCATGGAAATAGCATATGTCGGTGATTTTCGATTCTTTTTCTTTACGTTGTTTTTTTTAATGAAAAACCCAACAATATCTTCTTCTTATATATTTTACAATAATTAAATAATGTCACTGGAAATATAGCTTAGTTGACAAACGAAGAGTTCTTATATATTTTATGATAATTAAAGTTTGTTATTGGAAATATAGCTTAGTTGGTAAACGGAGAGTGTCTTTTTCCAAATACATAAAAGATTTAGGTTCAAATCTTATAGGATGCACTGATGCCGGCTTGAATCTGGCCTTTATCTTGGCCGTCGAATCAACTCGTGAAATGTTTTCTCACATATGATGCCTAGAAGGTGGATTTTGTGTAAGACTCGTTTAGGTTGTTGTCTTGTCAATAATTAACTTTTTGCCAAATAATTAAAACACTTTTTAAGGTCTGTTTATTTTATGTCATAAAAACAGACCTCCCTCCCCTCCCTCCGCTTTCTATCCCCCTCTCTTTTTTTGCTTTCACAAAGTTTATTTTTCTTTTATTACTTTTATCTATTTGAATTTCTTTTATATATTATCTTTGATTGAACATGTTAACAAATGGAATTTATATTCTTGTTCAAAATTATTACAACTATGAAAAAGTTGTAATAAATTGATTGTTTGTCAAAAATTACGTAAAATAACTTTGTAAAATTCTTATAATGTCATTATAAAGAATTGGAATATGCTTGCACCAGAATTTTCTTTGTATCAAGGGTCAAACTGTAATGTTATTATAAAATCTAGTATATGTCAAAAAAGGCATGTTGATGCATATTCCAGTTGAATGTTAAGCTTAATCACGATCTCAAGAACTTTAAGTATGTATATAACTTTTTTAATGAATATGTGAATAGGACACATAAAAGGTAAATAGAATAATTGGATCCAGGTACATAAATGTGACTTGGTCTATGTTTTTTAGAGGGCTAGACATGAGTTTGATGGATTAGATGTTTGGCTTGTATTTATAATACTTAGAGAGGTGTTGTGACTTATAAGAAGGTAGAAGTTCAAAATAGACGCAAAGTCTTGCGGACCAAGGTGAGTTTCATGTGCCATTTTTTTGGATTTCATGTGATACACTGTTTTTTAAGGTCCCAAATTTTAATAACAAAATCATCATCTCAAGATTATCTCATTTATAACGCGATGGAAAATAAAACCTAGTTCACTAAAATTATACATATTTCTAATATCAAGTCTTAAAAATATTGTCTATCAATCTAAGCATAACTCAAACCTGCAACTAGGTCAAGTATTGTACTTCGAAACAAATCTTCAATCTCAAATACATCCCTAGTCCTTATTATTGCCTCCTACCTAGAAGTAGCATGAATTGCATAGTTTTTCAAAGAGGGGTTACTTAAAAGACTTAAGCTTCATGGTTTTAATGCAAGTTGGCGTCAACAATAACAAATACAAATTGAAGGCAACATGACTTTAACATTTTCTCAAATAAGTGATTAAGTATGCATATTTGTAAGAATGCCTTAGTCCCTAATTAACTACGCAAAGTGGTCATAAACATCACCATAAATGTGATACACCAGGCAAGAAACACATTATTGCCAATCTATATAAATATTTCCAACAAAAACCAACATTCTTGTGCATAAAACAGTTCCCCATGTGGATCATTAAGTCTCGTATCAACCTACACTCTCATATATGAGTTAACACCACTCATACAAAAACTAATATGTAACAAAAAAATTTCATGCATTTCCAAAACACAAACCACATATTCCAATGCTTATAGATTTTTTACAATACATTTAAAATAACATGAACATATCTTTTAAGTAAATCATTGCATACAATAAAAATAAAATAGCACATTAAATTCATTTGGGGTCCACTTTCTTATATTTTGTCTCAACACACTAATGGACCTCTATACCTACACCTTGATAAGTGAATATATATATATATATATATAATAGTAAACTAGTAATTCAATAATACCTATACCATCCTTATGGTGTAGGTTATCAATAAGTTTGTGGTTTTAAGTTGATTAATAAGTTATTTGGCTAGCTCATTGTTCAAGACTTTAGGGCAACAAATTCTATTTCAGTTGATCCTTGTATCATATAAATGGTGGTGCAAACCTCGTCGAGCACGATGAGTTTAGAGGAGAGGATGTTTGTAATATCATAGACGACGAATCTTATATCGTCGATTATAAGGAGGATATTGAGTAAACTTAAGGAAACCGGACGTCAAGAATACAAGTAAGAGAATGTGGGACTGGCTCCCTGGATAGGAGGGAGATAATTAAAAGTATGTTCTGCCTTAAGTTATATATTGGATAATTTTCTATATACAATAATTCAAAAGTATAAATACATAAAAGAGGGATATAGAGGGTAATGGGTCGATTGGAGTGAAAAGAATGGTGGAATTCTTGAAAAGTAGATGACCCTTCACCATTCCTTCACCTAAAACAACTTGTACCACCCACATACATTATCATTCATCCATTAAATAATGTATTTATGATATAATACCTACTCTTCCAAATATACTTCATATGTAAATTAATAACTAAAATACATTTCATTCAAAGATAAAATATTCAAAAGAATCCAAAATCAATTTAATTAATATCAAATAATTATCATTACCGACTAAACAAATTGAATTAAAAAGGAACTTTCACCTTCTCTTAGAGCATCTCCAACAGTTATGCTACAATTTCTTTATAATAGAATATGAAAAGTTAAAATCTCTAAAAAATTGCATCCAACTCCAACAGTTATTCTATTTTAGTAATTTTAACTAAACTATATTAATAAAATATTCAATATATTTAATAAAATATTATTTCTCTCTCCAACATTTGTCAATTCAATAGTTTTAATTGGTTGAATATAATTAAATTATTATTTCTCTCCCTTCTTTATGGTTTTAGAGATTTCTCTAAATCTAGAAATTTTTTTCATCTCTCTCCTCATTTATCTATTTTACCATATACGATAGCATAGTTGTTGGAGCAACAAATATGCTAAAATCACTATTTTTTTTCCTATTATAGCATAGTTGTTGGAGATGCTCTTAAGAAGATGAAATATACATCATAAACTTCTACCAGGATTGTCTTCTCCAAATGATTGCTTAATTAAAGTTATCACGTCTGGTAGAAACAAACATACAATATTTCTAATGGCTCGTGAGACGGTGTAGAGATCGGAAAATTAACTGGAGAGAGTGGATGACAAACCCCGTGAATATGCAATAGTTTCTGGTTGGGGGTGCTCAGCTCGGTACTGTTTTTTAAGAAGGTAACGGTTCGGGATAGATGTTAGCTGCTGGCTTGGCTTCCTATTGTTTTTTGTTTCGTTGCTGATCTGTCCTTTTTGTTTTCTTGGCCCTGGTTTGTTCCTGGAAAACTGATGATCTCTGTTTTGTTTGGCCTTTTTTATGTTATGGTGGTTGTTTGGGTAAAAAACCACACCCTCGACCGACGAGGATAATACCCATGATAGTCATACCCTCAACCAACAAGGATAAACACCCACGTGAGTTGTTCAGGTACAAATAGTCAAAGTCATGACCGAATAGTCACGATCTTACGACCAAGATCTTACGACCAAAGTAAAAATGTACGACCAGATATATCTTGTAGATAAGAACTAACGACCGATGATCATAAAACCTATGGTCATCACTATTGATACCAACCGTACGTCCGATCGACAGTTACGCTATTTGTCATAACTAACTAGTGACAGTCGCATGTTTCTCACGACATACACCTATCTTTACTAACTCTCGACAAGCGACCATTTTATAATGATTAATACAGGGCTTTTCTCATTTATGCAAACAGATGTAACCGAAGATCCACATTCAAGAGACAAAAACGTAACCGACGGTAAGCATTTATGAGCATTGAAGACAAATGCCATTACGCATTAAATGCACAATTATGGCAAAAACTGTTACACATTAAAGGCATATTTATGACGGCGAATCATATATAAACAAGGGCTGGGGAAAGGGAGAAAGGGCAACGAATTGACCCTGAATCATATTCTCTCAAATATTCACCGGTCACCAGAATTCATTTCATCAAGTCTTGTCTGCAGTCCAGAACTAGCGACAACAACCATGACGCACGCCCAGAACTAGTGACAGCCGTCAGAACTAGCGACAACAGCTCAGAACTAATGACAACAACGATTATCCACGTCATATCTCTGTGACGATGATCAATTATCCACGATATGTCACTGTAATCTTTGTTTTTAAGGACGACGTTCCTGTTTGACATCACTAGTGAATTGACGACCTCCGTTATCGTCCGCGATTTTTACACTCGACGGGGTTTCCGCGTCACCAAAATCATCTGTCTTATTTACATTTTCCACATTATTTTTCTTATTTATTTGAAGGTTCAATCTATAGTTGACAAAGTCCGCACTCTTACTTTAAATTGTTTTTAATGCAATTTTCGGCATAAACAGTTTTGCTAAAATAATCAGCGGTGCAATTTTTGGCATTAACAGTGGTTTAGATTATTGAAGGATATTGTGCCTTCATCAAATAGGAAATGATTGAGGGAATATCTCCTAATTAGTATAGTTACCATATTGTATATTTCCTTTCATGTAAATCTCCCCTATTTAAAGGGTTTATGGCTAATGAAAATTTACAACTTTTCAGTTCTCTCTATTACATTGTTGTTCTGTTTCGTTGTTCCTTTAACACATTATCAGCACGTACGCTCCTTAGTACGAAGTGATCGTGAAATCAAGCTAAGATTCGATAATTGAGGTAACTTTTATATGTTTTAGTTTTAAATTATTGTTATATTATGCTTTATAAAAATGAACAAATATGATGATTCCGTAAGACCATGTTTTTTTTCAAATGTTTAAACCATAAACATCACTCTAATATGCCATATGTTATAGATATAATATATGATTTGTCACTCCTATGAAATCTTAATTGACGTATTGTTTATGTTTATGGAATTTGCATAATATGTCTTACCATGATATTATCATTTTTCTTTAAACCCCATAATTGTTATATACATGTTTATACAAAAACTTAATAAATAACACCACTTTGTTTTGTCATGATCATACACAAACAATGCTTTATGGGTTTGATAGACATGAATATTATATATTTTCTTTGAATTTCAATTTCTTTATTGAGCTATCAATCATTATCCATTTTTTTGGGTAATTCAATTTCAAAGATGCTATTGTCTAGGAATAAAATTAAAAGAAAAAGGAAAGAAAATTTGTATATAAATTACGATATTCGATATTCTGTAAGAAAAATAATCATCCCCTTTCATCTATTTTAAGAAAATAAAATAATATATTTTTCTTTCTAAAAGTTATACAATATTTTTTTTTCTATATCGTAATGAAGATGTGTATATTTTTTTTAATATATATGAAAAATGTTGTTCTATATTATTTTTTTTCAAAGATTTGCTTAATCATCAATAATTTCTTGGATTATTTTAAATTAGACTAACATATTATTGTGAAATATACTAATCAATTATTATTTATATATGGTAGTTAACTTATTTAACCAGAGTTGACATCTTTAATTTAATCATCTTAAATGTAAAATTGTTTAAATATGCTTATAAAATTTAATATGGTTCTTAAAACATAAATTACGTGAAAGTTGCTCCGTTCCATGTTGGAATGTATCGGGGAGAACTTGAGTATTTTTGTGGGACATCCACACAATCTTAAAAGATAGACTAAGATTGATTAAATTAATAGTCTATAAACCTCCAACCAAATTCATAGACGATGAACTGTCACCTCCTTAATGTCTAATGACATAGAATTAATAGTCACTAAAATCAATATGTTAATAGAACCTTGTTAAGATATTCGTATAAGTTGGAAATCATAATATAAGAATGGAAATGGGTATATATGTACATCAACTCTAATGATATGAAAGGAACATATATTAGAGAAATTAATGTGTCAAACTAGTAGATCATCCAGGTCATTAAAACATATTTTATCACCAATAAAGAACTTTGGAACAATGATGCATATATATTTCGATATGACCACGTGGAACACCATGGTCATGGCATAATGATCTATGTATTGAAAAATACACATTGACACATTCTTTTTCGAGTAAAAGGCAAAATGAGGCAATCACCAAATTGCAACTGTTGACTTCTGCAGCACAAGAAGTAACACCAACATTATAATATGTCATCTCGAATACCTAGAATTATAATAAACCCTGATCCTTAGCCAAGACATGAATGAGATCATCCTAAAGTTAAGGACATAATACAAAAATATTCCATTCTTACAATGAATAACAAGGTAATATTTATGGACATAAACAATCAGAATGCGAGCCATTAAAGTATTTTATGGTTCTGGTTTCGACACAATGAACGCATGTCGCATTATTGTCCACATGAAATGCTGCACTCCAAGCACTATCTATACATTTAAGGGCTCACCTCCCTATTTATCTCATTAAGTCTATATGACTTGTAATGCTGGAGAATTTACATCATAAGGATTTGATTATTATTGCATATGTATTTGGATCAATGTAGAGTTTCCTATAACCCACATGTATACGTAAAATGGTCTTATAGAAGTTGTCATCAAAAGAATATAGATGATATATGGGTTATTGGTTATGCACACCAATTTACCCACATTTTTTTGGGGTTATGCAAATATTACATGCAGCCTTACTCATTTGTTTTTTGACCCACTACTAGCCAACCAATATCATGCGTACCAGTTGGTGACTAGATATAAGCCTGATATTTTACATTTACGCATGTTTGGTTGTGTAGTATATGTGCCAATTGCGCCCCCACAACGCACCCAAATGGGTTTTTAAAAACGATTCAATATAAGTTGGATATGAATCCCCAACAATTTTCCGCTAATTAGAATCCTTGACGGGTGATCTCTTTACCACTAGATTAGCGAGTTGTCACTTTGATGAGACAATCTTCCCGTCGTTAGGGGGAGATAGGAAAAAGGATTTTCCATGGGAACGACTGGAAGTGTCATAGAATATCCCCATTATGTCTCATTTTGATCCCCATACTTCACCATGTAAAGTTGAAGTCAAACGAATCAGACTCGATACCCGATACGTTTAATGTTATTCTACAAGTGATAAGATCACATATACCAGCTGCAAATATACCCGTAAGGATAAAAGTCCCCAAACAAGGGCACAACGCCACTGGAAAGTGCGTTACAATCACACATGGTGGAGGTGTGGTTGAGGTCGTGGCTCCTAAAAGGAAATGGGGGAAGCTACTTGGTTCGATAGATACTCATCTAAAGGAAAAGAAGAGTAAGGCACAACTATTTATCATCAATACATAAACCTCTCGTGAGATTTCTCTGACTAAAACTATGTCAATGAATCATTACTGGAGGACGCTCCGAAGTTAATATTTGATCCCAGAGATCAAATAAATCTCAAATGAATTATGAAAGTGCATACGAGTTGATGGACAGATCGTACATACTCATTGATGATATTCACATATATTGTTGCTCGTGAGATGATAAAGCACTATGACATCGAACCATGCTCAGTTGAAAAATGTCAACAAAGAGCAAATTGACCTAATAGAAGCAATCCAGGATAATTACATTTGACAAATACACGGGTATTTGGTCCGGTAGTGCTAACCCACCAAGTGTAAAGCCCGTAAGACATAGATAATTCGTTTGTCATGAAAGCGTAATGAGAATAATTAAGTCATGATGTATAAGACTCTCATTTGGTGAAAGGTTTCTCACAACGCCCTGGATTGATGACGAGAAGACTTGCTCTCTCGTGATGGATGTTATAACGTTCTGCTAATTAATTAGCCTAGTAATTTCCAAAGGACGGGAGCTGCAGCTCATGAATGTGGTTACTACATATCTCTATGGGGATCTAGATTAAGAGATATATAAAAGTGTTTGATGACATTATTAGTAGAAACCACGAAATGCGTTTCCCATGAAATTGAAATGCTCATAGGCGGATATGGATACCTGCCTGAGTGAATACTTCATTGGGAAGGGATATGAGAACGATGAACTGTGCTCGTGCATATTTATAAAGAAAATGAGTTCCAGATGTTCAATCACATGTAGATGTAATGAACATAATTGTAATACCCGGAAATTTAGCGAAAGGTTATGTAATTTAGCATTTTAATATTTTGTTTATGGGCAAATGGAAGGTTTCAAGTGTATATTTTTGGGTTGTAATGGATTGGGGGAAAGGAACGGAAGCCGGGTGAATTTTGACTTTCGGTACACTTTTGGCGACAATGACAGGCTACAATGCCCATGTCATTGTCGCAAGGCATTGTCGCGGGGAAGGGAAAACCAGCCAAAATTTATCAGACTTTCGGTACAAATCTCGCGACTATGACTCGCGACTATGACATGTCATAGTCGCCAAGGGCATAGTCGCCCGTGTGTTCCAGAGTGCAATAAGGTGCAATTTTCAGCTTCCTTTTCTCATTTTATCAGTTACGAATTATCAGTGTTGAGAGCAAAGGACAGAGGCGATTTTTAGGGTTCCACTTTCTTCACCAACCTACTTCCAAGCATTTATTTCTCCATTAAAGAGGAGAGATCAAGTAGAGCTTTGGGGTTAAAAAGCTTCAAGTGGTGGTTCCCCTCATCTGTTCAGATTTCTTGATCACCTTCATCTTCATCTTAGAGATTTTCTAGGGTTTTGTCAAACTCTAGCTTGTGAGTTCATTCTTACCTTTAAAACTTTATACATGTCAAAATGAAGTATTTTACCTTAATATGATGTTTAAAATGAGTATTTCTATACTTGGAAGATTTTGGTAAAACTAGGTCAAAATGTGTCATTTATGGTTTTCTTTGAAATGATGAATTGGATGTCAAGAACGGTTTTGGAATACTCTTATGAGTTTTAAATGCAAGAAAATTGATGTATAAACCTAAATGATAATTTGACCTAATTTTGGAAGGAAGGTTCTTGGAAGCACGATGTTATACTTCACAAAGGTTTGTGAAGAGAAGCTAATACATTGGAAACAATTGTATTAAGATGTTAGACTAGTGTAATGGATCCATAGATGGAGTTACATAGAAGATTATTTTGAGGATTTTAGTGACACCCGAACTTAATCTGTATTTTGAATTATATAGATTACTAGGTTGTCATTTAACTTTCCTATAGATGTTGTAAACTCACTCTAACTTTCTCCCCATCTTTATGGGTGATGTTTTATGAAGTAGAAGTTATTCCGCATTTTATTTTGGTTTAAATTAACTCCCATTTTTAGGGATGTTACAATAATAAATACTCTTGATGAAATAAGAGAAACTTTATTCTATTCAAAACTTGAATTTGAGAGGAAAGATCTTGGGAAACTTGGTTTTATGTATCTATTTAATCTAGGACACCGAGTTTGTGAAATTAATTCACCGATCGCATATGTCTAGAAAATAAATAGGCGATTTAATATGGACAAAGTGCATCCGGCTAGCACTCCCATGATCGGTCGAAGTGTTGGATAAAAGAAAAGATCCATTTCGTTTGAAGGATGATGACGAAGAGGCTTTGGGAGCTGGAATTCCCTATTTGAGTGCAATAGGCGCATTATTATACTTAGAACAATACACTTGACCGTATATTGTATCTCTCAATGAACTTGTTAGCTAGATTTAGCTCAGCGCCAACGCAACATCATTGGAATGATATCAAATTAATCTTTTGCAACCATTGATGTAGGTTTATATTTCCCTTACAACTAGAAAAATGAGATTAATAATGGAACTTCAATACCTACTTTGAATATGAACGGCAAAAGTACTAGCCCTTATAGAAAAACCATCAAATAATGTCTTGGTATGTCTTTGCTGATATTAACTATCTATCTGACTCATGCAAAGGTCATTCCCAAATTGGATAAGAAATTACCATAGGGAACATGTTGATTGCTTGGAAGTAAACTAAGCAAATCCTTGTAGCTACCTCTTCGAACTATTCGAAGAATATTGCTCTACATGAGACTATTCAATAGTGTACATGGTTAAGGACTATCATTACACATATTAGAGGAGCTAGTGTTTTGAGTTCATCCAATACCCTACTTGCATATATGGAAATAAATGCATCATGTATCAAAGAAATGAAGAGGGTGATAATACATATCATATTCTGCTTTAAGTTTGTATATAATCAACAACAACAAACTCTCTTCTAGATTCAAATGAATCAAGTAAGTTGTAAGGAGAATATGACATACATGTTTATCAAATCATCACCTAAAACCATATTTGGGAAACATATAGAAAGTATTAATCCTGTAAATGTTTTACATACTCCTTTGGTTAATGCACGAATCAGGGGGAGTAGTAGATAAAATTGGGAGTCTACTATATATGTAGTATTGGTATGTTGTGCTCTTTCCTTCACCCAAGGTTTTATTTTTCCTATTGGGTTTTGTTCCTTGGTGTAAGGTTTTAGTGAGGATATTAGACATATTAGACTAAAGGAAAAGTCTATGTATTGCAAAGAAACTGGTGCGTTGTACTTTTTCCTTCGTCCTATTTTTATTTTTCCCACTGGGTTTTATTTCTAGCGTAAGGTTTTAACGAGACAACAATGGTGCATCATCATCCCTTTTGACTCGGCACAAGGGGGAGTATTGAAGGATATTGTGCCTTCATCAAATAGGAAATTATTGAGAGAATATCTCCTAATTGGTATAGTTACCATATTGTATATTTCCTTTCATGTAAATCTCCCCTATTTAAAGGGTTTATGACTAATGAGAATTTACAACTTTTCATATTATATTATTTGTTAAAATTATGTTTTGGAAATGTACAATTACAACCATTATATTCGCAAATTTTTCAACAAATGCTTGACATGTTTCATAAATATTTAATCTACCGACAATTCAAGTACTTATTTATTAAATTTAAATGGATGTAAATGTTGTTTTGGTATTATATATTTCGTGTTACATGTATCAGAAGGCTATTATTCAAAAATATGGATCATAGACTGATGTTAATCCATGTGGTGGTACATAGCTTTGGGAGTAAAATGTTGAAGGAGTGTTAAATGGGAGATTGTTCAGTTTTGGCAAACTAAAGGCACCGATTTCATGTTGACGGGTTAACCGGGAAGTTCAAATAGTAGTGATCTTGTGCTACCTGGCTTTTACATATTTTGATGAGGTTTATTTATATATTCTCATCTATTTTCATATTGGGACGTTTTACAACCCAATATAACTTATTATGAACAACCCTATTTTATGTTTGTTTATTAGCATTTGTAGATACAACAATTAAAAGAACAAATTGTAAGAATGAAACAAGAAAAGAAAGAGAAGAAGGCGTAGGAGCAAGAGTTGGAAGGGCATACACATGTTTTAGGAGTTGGAAGGGCATACACATGTGACGGGTTCACCGAGAGTTAGAGGGGGGGGGGGGGGGGAAAGGAATTCAAATTTTGTTGTGAACAAGGGACAAATGAGAGCACGATACGTGTCCCATTCAGTCTGAATAACGAAGGTAAAGTTCATTCATTATTCAGTATGAATAACACACATTCAGAGAGAATAACACAACATTCCGAGTGAATAACGCAACATTGAGTATGTATATATTAAGATTTAATGGGACACGTCTCGCGCTTTCCTCTGTCCTCACATTCACAACCAAATTTGAGCTCTCATTTGAACCCGCCCATATATATATATATATATAGGGTTGATTTCCGTTACAAACCACGTCAATTCGTACAAACCGTACAAACATCATACAACCAATATTTTTTTTTTCACTTTTTCTTAATTATCAGGGTTGATTAGTCAATAACATATGAAAAAATTTCATCAAGAATACATGAAGGTTGGTGAATCAAGAATATGTGAAACAAGATTCATCAAATTGATAGTTTCATGAATCAATTCATTTTCATGTAGAAAGAAAAATAATTTCATGAAGAAAAGAATTATATGAAACAAATTCATCATATTAAACACTTTCATGAAAAAAAATTATTCAAAAAAACAATGGAACACGCGGTTTGTACGAATTGACGTGGTTTGTATTTGAAATCTCCCCCATATATATATATATATTTATATATATATATATATATATATATAGAGAGAGAGAGAGAGAGAGGAAACTTCAAATTTGATTGTGAACGCGAGGACAAATGAGAGTGCGACACGTGTCTGAATGTAGATTATTGAGACTGAATAATCAAATAAATATTCAGACTGAATAATACTATATGCAGTCTGAATATTTCTTTGATTATTTAATATGAATATGACACGTGTCACGCTTTCATTTGTCCTCACGTTCATAATCAAATTTGAGTTCTCATTTGAACCCGCACCTATATATATATAGACTTGGCATCACGTGAGACCAACCTGTTTTCGTGAGATCCGTGAGACCACATTTTTATACTTGAAACTTCACAAGTCATAGCAAATCATTGTGAAGGTAAAAAAAAATTCGATGTTTTCGTGAGACCACTTTTTTACACTTGAAACTTCATAGCAAAACACTGTGAATATAACATTCATAGTGTTTTTGCTAGAAAAGTTCAATTTTTTTTTTACCTTCACAGTGATTTACTGTGAAGTTTCAAGTGTAAAAACGTGATCTCACGGGTTTCACAAAAACAGGCTGGTCTCACGTAAACCCAACCCTATATATATATATGTATATATATGGGGCCATTGATGTGTGATCCTAATATTTTGTGATAACAGTGAGAGCTCATCTATCAAAAATTACAATCAATGATGTGATTCAATACAATAAAAATTTAAGACATTACAAATATAAATGTAGTCTTTAAAGGTAAGGTTAATGAATAGGGTGAAATTGTCATTACACATTATGAATCATGAAGGTCTATTTTTGGCGCGCTACTGAAATCCCGTCTATCATATCACATTACAAAAAAATATCAATAGCATGAAGAAGTTTATTTTCAAGAAGATATCTGCTAAAAAATCTCACTTTTAAAACCCATCTTTGACAACAAATCATATAAACCAAACAACGAAATCCTAGAAAATTGAAATACTGAAGTGATGGAAGAAGAGAAACCATGTAAACTCCAATATATTTTAAACTCATCAACCTTCATGTCGAATCACACAATGATTCTATTTAACATTTTTTATTTCACAACTTATTTGACTCCAGGAAGAAGAAGCATTATGTGTGAAATCAAAAAAACTTTCACATTCAAGAACGACGCTAATCACCCCATTGAGTTAGATTCAGATAGGTATGGGAATTGTGCCCGACCCGTCGGGGAACCCGGTCCACCCGCCCCAGTCGGGGACGGGGATTCCCCGCTAAATCGGGGATGGGGACGGGGATTCCCCGCTAAATCGGGGATGGGGACGGGGACGGGGATCCCCGTTTTTCTCAAGCCGGGGATGGGGACGGGGAAGGGTAGCATACTCCCCGCGCCGTCCCGTACCCGTTATATATTAATTAATAAATTATATATATTATTTAGTTTAACTAAATTGGTAATTCACTTCATATTTTCTTAACTAGGTTTAGAATACAATTTTTTTTATTCATTTTTGATGTTAGTGTGTATTATTTTCGATGTCAAGTCAAAGCATAAATACGCTTATGTTTTGTATATTACTGCATATGGTTTTATATTACTCGTTATATGTTTTGGTACGTGTGACGTCAATTATTTTTTGGATTAAATTGAATTTCTTTTAGTTTTAGACTATTAATTATTATATGTTTTTATTAAATTAAAATTCTTTTGATTTTATGTTTATTGAAAGTATGATAAATTTAATGTGTGTGGTCTCTTGCGTATTTGATTTAAAATAGCTTATATAAATGGGGAAAAAATCCCCGTTTCCCCGTTGGGGATCCCCGTTCCCCGTTGGGGATGGGGATGGGGATGTGATTTTAATCCCCGGCGGGGATGGGGATGAGGACGGGGATGAAGTTGAGGAATCGGGGACGGGGATGGGGATCGAGGTCCCCGCCCCATTACCATCCCTAGATTCAGAAGATGAAATTCCATTTGATCGAACAGGGGATCGACCTTTGATTAATAAAGGTTATAAAATATTCATGAAAAGCTGTGTAATTCTTCAATTTCGAATGGGTCTGTTAACATGTTTTAATTTCGTTTAAGGGTTAAGGTTTTTTTTGGTATAATGCGTGTAACACCCGGATATTTTGGTGTTTATAAACTCGAGTGTTATTATGTTCTTCGTCAATGGAATGACTTGGCTAAGTAATAGAGGTTTTGGTCCCTGGTCAGATGTCAAAAATAAGCAAGAAAACCCAAAATACGTGAAAATGGTGTTTTGCGATCCTATAATCGCGACCCTTGCACCCTGGGCTAGGGTCGCACTTTTTGTGCCGTAAGGGGGTGTTTTTGGGCAAGTGCGAACCTTGAGTCGCGACGTTGGGTAGCAGGGTCAGATGTCAAGGTCGCACATAGCGTGTAGTGGTTAAAAAGTCGGATTTCGGGGTAAAACTTCATTTGGCCATATCTCTCTCATTTCTCAGTCGATTTGAGCGATTCTTTTTGCTACGGTTTCATATTTTGAATCTAATCAACATGGAAATAAATATGGCTAGAGGTTATTTAATGATTTTGGAGCTCATAGGAGTGGAAGGTAAGATCATCTCTTAATTTCTTGAATCTAGGGTTTGGGTTTTTGCACCAACAACTCTCATTCTCTCTTGGGTTTTATTTTGTGTATGTTTTGGAAGATAAGGAGGTGTTCTTAAAGGATTTACATCATAGATGTAGAGGTTTAGCTTGAGGATCTAAAGTCTTCACCAAATGAAGTATAAGTGTGAGTTATTTGGGTGAAATATCTTTTAAATGAAGATTATTTGGTTGTATTTTCATCCTCAGAGTATCTGATTTATAAATCGCCGGAATAACATGTTATTACATTACGAGACATTTTGGAAATATATGAATATGATTTTAATTGGAAAACGGTTTGTCGCAACCAATGTTTTGAACTAATCACATAAGTGTTGAGTTATAGAGCTTTTGCTCGGTTTCGACTTAAATGAGTCTCGTGGAAATTTGTCCGATTTAAATAGCTATATGTCAAACTTTTGGAGTACATACAATTATGGCATGATTCTATGATTTATTACATGCTTTGAGTGCGTTGGTTATTCATTTTGGAGTCATGTAAATTAGACTGAGTTGCATTTGGATCCATAGACACATGAGTTAGTCTGTTGATTATTGAAAGGCCTTCGAGTCCCTCGTTTTGAGGCCATAAGCCGTTTGGGCTTTTAGTAGTTGGTATTACAGAGATGGACCCAAGTGAAAATTTCTCTGCGACTGGGTATTACGATGATGTAACTCGTTGGAGTATACTGTTGGGACCCATGTTTAGAGGTTGGTACCTTTTATAGTTCACACAGGTATTATGGGAATGAACTCATTTAGAGTCGAGTCCCATTATCATCGGTTCTTAGTGTGAGTCTATAGTTTTCAAGTAGGTATGGGGTCGGGGTGTTTCGGAGATGAATCCGTATGGGTCGGGCTCCAGGACCTTAGGTATTACGGTGGGTACTCATTGAGGGGTCGTACACCGGACCATATTTGGGTAAGTTTTGCATATTTGGTATAAAAGAGTTTATAAATCATACATGAGGCTTATACTTGAGGTTTTAGACATTTTGATGAATGAAGTATAAGTGTGAGTTATTTGGGTGCAATATCTTTTAAATGAAGATTATTTGGTTGTATGTTCATCCTCAAAGTATTTGATTTATAAATCTTTGGAATTACATGTTATTACATTACGAGACATTTTGGAAATATATGAATATGATTTCATTTGGAAAATGGTTTGTCACAACCAATATTTTGATCAAATCACCTAAGTGTTGAATATAGAGATTTTGCTCTGTTTCGACCAAAATGAGTCTCGTGGACATTTGTCCGATTTAAATGGTTATATGTCGAACTTTTGGTGTACATGCAGTTATGGCATGATTCTATGATTTATTACTTGAGTGCATTGGTCATTCATTTTGGAGTCATGTAAATTAGACTGAGTTGCATTTAGATCCATAAGCACATGAGTTAGTCTCTTCGTTATTGAAAGGCCTTCGAGTCCCTTGTTTTGAGGCCATTAACCATTTAGGCTTTTAGTTGTCGGTATTACAGAGATGGACCCAAGTGGGAATGCCTCTGCGATCCTAGGTATTACAGAGATGGACCCAAATGGGAATGCCTCTGCGACCCTGGGTATTACTGTAAGGTTTCACCGGGATCATAAATATGCACCGGAAATAAAACAATAACCGAAAAATCCTACAAAGCCCAGATCTGTTACTAATAACTTTAAAGAATTAAAGAACACAACCATAGGGTGTTAAAAGATATACCTCAAATGATTGTAGTGGTTGATTAACACGGGGCGTTAGAGATCAAAGTAGATCCCCTCTAGCAGTACCCACGCGTGTATGAATCCTATCACGAACGGTTGCTAGCCTGGATAACCGAAGAACACCAAAAAATAGATTTCTTGGTGTATTTGTGTGTGTGGCCGTCGATTAGAGAGGAGAGGGGAGGGAGAGAATTTTTCTTGTCTCCCAAGGTTTCCCAATGTGAGTTATGATTTAAATGAGGCAACAAGGGTTTATATATTTCTCTTCTTAATCGTGGACCGAGCAAATTAAAGCCTCATGGGCTTAATTACCTTTTATTAAAATAAATCAAATTAATTAATTATTAACTTAATAATTAATTAACTCTTGTGCTTTAGATAATCATTACCTTAAGCCTTTGGGTTTTTATTCTAATTTAATTATTATCTTAATAATTAAATCATATAATTAACATAATTATATTTCACACACCTTTATTATTATTCTACTAGAATAATAATTCACAATTTACAGCTTGTAACTTTTATCGGTTTATAACCATCTTGGTTAATTCATGATCTACACACTCTATGCGTGTGACCCTCTTAGGTTCATTTGACGTCAGCAGTGTTTTCATATGACGTGGGCATATAAGACCTTACAGTCTCCTACTTACACACGCCACATAAAACACAGACAGTATTTTCATATGTCTAGCAACGTGCCACCGCCCCAAAATCAAACGAATGTACGCTCTTCAGCTTCTTATTGACATAGTCAATGTTATGATCAGTGTATTCCTTATCCCTTTGCTTCACGATATCTTAAATTGAACTCAAAGCATAGATTTGGCTCATCCTTGGTTGTTCAATTATTATATTTTTCGATCCCGACATTTAATGAGAGAACAAGTACTATTGATTCAATCAATCTACTTTGTGTACGGCCATACATTTCTCATTCAATATTATCGAGGGGACCAAAGATTTCTCTCTCATCTTGAGAGGAGCAAATTCCATATTGCATGCATGACTCTTACACAATTCATATTGCACCCAACATAGTCCTTATAATCTCCCGGTTAAAGGCGACGTTAGACATATATCAAAGTACAACACTCCTTATGCTCGAGGTCCCAATATGCACCTCAGGTCAAAGGATAAAAGGTGTAGAGTTTGTGTTTGAACGGGTATTTCTATTTAAGTCTTGAGTATACTTGATATTTTGAATCACTCTATATTGGGATTTTGAAAGTTATATGCATTTCAGGCATACTTATTATGAAAATTACATGTTTTGGGTGCGTTGGTCATTCAATTTAGAGTTGTGTAATTTTATGGCTAGAATGTAATGGATCCATAGGCATAAAAGTCAGTTTTTATTTGGGGATGGAACAAGTAATAGATCCTAGTTTGGGGTTGAACTTGTTTGGATTTAGGTATCGAGTAATAGATCCTAGTTAGGGGTTGAACTCGTTACCCGTGAGTTATTTGGGGATGGAACAAGTAATAGATCCTAGTTAGGGGTTAAACTTGTTTGGATTAGGTATCGAGTAATAGATCCTAGTTAGGGGTTGAACTCGTTACCTGTAAGCAGAATATCTAATCCGGTCAAGCTTACCTAGACACTGACTAAAGATCCTAGTTAGGGGTTGATGTTAGTACAATAGCGGGTCTCCCCCATATTTCCCTCAAATTGTGTTCTCCCAAGAATAAGCGTGACTTAATGATTTATAAAATATGGTTAAAGATATGGTCTCTATCTTTATGTTTATAACTTTATTTATGGTCGCGTGAGTATTGGGTTTGGTATTACATTAAACGGGTATTTCTATTTAAAGATTTCTTTACTAACGACATGTAACACCCCGCCTTACCACGACACAATATTGTCCTCTTTGGCCTAAGCCGCACGGATTTGTTTCTGGCGACCTGGCAAGGACTTCCCAGGGGGTCACCCATCCTGGTACTACTCCTACCCAAGCACGCTTAACCATAGAGTTCCAAGAACCTGCCTTGCGTTTGGCCCCAAAACGCGTTGTGTTTAGGAAGGCAAAGGTTTACTTATGAACCCAGCATCACTCCTGTCCACCGCCGATATGGGATCTGCCTAAGGTGTTACAAGCACCCCCCCCCCCTTAGGGACTCATCGTCCTCGATGAGGTTTGCCCCACATCCCGAACGGCACAGGAGCGGCTCTGATACCATTTGTAACACCCCGCCTTACCACGATACAATATTTTCCGCTTTGGCCTAAGCCGCACGGATTTGTTTCTGGCGACCTGGCGAGGACTTCCCAGGGGGTCACCCATCCTGGTACTACGCCTACTCAAGCACGCTTAACCACAAAGTTCCAAGAACATGCCTTGCGTTTGGCCCCAAAACGCGTTGTGTTTAGGAAGGCAAAGGTTTACTTATGAACCTAGCATCACTCCTGTCCACGGCCGGTATGGGATCTGCTTAAGGTGTTACACGACATTTTGGTCTAAAACTTTTATTATGGAAATAATGAATTTGGGAAAGATGTTGCTTTCAAACAAAGTCCTTCTATTTGAGAAATTACCATTTCATCAAGCAATCTTTTGACTTCAAACGATTATAAATATGTTATAAACTCTTGAGCTCACTAGGCGTTAAGCATAACCTTTTTCTTTGTCGGCATGTGCATCAGGTTCTCGTTGGGGTTGGTACTAGTGTCACGTGTGGACTTGAGTGCTAGGAAGTAGCACGATAAAGATTAGGCTCTTGACGACGTTTTCCGCCTTCGGAGATAGCGACTCTTTGGGTTTAGTAACACCCGACAGTGATCGTGTCTTAGTAGAAGACTTGATATATCTTTCGTAGTGGTATAGACCGAATTTTTATTTGAGGAAAATACAAGTATTGATTTATAGGAAGTGAATTATCTTTCAACTGATGTAATATTGAAAATTTTGATTTAGTCGTTATTTCCAAATTTGAGGGTGTTACAAATACCCAACTCACCAAAGAAACAAAAATCTTATTTCAATGTTAATTTTAAATTGAATGCAATTGCAACTACTAGATTCAAATGACTTAATAGGTACCACAATAGTTAGATCTACACAAATCATGCTATTGATGTGATTTGGTGATTGTTGATATATACATAAGTTATAAAAAAACAGCTTATGGCATTATTATGATATCAAATTATGTACACTAATAGCACGAGGGTACCGTTTATACAGAAACAATACAATTCAAAAATTGTTCTATAAACTTGACAAAAACTCTTGATTGATTATAAATATGTAACTTATAAGCACAGATGCAATGCACCTAACAGATTTAAAAAGATGGGGGGGGGGGGGGGATTAACTTGAAGGCTTATAGTAAATGAATTTGTACGATAGTTTCAAACATGTTTCATTTTCAGGTGGAACAAACAAGAAGAGAAAAGCAAATAGTCCTACAATACATGAAGAAGAGCAAATAGATGTATCAGGTAACTACACTTAATTCTACTACTATTTTATTAATAATAGTCACAATAACTATATGTGATTATTATTTTTTCATTAATTAAATTATATTCACTTTTTGGTGTTAAAAAATACTTAAATTGTAATCCAGGTGTTGCAAATATTAAAAAGAAACAAAGCAAAGTTTCTGTTGGGTCAACTGTGGTCATCAAAAGTAAGTAGTTAATTACTGGATTGATATGCATACATACGCTGAGACAATAACATTTGATTAATGTATAACAACACTATTGTTTGTTATACTATGCGGATAAACCAATGTTAGTTACAACTGCTTCGGGTGTAAGAGTAATTACGCCGACTGTCCGTAACGATTCAGTAAGAAAGAATACGACAGATACGGGAATAGATAATAGTTCTAATTATCCAGATAAACCAAAGAATCCAAAATTAGCAGCAAAAGTTAAGACTTCAATGACACCTATTAAAGATAAGCATCCCGATCCCGATGTTCCACATAAGAATTCAAGGTCATCATCGAAAAAGGATAAGAGCTTAAACTCCCATGTTCCTATGGTTGAGGAGGAGACTCCAATTAGAACGAGGAGCCAATCCAATAAAGGATCAAGTGATAGAAATGATACAATATCTTAGGCCCTACCCAAAACAAACAAGCGAAAGAAAACGGTTGAAAAGACATGTAAGGAAAAGGTGAATTGCACATTGTCAAAAGCAAAGGCTCGACAACATAAAACAATTTCGAGGTGTGATAACTCGATAAAAAAAGAAGCTTACAAAGAAGGTTGTTGTTAAGAGCATCAAAAAGAAGAAATCTAGAAAGCTTCCGACCTTGAGAGTCAGGACTACCCCAAGATTGTTGCATGTTGCTATTCAGTCTCTCAACAAGGAACATAAAACAATTGTTGAAAAGATGGGATTCGGGGCGTTTTCTAGGAACGAAGACGGATTTCGATGTATAACATGGAGCTTAGAGTGGGACAACAAGGTACCATTAAGTTGACACCACAGATGATACATAATATGTTGGGAACTCCGCTAGGAGGTTCAGATATATATTTGTTAGATCATGTTCCACGAGCAAAGAACGTAAAGATGACTTGGAGACAACAGTTCCCCAGGAAAAGAGTTCGAATATCAGATGTTATGAAGAAGATTGAAGATTCAGATGTTGGAGATTTCATATTCAAGCTTACGTTTTTAATGTTGTTTATTTCCACAATGGCCGAGTGCAATTCTTGTGGATATTGTATCCCGGGGGGTTCTTACATACATAACGGAAGACACAAACATCTCAAGCATTGATTGAAGCAAATATGTTATGGATTGCTTACGAAATAGCAAGGACCTGTGGAAAAGAAATAGCAGCAGTGATACATTCTATTCAGGACCTGTGACCCTCTTGACGATATCTATCTTGTTATTTGTACGTTATATATTTTTATAATTGCCATCGTATGCTACCTTTAATCTACGTTTATGAATGAAAGCTTTTGTATGCTGATTTGATGGAATACAAGAAGTTCGAGATCAATAGAAAGAATCCAGCTTTAGCAGTATGGAACACAGAATACCTTCGATGCAAAGAGTATTTAGAGTTAAACAATGGGGGTTTAGAACATGACCATTTATTGGACATGATGGGATTCAAAAAGACAGATCGGCGGATGATTTTGCTGAAAGAGAGGTGATTAAAAAGGTTTCATCAAAAGATAAATTGTAGATATTTATGTCTTTTTTAATACTATATCTTAACTATAGGTATACATTATATGATACACCACAACACATCACACTATATGATACAGCACAACACATAACACATTGGCATATTTTAACACAGGGGAATGCAATGATCTGGTAGTTACCATTTTACCACAACATATCACACATCAGATTCATGAACCCATTGGCAAATACTTATCCTTTTTTATTAGTAAATAGCCATTGGCAGTTCCCATTTTACCACAACTTATACTTTTCCTTATTTTAATAGCAAATACTTATACACTGGTACACGATGCTTACACAAACATGATCAAATACACAATTTTATTGATTAGCATGTGTGTATACATTCATGTTCTATATTGTCAGTTTCTTACTATTTTCCGTAAACAGGATATCAAGGATCATGTCCGGGCTAAGTAAAATGCGAAATTAGCCCAAAAACAAAGTGTGGAGCTTGAACTAGAAAAGGCTATTACAAATTTTCCTTCTGATTTGGACTTAAGAAACCTTGATATGAAGTTACGAAATAAGTTCAACCAGCATGACTGTTCGACTTGGGGTTTTGATCAAAGTGGAAGCATACATAAAGAGTTTCAAACGCCAAAATTAGATGAAAGGATCAGTCATCGAACAACAGAAGAAGGCAACATTCTGGAACAAAATACAAGATCAAATGTTGGTGTGAATAAATTTTTCCTTAATGGAGGAGGAATAAATGATATTGGTTGTGGAATCCGAACCTCCTTATAATCCATACCATACTGTTGTGAGCATCCTTTGGCAACAAGTCTGGCCTTGTATCGTTCAACAGACTCGTCAGATTTTGTTTTGATCTTGTATACCCAACGACAACCAATCGCATGCTTTCCGGGTGGAAGTGGAACTAGATCCCACGTGTGAGTCTGGTAAAGAGCAGTCAGTTCCTCAGCCATAGCATCCTGCCAAAGGGGATCGGAGATAGCTTCTCGATAGGATTCAGGTTTAGTCAAACGATGTATACTGGTAATAAAAGAAGCAAGCGAAGCAGAATAAGATGAGTAAGCAAAATCAGGAAGTTTGGTAGACTTACGAGTACGAGTGGACTTACGCGGAGGGACATCCGTGGTCTCATCAGGTGAGGGAGCGGTCATAGGCGTAGGGAATCAGAAGTCGTTGATGTCTCATGGACGGAGGCATCAGAAGAAGTATCATCAGTATCAACATCAAAAGGATCAATAGACCAGAGATCTGACTGTGTCACGTCAGGAGATTGAGCCGGAATAGAGAAGAAAGGAATATGCTCCAAAAAGGTGACATGACGTGAGACGTAAAGTTTTTGACTTACCGGATCAAAGCAACGATATCCTTTCTGACCAATACCATACCCCAAAAAAACACATAACGCAGACCGAGGACACAACTTGTTCCTCTCAACATGGGGACGTAGGACAAAGCAAGTACAACCAAAGACACATAATGAGCAGTAATGAGGAGACTCACCATATAGTTTTTCAAAAGGAGACAAGCCAGAGTTATGGGCTGTTGGAATTCGATTTATTACATGGGTAGTTGTAAGAAGCGCTTCCCCTCAGAAAACACTAGGAACTTCAGAAGAAAGTAGCAAAGAACGAGCAGTGTCAACAATATGTTGATGTTTTCTTTCAGCAACACCATTTTGCTGAGGAGTATCGGTACACGATGATTGATGTATGGTACCATCAGATGCAAGTAATTGAGTGAAATCATTAGAGATATATTCTCCCCCTAAATCACACCTGAAACATTTTATGACAGCAGAATGTTGTGTTTTTATAAGAGCTCTAAAGTTACTGTATACTCAAAAAGAAATCAGACCTGTGTTTCATGAGAAAAACACCCAAGTATCATCAATAAACGACACATAGTACTTGGAACCTCCCTTTGAAGACACAGGAGAAGGTCCCCATACATCAGAATGAACAAGATCAAAAGGAGCAAAAGAACAAGAAATAATTTTTTTAAATGGTAAAGCAGAAAATTTTGCCAGTTTACAACCACTACAGTCAGAAATATCACAACTTTTCAAATGACCCAAAATGCCTGTAGAGGCTAAAAACTGTAAACGTGACGCGGAAACATGTCCTAAACGATAATGTCAAAGATAAAAATCAGAAGAAGAATGATTCAGACGAAAGTAAGACAAATCAACACTAAAAGCAGCAACATCAGAGACTTTGAGTTCATCCACAACATAAAGATCCCCTAGCTTACGGCCTATCCCAATCACATTCTGAGACCGTGGGTCCTGTACACAACACACAGAATCAGAAAAGAAAACTCAATAACCAGTTTTACATAATTGACTAACCAAAGCAAGGTTCAAAGCAAGTGTGGGTATATAATAGACATCAGAGTGAGATATGTGAGGAGTAACAACAGAACCAACGCCTTCTACTGGCATGGATGTAGAACTAGCGGACATAACAGAAACGGGCGAACCCGGGGACAGGGATGCAAATGATGTCAAATGAGGTGACATGTGATGAGATGCACCAGAATCCAAAATCCATAAGTTGGAAGGTATACCTGAAGTACTGGATGAAGACAGACCTGAATGGGACATAGAGGCGGACATGGCAGCAGGATTAGAGGCAAGGAACTGTCTGAACTGCTCAAAAACCTGAGGATCCAAAGCAGGCGGTGGTGGGGTGGTGTCCTGAAGATTATGCGTTACTGAAGAAGGAGAAGCGACAGCAATAGTAAACTGTGGTGGTCGAGGCGCCCATGGGGTCGAACCGGAAGGAGGAGGCTGAAATGGTGGCTGAAACAATCCAGGAGCTTTATTTTGTTGATGAGGTGCCCATGGAGCAGAACCGGAAGGTCGTTGCTGTTGTTTTCCCTTGTTCAGTAATAAAGGACACTGAGATTTCCAATGATTCTTCTGTTTGCAAAAGGCACATTCATCAATGGACACTTTTGGTCTAGGCTAGTTTACATTATGAGATCGTTGTGGAATAGCAAAGACAGCAGGAGTAGTTGACAGTTTAGAGCCTTTCAGACGAGTTTTTTTCTGCAATCAATTCATGAACAACCGAGTCAACTGTGGGAAGAGGAGTGCGATGAAGGATTGTTCCACGTAATCCTTCAAAATCATATCATAGTACCATCAAGAACTGAACCAAACGTTGCTCTTCCCTCCTAGAGATGTAGGGTCTGAATGCTTTCAATTTGGCAGACTCTGTAAGAGCCAACTGATCCCATAAATCAGACATTGCAGCATAGTTTGATTGAGTGTACAACCTATCCAAATGGTCCCAAACTTCTTTAGCTGTATCATACTTGGCGTTATCAGTTTCCCAATTGATTGTACCACAGAGTTGTTAATCCAAGTGATAATCTTAGAGTTATCAGTTTCCCATGTATCCAGTAATTGAGCATAATTGGCGTCCTTCTCATCCGTAGGTTTACATGTTGTACCAGAGACATAACCCCACACATGTTTTCCACGCAGAAAATTCTTCATTACGTAACTCCAATAAACATAATTTTTACCATCCAATTGAGTGCTAATAGATTGAAGGGAATCATCTTTCCGAGCCATGTTATCAACAAAATCAAAGTAGCCAAACAATTGTACGCAACAAATACGAATATCAAATTAGCCAAACAGCAGCAAACACGAGACGAAGAAAGCAACAAACATGAAAATCAAACAGCAACACGAGAGGAAGAAACGAACACCTAACGAAAAACCCAAAAAAAAAATTGCTATATGTCGAACAGCAAAAGGTTATCTTCCGGATATCGAAAACCAATCTCCATCATTCATAATGTAGATAAAGATGTCATGAAGATACTTGTAACACCCTGAATTTCGTCCTAGTTGAAGAAAGTGTTAATTCGAGCGATTCAATAACCGAACGTTAATTTCAGAGTTTGAGCAGTAGTGCCTTATGAGAGTGACATCTGTCACAATAGCACCGATGGTACTTAGAGGATGGTCGTCTCGACTATTGTGCCATGCGGTTATGACATCCGTCACAATAGCACCGATGATACCAAGTAGTTGGTGGTCCCAACAATTGTGCCATGCTATAGTGACAATGGCACAATGCATCAACCGGGTCCTCTTTGTATTCCACTCTAAAAATCAACAAGATAAGTATTTTTGAAGTTAATTATATTGGGTATCATTCACAAGTCGAGTAGCGGGATCAAACAGATGAAAAATGGGAAAAACACCTCAAAACGGCCCCAGGCTAGTGTGTCGGGCGATACTGACATGGCACAATCGCATGGCAGCATCGCCCAAGATGTACCGTGACTTAGGAAGTGAATCAGATCAATTTTGGACACGGGCGAGTGTGCCCGGCGATACTGACATGGCAAAATCGCCTGGCAGCATCGCCAACGGCCTCCAGAGGGTTAAAACTCGGGATTTCTTCATTTGGCCATAACTTCTTCATCACAGCTCCGATTTGGGCGATTCAAAGTGCTACGATTTCGTCTTTGGAAGCCCTTAAACATGGAAACAATGATATCTAGAGGTTACTTGATGATTTTGGAGCTCATAGAGTGGAAGGTAAGATCACCTCTCCGAAATCTTGGATCTAGGGTTTGAGTTTTGCACCAACAACTCTCATTCTCTCTTGGGTTTGTTTTGTGTATGTTTTGGAAGTTATGTAGGTGTTCTTGGAAGGATTGCACCATGGATCTAGAGTTGTAGCTCAAGGATCTAAAGTCTTCACCGAATGGAACTCGGTATTGGGGTAAAATCAAGATTTAGCCTAAATCTAGCAAGGTGAGTTCAAGATACTTTGTGAAAACTTTGTACATGCCAAAAACGTCCATTTTGAAGTATTAACATGTTTTACTTGTTATTTATCAAAGGTGTGAGTATTTGAGTAAGTTTGCATATTTGGTATAAAAGGATTTATAAATCATGAAAGAGGCTTATACTTGGGTTTTAGACATTTTGACAAATAAAGTATAAGTGTGGGTTGTTTGGGTGCAATATCTTTAAATGAAAACCATTTTGTTGTATTTGCATCTGTAGAGTATTGGAATTTATAAATCGTTGGAGAATACATGTTATTGCATTATGGGTCATTTTGTAAATACATGAGTGTGAGTTCATTCTTACCTTTCTAAAACTTTATACATGTCAAAATGATGTATTTTACCTTCTATATGATGTTTAAACAAGTATTTCTGTACTTGAAGGATTTTGGTAAACTAAGTCAAAATGTGTCATCTAGGGTTTCTCTTTGAAAGGATGAAATGTGTACAAGAAATGGTTTTAAAACACTCTTGTGAGTTTAATGTCGAGAAATATGATGTTTGGAACTAAATGCTATTTTGACCTAATTTTGGAAAGAAAGTTTTGGAAACATGGAACTTATCATACAAAGATTTTGTATTGAATATTGACTAGTACATTGGAATGAATGTATGTAATGTCTAGACTAGTGTAATGGATCCATAGGCACAATAGTCGGTTTTATATTAGGGATGGGGCAAGTGAAAGATCCTAGTTTGGGTTGAACTTGTCAGTTGGGTATCGAGTAATAGATCCTGGATTGGGGTTGAACTCTTTATCCGTAAGCCGGAGATTTCTATCCGTTCGAGCTTACTGATTTACTGATTTCTATCGGTACAGTTTGCGGGTCGCTCCCGTATGTTTCCCTCAATTGCGTATCTTTTAGGTGTAAATCGCGCGCAAAAGAAAGAATTTAATGGCGTATCTTTTAGGTGTAAATCGCGGATAAAAGAAAGAATTTAATGGCGTATCTTTTAGGTGTAAATCGCGGATAAAAGAAAGGATTTAAGGGGAAAACTTTATGGTCAAATGTTTATTTACCGTTTTCAAGAGTATTGGATTTGGTGTCACGTTAAATGAGTATTTCTATTTAGAGCTTTCATTTCAAATGTCATTGGTCTAAAGCTTTTATTATGGAAATAAGGAATTTGGGGAAAGATGTTGCTTTTATAATGAAGTCGTCTCGTTTGAAAATTTTATTTTATCAAGCAAATCTTTTGGTTTCAAATCAATTAAAATTATGTTAAAAACTTTTGAGCTCACTAGGCGTTAAGCCTAACCCTTTTTCTTTGTTGGCATATTCATCAGGTTATCGTTGGGGTTGGTACTAGCGACACGTGTGAACTTGAGTCCTAGGGAGTAGCACGTTAAAGATCTAGCCTTGGTGACGTTTTCCGCATTCGGAGATAGCGACTCTTATTGGTTTAGTAACACCCAACCGTATGTAGGTCTTGTATAAGACTTGATCTAATTGTTGTAGAGGTTTATTACTAATTATGGTTTGAGGAAACTTAAATATTGATGTAATATTAGAAATTTTAAATTAGTCGCTCTTTCCAGATTTGAGGGTGTTACAAGTTGGTATCAGAGCATAAGTTTGAGAGATTTAGGTATTGATTTTAGATGCCTAGACTCAAACTAGCGTATTGATTAAATGATCAGATGTGAGATTTTACAATTAGACACTTTAAGATAAGATGTTTGGAGGTTAATAGATGCACTAGAATCGAGAATCCTGATGATGGTAACAAGGATCCACATGTGAGGTAAATTTGTATTATTATACGGCCGGTGATAATATGAATTTATAGTTACGTGTGTGTGCTTGGGACGCATTGTCATGGTGATCGATGGGGTAGTGAATGAGTTCTTATGGTAGTGACCGTTGGAAGATTTGATGGATGTAGCAATGTCACTTTGAGTGACATGTAAGTACGATGATTATCTTAAGCCGACCATTTTGGGTCAAAGATAATGGTTAGTTATGAACCATAAGTTTGTTGAATCAACCTTATTCCGAGAGGAAATTGTAAATCGATGGATTTAGTGGTGGATGATGGTCTTAAGATATGAAGCTTTCCAATGTTGGCCTTGTGGTGAACTTGGCGAGCATGGTTTAAGACTTTTGGTCCCAACCGGATGCATGCACGACATTTGTTTTAGAAATAAATTGCAAAATTATTTCGGATTTGTCAAAGGAGTAATCATTCTGAAAAATGTTTTGGGCACACTCAAGAGTGTAGCCATGTCTTGGGATTTGTTAAATCATTTTAGTTGCATGAAAATTGCACTAAGAATTTAATCCATGCTATTTTGCTAGAATTGCAAATTTTGAAATTATATCTCAAGAGAGTTTAAATTTGAAACTAACCTAAATTGTTTCGTTGTTTCCGAGAAACGTACACATATCGTTTTTACGAGTTTTGAGAAATTATTTGGTGTACGTGGGTTTTGGGTCAAGATTGAAATGCATGAACTATCGTACCTCCTACGGTCGTTTACGAGTTTCAGTTGAATTTTGGGCGCGTTCTATTCATGAGTCAATTTTGAGATTTTGGAATTTTTGGATTCGTTTTTAGTGTCGGTTTTGGGGTATGCGAGTTTGTTGAAAAATGGCCCCGGGCTAGTGTGCCGGGCGATACTGACATGGCACAATCGCATGGCAGCATCGCCCAAGATGTACCGTGACTTAGGAAGTGAATCAGATCAATTTTGGACACGGGCGAGTGTGCCCGGCGATACTGACATGGCAAAATCGCCTGGCAGCATCGCCGTTGGCCTCTAGAGGGTTAAAACTCGGGATTTCTTCATTTGGCCATAACTTCTTCATCACAGCTCCGATTTGGGCGATTCAAAGTGCTACGGTTTCGTCTTTGGAAGCCATTAAACATGGAAACAATGATATCTAGAGGTTACTTGATGATTTTGGAGCTCATAAAGTGGAAGGTAAGATCACCTCTCCGAAATCTTGGATCTAGGGTTTGAGTTTTGCACCAACAACTCTCATTCTCTCTTGGGTTTGTTTTGTGTATGTTTTGGAAGTTATGTAGGTGTTCTTGGAAGGATTGCACCATGGATCTAGAGTTGTAGCTCAAGGATCTAAAGTCTTCACCGAATGGAACTCGGTATTGGGGTAAAATCTAGATTTAGCCTAAATCTAGCAAGGTGAGTTCAAGATACTTTGTGAAAACTTTGTACATGCCAAAAACGTCCATTTTGAAGTATTAACATGTTTTACTTGTTATTTATCAAAGGTGTAAGTATTTGAGTAAGTTTGCATATTTGGTATAAAAGGATTTATAAATCATGAAAGAGGCTTATACTTGGGTTTTAGACATTTTGACAAATAAAGTATAAGTGTGGATTGTTTGGGTGCAATATCTTTAAATGAAAACCATTTGGTTGTATTTGCATCTGTAGAGTATTGGAATTTATAAATCGTTGGAGAATACATGTTATTGCATTATGGGTCATTTTGTAAATACATGAGTGTGAGTTCATTCTTACCTTTCTAAAACTTTATACATGTCAAAATGATGTATTTTACCTTCTATATGATGTTTAAACAAGTATTTCTGTACTTGAAGGATTTTGGTAAACTAAGTCAAAATGTGTCATCTAGGGTTTCTCTTTGAAAGGATGAAATGTGTACAAGAAATGGTTTTAAAACACTCTTGTGAGTTTAATGTCGAGAAATATGATGTTTGGAACTAAATGCTATTTTGACCTAATTTTGGAAAAAAAGTTTTGGAAACAAGGAACTTATCATACAAAGATTTTGTATTGAATATTGACTAGTACATTGGAATGAATGTATGTAATGTCTAGACTAGTGTAATGGATCCATAGGCACAATAGTCGGTTTTATATTGGGGATGGGGCAAGTGAAAGATCCTAGTTTGGGTTGAACTTGTCAGTTGGGTATCGAGTAATAGATCCTGGATTGGGGTTGAACTCTTTATCCGTAAGCCGGAGATTTCTATCCGTTCGAGCTTACTGATTTACTGATTTCTATCGGTACAGTTTGCGGGTCGCTCCCGTATGTTTCCCTCAATTGCGTATCTTTTAGGTGTAAATCGCGCGCAAAAGAAAGAATTTAATGACGTATCTTTTAGGTGTAAATCGCGGATAAAAGAAAGAATTTAATGGTGTATCTTTTAGGTGTAAATCGCGGATAAAAGAAAGGATTTAAGGGGAAAACTTTATGGTCAAATGTTTATTTACCGTTTTCAAGAGTATTGGATTTGGTGTCACGTTAAATGAGTATTTCTATTTAGAGCTTTCATTTCAAATGTCATTGGTCTAAAGCTTTTATTATGGAAATAAGGAATTTGGGGAAAGATGTTGTTTTTATAATGAAGTCGTCTCGTTTGAAAATTTTATTTTATCAAGCAAATCTTTTGGTTTCAAATCAATTAAAATTATGTTAAAAACTTTTGAGCTCACTAGGCGTTAAGCCTAACCCTTTTTCTTTATCGGCATGTGCATCAGGTTATCGTTGGGGTTGGTACTAGCGACACGTGTGGACTTGAGTCCTAGGGAGTAGCACGTTAAAGATCTAGCCTTGGTGACGTTTTCCGCATTCGGAGATAGCGACTCTTATTGGTTTAGTAACACCCAACCGTATGTAGGTCTTGTATAAGACTTGATCTAATTGTTGTAGAGGTTTATTACTAATTATGGTTTGAGGAAACTTAAATATTGATGTAATATTAGAAATTTTAAATTAGTCGCTCTTTCCAGATTTGAGGGTGTTACAATACTGACCAAAAATCACGACGATCCAATGGTTCAAACTCCAGGAACAGATGAAACGGCACGGCTGCGCATGCCCAAAAAGTGCAGCCGAACTTTTCTATTAACTTTCGGTTCGCGAAAATTGATGTCTGCTACAACGCCTTCTATGATCATCAAAACTTGGATCGATTAGTGCGCTCTGATACCATTTGAAAAGAGAGCCGAAAGATTGTTAGGATTTTATTATAATGAAAAGCTTACAATACAATGAAAGGGAAAAATAAAGAAATGATTCTCAACCACTCATTATTATTAAAAAAATTAAAATTTTCCGAAATAATAATGAAAGGGGTTTCTTGTCCAAAATTATTTTTAACTTCAACCACTCATTTTCTTTTAAATTTTTTTATTGAAGTAGTTTATTTAAGATTTTATTATAATTTTCATCAAAAATCACATGTGATATTCACAATGAATTGGTATTTTTTTCCAAAAGTTTGCTAATTTTTATTAAAAATATCATTTGTAATACTGATAATAGTAAATTTAAGTTGAAATTAAATATAGGTTATCTATAGGTAAATTGTCATTCAATTATTATGTAAATTGATTTAAATTATTTTCAATAAATGTAAACTTGAAATAAAAGAATGAAAAACTATGGCCAAGTTGGGTTACGCAAATATGCCCTTCACTAAAAGGTAAGCAAATTGCGATTTATTCCTTAAGGATATAAGGATACTTGCAAATCAAGAATTTTTTTGCAATTGTCAATGGAAATATTCCTTTTTTATCGATAATATATACTTATTCGATACAAGGTTGAATAATTCATATCGTATATGCAAATCAAATTACATATTTGAATTTTTTAAGTGTACAAGTTATTTATAGTCTAGAACTTTAAGCTTATAAACACAAATTTCAATTTCATTAATGTTGAATGAGTTGTCATATATACTTGATATTATTTGCTTTTAGATCTAGTTGATCTTTTCTTGGTTTTTGTTTGACATGCATTTTGCTTCTAGATATTAGGGACCGGACGATATTTTTTAGAGAGTGCTAATGGCACCCCTTTAGTAGGTTGCATACAGAAATTTTTGTATTATTATAAATTTTGATGTAGATGTGTGTGATGAGGAATTCACTTGTTGGGTGTCATTAGTCTTCCCCTATTTGAGACTTGAAATCCTTGCCACTCTTCTACTCCCAAACCAACAAAAGGTAAAACAAAACAAGTCTAAACGTCATTGGTCCATCAGTAGTCGATTTACTAGTAGAGCTCAACCTCTTAAAAGTTAAAGAGTTCAAACTTTACCAAAATTAATAAATTTGTGTACATATTTACGATATATAAATACTATATACTTAAAATAAAGTTGTTTGTCTATTCACTTGTGTTATTTGGATATTTGTTTGGCTAATTATCACTTTTATAGAGGTGTTTCTTCCGCCATAGTTGTTGGGTGCTCAAAATAGAAAAAGAAAGAAAAGATAACAAACACTTGTTCTATTCTTACAAGGATCTTTGAATAGATATTTTTAGACAATAAAATGGTTGTGAATCCTAAAAAACGGTTGTTAGCAATTGTCAATCATACAAGACAATGAATGTTTTTTCCTTTTAACCTTGTGTAAATACTAAATACATTGTTTTAGGTGGTCTATGTTCACATACAATTTTATCATATTTAATAAAAATGATGTTAAATGTTGTATACATTATGTTTATTTTTTAAAATCAAAATATAATTTCAGTATTTTTGTCTTAAACAAAAAAAAAAACCCTAGAATCAACCATGATGTATCATCATAGCCATGTATTTGAATGAAGTAACAGTCGTATGACATAAGTTTCATGAAACATATGTTTATGGACTACAAAAAATATATACAAAAATTAGAGCATGTGATAGGGGCAGTTTTAGTTCAAGACAAAAAATAAATAATATTTGTTTGTGCAAGGGTTGCCACATAAATGTATGTATTGTTTATATATAACACACGTTGCACCCACCACCATTAATACAAATAAAAATAAAAAAAATAAGTTTATTTATTTTATAGAAAATAATTGTTTTTGTGTTGAGGCAAAAGATTCCAAAGAAGTAATAGAAAATGTGACGTAATGGTTAGCAAGAGCAGAGGGACTTTCACTATCATCCATCGTCATATCCACAATTGGGAATGGAATGGGACCCTTCCTCCAAATGCTTACCACGCATAATTAAATTAATATTATGTGTATTTAAGATGTATGATTAAAGTATATTTAATATGTTACTCTAATTTTTTTTAAATATATTAAAGCCGAAACGGGATAAAATAATTATATGGAACGATTGGATGTGAGAAAAGAATATATGTAAATCATATTAAAAATATATGCATTTAAAGTCATGCATTCTAAGAAAATTAATAGAAAATTTGATAAATCTAAAATAAAATGTTTATTCCAAAGTTACATGTGATGATATAAATCATATTTGATAAATCTAAAATAAAATACTTATTCTAAAGTTAAATGTGATGACATAAATCATATTGACTATTAAGACTACAACAGATTAATCTCGTCATAGGCCATTAATTCATACATTTCCAATGGAGTCACTAGATCTTACACTAAATGAATCTTCTACTTTTGATTGAAGTGCCAGGTTATAACACATCAAACACTTCATATAAAATGATTCAATATTTTTAGGGAAAAGTTTGGTTTTCATCCCTAATGTTTGTCCATTTTAACGATTCTCACCCTAAACTTTATTTATTCGGTTTTCGTCCAACATGTTTGTACATTTTCCACGAATTTCATCTCTTTGTTTAACGACCGTTAAGTTTTTCCATTAAATTCAATTAAATGAACACATGTTAAGTTTGCAATCTTTGGTGATCTCTCTCGTCATAAACATAGACAAACCTCTTCCCCTTTCAATCTCTCACGTCTCTCCTTCCGATCTCCGGTGAGATCAAACACCGGCAACAAAAAGAAGATGTGAGCCTCACACCATCTTCTTTTTGAACCACATGTACAAGGGAAGGGCAGATGGCCATGGGTTAGAACAAGAAAGAGCAAGGAAGAAATATGAAGAGATGTAAATGATGAATCGTGGTTGAGACTGTGTTGTAGATAAAGAACGAAGAATGATGTTGCTAGGCACAACGAAGGAATGAGACTTGGCAGGGTGGCATGTGGTTGTTAAACGTAATGGAGATGGAGGGTACTCGTTGAAGAAAGAGATTAATTGGTGGAGGGGAGGGATGAAGTGGCCACAGTGGTAAGGGAAACAAAAGGAAGAACAATATAACACTTGGTGATGGTACAAGGATAGCGGGATGCTAAGGAGAGAAAGAGAATAACATATGGGTGTTCTCATATGGTTGTGTGATAAATGGTGGAGGATTACTTTTTTTTACAAATTATAAGATCATAACATACATAATATTTTAATATAAAAATTAAGAAAATAGGTAAAATGACTAGAAAGCTCACATTTAATTGGGCTATTTACATATCTTGCCTTTTTGTATATTTTATTATCAAAATAACCTGAAAATACTTTTTTTTTCATAAAAAGCAACCTAATTCACTCTATGAATAGAGAAAGGGCCCACAAAAAGACAAAATCTGCCAAAAATCCTAAAAGGTTGTCAGTCGTTACGAATTCCATAATCAACTGTTAGTTCTTGGGTTTTGTACGTCTTGTAATTTTGGTACGATCGGTATGGAGTTTGGTAGCTCCTCTAGCTTTGGTACATTTGATATGGTTCATATAGAACTTGGTAGCCTCTTGACTTTGGTATGACTGATGTGAAGTGCTTGGAGTTGCTAATGGCTAAAGGACGGTTGGTATAGAATGACTAGAAGTATGTATAGATTGTGGCCCGACTGATACAGGATGACTTGAACTATCTCTTATTTGGTTCAACTGATACAAAATGAATGAAAGTATGCATTGACTATGTCCTGTCTGATATAGGGTGATTGGAACTAGCTATTGGCTTTGTTCTAACTCATACGAATTGACTGGAAGTCTGGAACTAGCTCTTGGCTTTCGTTTGGCTAACACAGAATGATTGGAACTATGCATTGATCATGACCCAACTCATACAGAGTGACTTGAACTAGCACTTGACTTTGATTTAGTTAGTTTCTTCCAACTCCAAAAGATAACACACATTCTAAAGGGTTGTGGTGAAATTTCCACACCAATAAGTAGATAATTTCTCACATCATTGTTGCTAAATAACTCGACAAAATCACCAAAAAATGGAGATTTTCGCATTAACCTATAAACCACTATGCGCATACGGTAAACTTAATTTTATCACCACATAACTAATCAAACTTGAATGTATTACGTGCACCGACAACAATTGACAACTTTCTGAGTTTCTTGAATATAATCCAGTTCCCCCATTAACTATCTTGTCATGAATCTCCACTACAAACATGTTCTCGAGTTTTCTCAAATCTTCTTGCCATATCTTATTGAGTAAACAAAATATGATAAATGTGAAATTTGTGGGGAAATATTGAGTAAGAAAAATCCGGGCGTTAACTTTGTTTGATTTTTGAAGGTAAGAAAGATGAGATATCTGATTAAATAGATTAAAAAATATTAGGTGAAAAATATATGATTTATCGTTCAGTATATTTTTTAAATTTGAGTAAGACAAAATATTGGTCAAAAGACAGGTCAAGGAAGGGTTAAATTGGTCAGGGAAGGGGCCCTTACGCACAACTTTATACGACGTGAAACTGTCGCACAGACAAGATTTAGTTGGCAACCTTTCGAACATGTATTGGGTAACTTTTTAAGAAAAAAATGTATTTTTAGGTTATTTTGATAAATAAAATATAAAAGAGTGTTAAATATGTAAAGTAGTCCATTTAACTGCACTTGACAGAAAAAATTAACAACGTTAGGCCGGAGAACGAAATCCGTTGAAATGGACAAATATGAGGGATAAAAACCAAGTAAATTGAAGTTCAGGAACGCATCCAATAATCAATGCCCTAAGGCTTACATTTTTTTTTCTAGAACTTTTCCCCAACAAGATTGGGAAAATGTTACGAGAGTTAATATGAAGTCCACGAAATCAGTTGGAAGAGTGAGTTAGAGTCACATAAGGGTTGTTATTAGTAGTTACTTGAGGGTTTGTATGAGATATAAATAGGTGATCAGAGTCTGTGGTATTCATTCATGAAAATAATAAATACAAGTCTCTCTATAGCTATAATTCCTATCTCGTTCTTCTTCTATTCTTTTATATTTCTCTCCTATCGTACCTTGAATTCGAGGCTCCTGGTAAGCATAAAGCTTACTGTTACATTGGTATCAGAGTAATGGCTTGAAAATATGATTCATCCGACTTTGAAAGGAAGTTGGAGCATTTGTAAGCCTAAATGACATTACTAAAAATTCGTAATGTCCATTATGGGTCTTAAATGTTGTTTTATAGACATCTTCATCATGTACCCTTAATTGATGATAACCACCACGAAGATCCAACTTATTGAACACCGAGGCACCAACTAACTCATCAATCAATTCATCCACGACTGGTATAGGAAACTTATCTTTTATTGTCTTTCTGTTCGAATCCCTATAGTCAACGCACATCCTCCAAGACCCATCTTTCTTGCCAACCAATACAACGGGAGAAGCAAAAGGGCTGCAACTATCTCTTATAATACCCTGATTGAGTATTTCTTGCACTAATTTCTCAATAATATCCCTTTGTTTGAGAGATATATATAGGGTCTTATATTGACAGGATTTGCACCAAACTCCAAAGGGATCCTATGATCATATATACCTCTAGAAGGTGGTAATTCAGAAGGTTCTGAAAACACTTCATTGTACTTACTCAGTAATGCATTAATACCTTCTAGAACTTCATCAATTTCAGCAGACAAATTTACAATTCTCGTACCATCTTGATCTGATCGGGGAGCTATTAAATACATTCAACTTAATTGAGTAGCATTTGCCATAACTTTCTCTGAATTTTGACCAAGAAAAGACTTCACCCCTTTCGGCAATACTCCTTTCAATTTATGGTGATGGCCCTTATATGTAAACTCCATGAGAATTTTTTGAAATCCCATTGAATAATCCCCAAAATGCTGAGCCACTGAATTCCCAAAACCATATCACAACCGCCCAAAGGAATAAGAAGTACAATAGATCGAAATTCATAGTTTTGTAGCTTCCAAGAAATATCTCTACATACATATTGACATGTTAAGGGATTACCATCTGCCACCGTAACCGCTTGAGGTTTAACTGCTTCTAACTTGAGTCCCAACTTTTGTGCAAACTGCAAATCAAGAAATTTATGAGTGCTTCCTGTATCAATCAGAATGTGTAAGGGATTTATGTCATAATACCCATTTGCTCTCATCTTATGAAAACTATGACTTCCGCTCAACGCATTTATTGAAATGCAAGGGTCCATGTTAACCTCAAAACACTGTTCTTCCCAAATTTCTTCCTCGTCTTCATCTACGCTAGGAATTTCGACAGTAAACAATTGAGTCTGTTTCAATTGGCATTTATGTCCCCTTTCATATGGTTGATCACAAAAGTAACACGACCCTTTTTGTTGTTTTTCTCTTCTTTCAGTCGCCGATAACGTAGTATGTGGTTTATAAATCGGCTTAGAGGAATTAGATTGTGTTGGATTTAGTTTGAAGGCAGGTGGTGGGGTTGGAAGAAGACCAGACAAAGATCAAGAATTACCGGTTGAAGGCTTAGCAGAAGACTTTGAGTTGTTAACAAATGAAGATTTAGGATTGTAGAATAGTTTTGTTGCTTCCAAACTCTCCTCCTGTAGCCTGTAGTATTCTATTGCTTCAACTAGAGTTTTCGGTTTAAAGGCTCGAACAAACGGTTTCAGTGTTGGTTTAAGTCTCCAATAAAAGTTTCAAGAAAGTAGGAATCTTGTAATACCTGATTCTACTGAAGCATTTAAGATCTCAAATCCTCAAACTCGTCAACGTAAGCTTCGATAGTTCCGATTTGTTGCACTTATTAAACTTTTTGACTATGTTTATACCACTATCATCTTTGAACCTTACACACATATCAATGATGAATTCTGACCAATCTACATTCCTCCTTACTGCAAGATAGCTACTCACCCAACTCTAAGCCTTGTCTACCATATTCAAACATGCCAAATCCATCTCCTGATCACCTGCAACTTTGCAAAGACCAAAATATCTATTGCATTTCTTTATCAACATCGATTATTTCCATCGAACTTAGGGAATTCAAGTTTGGGAACATATGGATCAATCCTTGATGAACTAGATTCAACATCGCCAACCTTTAAAGATTCTCCCCTTTGATTTGCCTTTGATTCTTTCAGTTTTTCAGTCAATTCCATCAATGTCTGAATCATCTTCGCCATATTATTGTTTTAAGCTTCAATTTTCAGCTCCAACGACTTGATGTGGTCTTCCATGACTACCGCTTTTCTTGTGGCAGGTGCCAGTTTTGAAACCCTAACGAAATTTCCCAAGAAAGAGCTTTGATCCCAGTGTAGAAGAAATTGTGGATTTCTTTAGCTGAATGGTGGTACAACACAAATTTTCATACTTCTGCCAAGTTGACTCCATATGAAATTGTTTATAACCAACCCCCTCCTTTGCATTTTCCATATTTACCGGGGGAAACTAATATAGCTGTGGTGGATAGGTCCTTGCAGAAAAGAGAAACTATGATCAAGACTTTACAATTTCATTTGAGGAGGGCTCAATATAGAATGAAAGCTCAAGTGGATCTTAAAAGAACTGACAGAGAATTTGTTGTTGGCAATCAGGTTTGGTTGAAATTACAACCATATAGACAACGTTCAGTGAAACCCACAAGCGATGAAAAGTTGGCTCCCAGGTACGTTGTCCTTTTCAAGTTCAGAAGTTATTGGTAAGGTGGCTTACAAATTGAAGTTGCCAGAATCTTCACAAGTACACGCGGTGTTTCACGTATCTCAATTGAAGTCTTTCAAAGAGATACTTCCAAACAGTAGCTCATATTCCAACTTGGTTTCTCGCAAGACTACGAAGACAGCGATTTGCCATGTTGTTGTGTTGGAGAGACATACAGTTAAATAACATAATATAGCTCAGGTTCAATATTTAGTTCAATGGGAAGGGTTTCCAGTTTCTGAAGCTACCTGGGAAAATGTAGGAGAATTTGAGCTCAAATTTCCCAATTTTATTGTGCAAATTGAAGGACAAGTTTTGTAAAAGGGGAAGGAATGCTACAGGAGTTAATATGAAGTCCACGAAATCAGTTGGAAGAGTCAGTTAGAGTCACTGAAGGGTTATTATTAGCAGTTACTTAAGGGTGTCTATGAGATATAAATAGGTTATCAAAGTCTCTAGTATTCATTCATGAAAATAATGAATACAAGTCTCTCTCTCTTTCTCTCTCTAGCTATAATCCCTATCTCGTTTTTCTTTTACTCTTTTCTATTTCTTTCCTATCGTACCTCGAATTCGAGGATCTTGGTAAGCATAAAGCTTACTGTTACTAAAAAAGAGCCTTGGAGGCTAGAATATAAATAGGAAAATTAACTTCCTTAAATTCTTTCTTGAGTTCAACCATGTCCCTTAACTACTATATGCTAGTTGGGAGCCATATGCTAAACATAGCCCCACTCTAAGTAAATTAAGGGGTTTTGGCTCGAAGCTCCAACTCGATCTTTTGGTATATTGGCTTCTTAGGGGGCACTTGAGAACTACCTAGTAGGATAATAAAATCTCTAAAAATTTAAAGTTAAACGTTAAAAATTAACACCAAACTTTAATCATATTTTTATTTAAGCCGATTAAGTAACTCAAAAACCTTTATTAGATGAATTGGAAGTTGTAAAATAAAAAGTTCAAGACCACTTTAAGTGTTTATGTAAATGTTCTAAGGATGAAACCTTGTATGGTAAGTTATTTGGACTTATTGACAAAAATGAACCATATACCAATTGGTACTAAATTCAACTTCATTTAACTTTAAGTTAGACCCCAATAACTAGTTGCATATACGACTTGGTTTTCATCTTCCTACCAACTATCCACAAACAAAAAGTCTTGCTTTTTTCTTTTTATCCAAGGTAAATTGTCTTTATTTAATTTTTTATTTTCTTAGTTGTATATAAAAAACAGTAAATTATAAAGATAAAAAGCTGTTGTGTTTTTGTTATTTAATATTTTACTTTCTTCTACATTTGAATTTGTAGGTTGCTTCATTATAAGATTTTTTTTATCATTTTAATTATTAATCTCTAATTATACACTACTAATCAAACGTTATCTTGTTAATCTTTATAGCACAGAGATATCTTTTTATTCAAAAAAAAACATAGAGATATCTTCGATAGATTTTTTAAAATTTATTTAAAAATAAATAATTAATAAAATTATATTCAACTCCAACAACTTATTTATTTTTAGAGATTGCACATTAATTATATCATTGAATTATTTAATATAATTAATAAGATATTGTTTCTCTTTTTATTAAACATTTAATTTTAATGATTGTTATAGATAGAAATCATTAAAAAAAACATTTATTTCTCATAAAAAGTAATTTGAAAATTTGAAAAATTTAATCATTTGTCTTTTATGTTCTTTATTTTGGAAAAAAAAACTGAAAAACCCAAAACCTCTAAAATATTCATTTTAAAACATATGTTAAAAATGTTTTCATATACTTTAAATCGTAACAAATTGTTCAAGTTGGCTACTTTAAAATAAATAAATATCATAGTTATTACAAAATATGTTTTTTTTAAATGTATGTGATGGTTAATTAAATACTATGAATTAATTAATAAATTACATATTTTCGAAAAATAAAAATAAATTACTTAAAATTAGTTGGAATTCCGCAATTATAGTCGCAATTAGTTTGAATTTGATGAGATGAGATGAGATGATGCCTAAAATCTCAACGCAAGGGTATTTATGTAATTACCGTCTTAAACAGAGTACTGTACAATTGAATTTATATCCCTCAATTTTAAAATTTCCAAACTACCCCCTAAATTGGAACTTTCCTATCCATATTTAATTCCCCCCTACTCGTAATTTACGCGGATGCTGTGACTCATTCTCCCTTTCCTTTATTCTCTCTCTCTCTCTCTCTCTCTCTCTATCTATCTATCTTCTATTCTCTCTCTCTCTCTCTCTCTCTATCTCTCTCTATATCTATCTATCTTCTAGCATAACAATCTCCTCCGGCCGCTGCCCACCACCGCCAACAACCACTACACTACAAAGTACAAACACATTTACTCCTCCTCAACGATGTTCAACGGACACCTTCATTGATTCATTCTAATGGGATTTTTTCTATTGATGTTTGTTATTATTACTTTGTTAATCTCTGTTCGATTGTTTTTCTATCGAACTACTTTGATTTATCGTTTGAAGAAATGGGGCCATTGGATTGAAGATCGAATTCATGTCCACCAATCGCTCAAAGTACCCCAACTCAATGAAAACAACCAGGAGAATCTGTTTTATCGCAAGGTTTCTACGTACCTGAATTCTTTATCAACGATTGAAGACTCCGATTTCACCAATCTCATTTCCGGGAAGAAGCCAAACGGTGTCGTTCTATGCCTCGATGACGATCAGACTATTCAAGACACCTTTCTCGGTGCTAGGGTTTCATGGACAAACAGAGTCGAGAGAATTGAGGAAAATAACCTTTGCAAAAAAACCTTTCTGCTCAAGTTAAAGAAGAAAGATAAGCGAAGGATTTTGCAATCTTATATTCAGCATATTTACAGAGCTTCAGAAGATATCGATTTGAGGTGTAAGGAGCTGAAGCTTTACATGAACACGGCGACGCTATCGGATGACCACGGGAGTATAGGACGGTGGAGGTCCGTCCGGTTATCGCATCCGGCTACCCTTGAGACGATAGCGATGGATTCGGATCTGAAAAAGAAGGTTAAATCTGATTTGGAAGCTTTCCTCAAGTCCAGACAGTACTATCACCGATTAGGCCGTGTTTGGAAGCGGAGTTATCTCCTCTACGGACCTTCTGGTACCGGAAAATCCAGTTTCATCGCTGCGATGGCCAAATTTCTGTCATACGATGTCTACGATATTGACCTCTCGAAAGTGGTAGACGATTCCGATCTGAAAATGCTTCTATTACAAACGAGCAGCAAGTCACTGGTGGTAGTTGAAGATCTAGATCGATTTATCACATCATCAAATTCAACGACGGTGAGTTTATCAGGAATCTTAAACTTCATGGACGGCATATTAAATTCGTGTTGCGGCGACGAGAAGTTGATGGTTTTCACGATGAACAGTAAAGAGAAGATGGATCCGGCGGTTTTACGGCCTGGCAGAATCGATGTTCATATATATTTTCCTTTGTGTAATTTCAATTCGTTCAAAACATTAGCAAACAATTGTTTAGGTGTAAAGGATCACAAATTGTTTCCTCAAGTGGAAGAGATCTTCCAGACGGGAGCAACCATGAGTCCAGCAGAGATGAGCGAGCTCATGATCTGTAACCGTGGGTCCCCAGGGCGAGCGTTACGGTCGGTGATGACAGCTTTACAGATCAACGCCGACGGTAGGGTGGTTGGGAAAAGCGTGTTAGCGGCGGAGGAATCGTCATCGGTGGCGGAAACATCTAGCGTGTTGGTGATGGATACCAGCTGTAGCGTGCCTGTTGTCAAAGAGATTCAGAAGCTGTACGGTCTGCTGAAGATGAAAAGCAGCAAGAAAATTGGGCCGTCCGATCAGTTTTCAGGGTCCATGGATCGCCGATGATAATATATAATGATGATGACTAGTTTAGTTATTGTTTTTTGTTATTAGGGAAGGAAAAGGAAAAGAAAAAAGAAAAATAATTTGTGAATTCTTTCTACTATTTTGATTTGGGAAAATGATAGATATGCACCCCCAAAAACTTACTTTTTATTTTATTTTATTTTATTTATTACTATATGTTTGGGTGCCAATTCGAAAATTAAATATATTTGTTTGGTATGGAAAATTGAAGGTATTTTATTGGTTGTCATACATATTTTTATTTATATTAAAATCAGAATATTCAAAATAATTCCTGACATTGATATATGTAAAAAAGATATTATCTCTCACAAATTATTTAAAGTAGCAAAAAGAAAATTATTATCCATCTTGCTTCAACAAAATTTTTATATCGTTATTTAAAATTAAAAAAAATTCCAAATCTAAAAAATTATCTAAACTTAATGTGTCATAAATTAGACTGAACTATTATTATTTTACATATATATATATAAACTTATAAAGTATTTCAATAATATAATGAATGTTGAAAATTTTAAAATAGATAATTTATTAGAGTTGATGAAATTATTTTTAACGATTTTGATTTTTTTACTATTTTATAAAATTAGATCTAAACATTTAATCTATCTGGTATTTTATTTGTTATAGAATAAGTAATAAATGAAAATATGACATATTTGGTAATGATAGGATTGTTGTTGGTTGGAAGAAGGTAGTTGTAGATTGATGTGAGAATCAAGTGGTAGGTGTGATTTTTGGGTACAATTTTCCCAAATTTATAACACAACTTAACTCACCATTCATGTTAGGTGACCCAAATATAATGTTGGATCTTATAATTGTTTTTTTTAAGTAAGAAAATTTATATCAAACAGTTATTACGTTTCACTTATTTAATAAGGTTTTATTATTAGTTCGTAATCCTTAGATGTTAAAAGCGTCTTTGTGATAATCTTGTTCCTTCATTAATTATGATAATTACAATCTCAATGGATAATCAACTGTGTTTCCTTAACATCATATTTTATATTTATACACTTGTTCTTATCGATTCTTTTTATTAAAAAATAAAAATTTGTCATCCTTTCAAACAAATGATATGGGAACCTCTTGCTTTAAAAAGCTCATCATATTTTGTTTTAATATTCATATTTATTCCAACTGTCATCTAATATTTAATAGATTAATTTGAGTTATGTAATTATAAAATATATTCATCAAAATCAGTTATATTCTTTATTTTATTCCACACAAATACAACAATTATTAATTTGGATTGTATGATGGTTTAATTATTAGTTAATTTGGGAAGCCGAATTGTATTTCATAATATAGTCGCGAGTCCATGGTTTAAAAGCGTGCTCCGTAAAGTCTCTGGATGCTTTAAGCATGGCCACTATATTAACAATTCTTTTAAATATAATTCTTTAAGTGAAAGTTATCTTTTTTCTTTATACTTCCTTATTATAAAATAGAATAAATGGTAGATTTAGTCCTTTTGTTTGTTGATTATTATCGATTTGGTCCATGACCTTTATTTATTAAAGAACCTTTTTTGTTATCTACGTTTCATTTTGGATTTGGTCCTAGGACCAAACGATACGATCGTTAATCTTGTTACATTCAAGGGTGTTATGTGTTTTTGTCATTTTCATCTATTTTTTAATTTTTAATTTTAATATTTCTTAAGTTTATATTGTTGATCATAACTCCTCTGAGTGATTTGAATATGATTCCTTTTTATATTTAGTGAAATTCCCCTATTTAAGTGTAAGTTCAAATTCAGCAATAGCATATGCTGACTGCCATCAGCGATCGCTGAAGATCAAGAAACCTTAAGCTTATCTTTGAAGATCTGAAGATCAACTATCACACTAGAAGATCATTCAGCGAAAGTCGAAGACCATAGCTGAGAAAAGAGATAATCGGCTAAGTGACCTGAAGCGGTTCAGCGATAGCAAATATTATCTAACCAAAGTGTGAAGTCTTGTGAAGCCTTAGCGATACTGAAAGTTCATCCTTGAAGTTTCAGTCTCAGCGATCAAATGAAGTTTTCCATGCAAGATTAAAGTTGATCTTATCCTCGATGCACAAAAGTCAAACCTTATACCTTGTCAGAAAAGGACGTACGAATTGTCTCATATGTCCCCATCATATCTGATATGGTATTGTTCATATTCAGTCAAAAGCATGGTTGTCTTATTAGCAAAGGACAAGCTTCCTATAAAAGCTTGACACGTGGCATATATACCTTTTGTCTTGTATTAAATGCAAACGGGTATAAATAAAATGAAGATATCTTCTTCATTTTATTGCATGCTTCTTTCTACTCCTTAAACCCTCTATATTCTTTCTTTCTTCTTGTGCATCAATCTTAGTGATTTCTTAGTTACAATAGAATAGGTTAAAACTTGTTCTAATTCCGCTTGTAACTGTAAATTTGTTTATGAAATATAAACTCATTTAAAAACGAAAAATCTGTGTGTTTGTATTCAACCCCCCCCCCTTCTACAAACTGTTTCTATATCCTAGAACTCTTGTAAACTCCTTTGGGACCAACAAGTGGTATCAGAGCAGTGTTTGTTTTCTATCTTTAAAATATTTTCTTTCAAAATTATTTTAAAATGTCAAACCCTAATACAAACTACAATGACAATGGGTCTTTAGCTAAACCTCCAAGATTTATCCGTGATAATTTCCCATTATGGAAGGAAAGAATGAATCTGTTTCTAGAGGGATCAGATCCAAAGATCCCATACTATATAGAAAATGGGCCATTTGTTCCTACAACCCTGGTAGCCAGTGTTCCTGCCACCACTACTACACCAGCCATCGCTGAACGGAGTATCATTAAAACTCCCGATCGATGGACTGAAGAAGATAAGAAAGAAGTGGCTATTGATGCTAAAGCTAGATCTATAATAGCAATGTCTCTCCCTGATGAAGTCTATCATTCAGTTATGAAAATGAGGACTTCTAAGGTCATGTGGGATACTTTATGTATTCAATATGAAGGAACTTCTGAAGTTCAAATCATTAGAAGTATAAATCTAGTAAGACAATATGAGAGCCTTATGCATCATAAAGGTGAAACTCTTTCTCAACTTCACCAGCGTTTTAACTGTCTGTTGATTGATCTAAAAACAGTCAATAGAGACTACTCTAACACTGAAATTCTGACAAAGTTCATGGAGGCACTACCCGAACAATGGGCAGTGTACACTACATGTTTAAAACTGTCAAATAATCTTGAAACTCTCTCCTTAAGTGCTTTATATGGAATACTCTTAAATGAGGAACAATCTCAAGTTTTGAGGAAAAACCTCATAAATGAAATCAAGGGTGCCAAAAGTACTTCTTTGGCACTTGTGACTTCAGAGGCAGTTCCACTGAAAAATAATTCCTCATCTTCTATTACTTCTATCACTGAATAAAGTCAAACTGATTCAGAAGATCAACTCACTGATGTTGACATCTCTGAGTTTGATAAATCTCTAGCTCTTTTAACAAACAACTTTAAAAAATTTGCTAGAAAGAGCAATTTTCGAAGACCTTCAACTCTCGCTGACTCTGATAAATCAAAGGTTATGCCCGCTAAGAAAGCCCCAGCTATATGTTACAATTGTCAGCGAAAGGGTCACTTTGCAAGTAAATGTAGATCCAAGAAAGTCGCAACTCCTACCACCTCCCAGACCTCTGATAAAAAGGAGAAGTATTTGAAATTGAAAAACAAATACAAAGATCTGAAGAAAAACCAGCAAAAAGGCAAAGGCCTTATCGCTGAAGAAGTTGATTGGGATGCTGAAGATGAATGGGCCAAGACCACTGATGAGTCTGACACAGATGAAGAAGATCTCGCCTTCTTATGTCTCATGGCAAGAATAGAAGGCGCTGAAGAAGTATCTGAAACTTCTTCATCTGAGTCTCCTTCTACTCAAGTAACCATTCCTTCTATCTCCTTAATTTCTGAGAGTGACATCTTGTCAGCTCTTGATGTTATGACTGTTGATTTTTACAATGCTCTTAATGGAAAAATTAAAGCTGAAAAAATTAACACTGATTTATCTGAGCAGTTGAAAAATTTACATCTAAAAATCAAAGAACTTTCAAAGATTGAAGAAACCTTAAAGGACCAAGTCTTTGTAAATCAAACTATCAGTATCGAGAAACAGCAAGCTATCAATGAAAGAGAAAAGGCCATGGCTGATCTCAAGTCTGAAAAGGCTACCGGATGGTGTAAGGATTTTGATAAAGTCAATGAGATCATCAATGCCCAAATCCCTATGAAATTAAGAAGTGGGTTAGGCTTTAACCCTGAAAAGGAAGAATCAGAGAACGACTGTTCCATGCTTAAGTTTGGAACGTTTGTCTCCTCTATCCCTGATCCTTCTTCTTCACATTCTTCCTCTTCAACTCAGAGACCTCATTCTAATGAGAAGTTTCATGTGTTAAGATCGTTCAATTCTAAGAAAGTGACCAAGAACGAGTTTCTTGACCAAGTTCCTAGAAATAAGAACGTTTGGAAGAAGAACAAGAAATCCTCTATTCCCTCAGAGAGCAATCTTAAATCTGGGAAGAAAATCTCGGAATCTTTTCAGAGGTCAACCCCCAAAATTAAGATTGACCTCACTCATGTCCCTGAAAAGGATGTCATACCTCCAAGGACAATAAATAAAGGAATTCTTAATCATATCCCTGACAAAGTTCCTTCTGTCTCTCTGAATTCTTTAATATCCAAATCCTTTAAATATAGGAAGTGCTATCACTGTGGTGAAAATATCCACATTGCGAGTAAGTGTCCTAATGCTACTAAAGCTAATAAACTAGCTCATGGAAAGAAAGTAGCCCAAGCTGATAAATCAGCGAGAGTGAAATCCACCAAGGTTGCAAAACCATCAAAGGTAAAGATATCCACTGAAGAGAGTTCTTCAGCTAGTAGCTCCTCTGCCACTCCTCTCACTAACAAAGCAGGACCCATAGTAATATGGGTACCTTCAAAAAATTAATCCTCTTGTTTTATGTAGAGTGCCAAAGGTATCTGGTATCTTGATAGCGGATGCTCAAGGCATATGACTGGTAGAAAGTATCTGCTCTCTGACTACAAAGAAGAAGCTGGTGCATCAGTGACCTGTGGTGGAAATGGCAAAAGATACACTAAAGGCTATGGAATTCTATCCAACGGAGCCACTTCGTTTAGTCAAGTTGCCTACGTTGAAGGACTAAAGCACAATCTATTGAGCGTTAGTCAGCTATGTGACAAAGACTTCAACGTTCTATTATTAAGGAATAGATGTGCTGTCACTGACTGCAACGATAAGCTTGACTTAACAGGCAAAAGAGTGGAGAATGTATTTGTCATCAATATGAATAGTTCTCTCTCTGAGAACATGTTCTTTATCTCTAAAGCATCCTCTGATATTAATTGGTTATGGCATAAAAGACTCTCTCATCTCAACTTTAAGACAATTAATGAATTGTCTCATAAGGAACTTGTCAGAGACCTCCCAAATCATACCTTTGCAAAAGAATCTCTTTGCTCAGCATGTGAAAAGGGAAAGCTGACAAAAGCTTCTTTCAGGTCCAAGCAAATTTCTTCAGTGACCGCTCCTCTTGGATCTATTTGGACCTGTTAATGTCCAATCTCTATCTGGAAAGAAATACACTCTTGTAATTGTTGATGAATATTCCAGATACACATGGGTATTCTTTCTTCGATCCAAAAGTGACACCCCTGACATGATAATATCTTTTATCAAAAGGATGGAAGTTCTGAACAATCTAATTGTTCGTTCCATAAGAAGTGATCATGGTACTGAATTCAAGAACAAAACTCTGATGAATTTCTTTGAAGAAAAAGGTATCTCTCACAACTTTTCTTCAGTGAGAACTCCTCAGCAAAACGGTGTTGCTGAAAGAAGAAACAGAACTATCATTGAAGCAGCTCGCTCAATGCTCAGCGAATCACATCTACCAACTCAGTTCTGGGCTGAAGTAGTCAACACAGCATGCTTCACTCAAAATCGATCTCTGATAGTAAAGCGTTTCAAGAAAACCCCCTATGAATTATTTCATGGGAGAAGACCCACTCTGAAATATATCCACATTTTTTGGTGTAAATGTTACATTCTGAATGACAGAGACCAATTGGGTAAGTTTGATCCAAAAGCTGATGATGGAATATTTCTTGGATACTCCTCTGTATCTAAATCTTTCAGAATCTTCAACAAAAGAAGACAACATGTTGAAGTATCCATGCACGTCAATTTTGATGAATCTCATCCTATCCATGCTTCTCCTATTCCTGAAGAAGATGAAGAATTGAATGCATGGATGAAATCTCATTATGGGGAACCTGAAACATAATTCAGTAACCAACCTCACGCTGAAACAAATGATGACGAAATCACTGTAATTTCTACTACTAGCAGTAATCCATCTTCAGGGATCAATATTACTCCTCTCAATCAGATTCCTATTTCTGATGCCTCTGTTGAAAATTCCTTAGTGAATAATCAAACTTCATCTGCAAATCAATCCCCTGAATTGATCTTTATTAATGAAATACCTATTGCTGAAACAACAAGACTTATTCCTGAAATAGAAGAACATGTCGCTGAATCTGCTATTGATCTCTCTCCTTAACCACCAGCTCAGCGATGGACTGTAAATCATCCAATAAATCAGATTATTGGTGATCCTAATGCAGGTATCACAACACGTAGAGGTACATGTAATATCTGTCTTTATGTTAACTTCATTTCTCTCTCTGAACCTAAGAAGATAGATCAAGCTATCTCTGATCCTAGTTGGATCTCAGCGATGCAAGAAGAACTAACTGATTTTCAAAGAAACAAAGTTTGGAATCTTATTCCTAGACCCTTTGATAAAACTGTAATAGGAACCAAATGAGTTTTCAGGAATAAGCTAGATGAAAACGGGACTGTCATTCGCAATAAGGCTAGACTTGTTGCTCAAGGATACCGACAGGAAGAAGGTATTGACTATGATGAGACCTTTGCACATGTAGCTCGTTTAGAAGCCATAAGACTTTTCTTAGCTTATGTTGCCCATAAAGACTTCAAAGTTTTTCAAATGGATGTTAAAAGTGCTTTTCTAAATGGAAAACTCAGCGAGGAAGTTTATGTTGAACAAACCCCTGGTTTTTCAGACCCTAACCACCCTGGTTATGTTTTCAAACTTGAAAAAGCTCTTTAAGGGTCGAAACAAGCTCCTGGAGCTTGGTACGATACTCTTTCTAAATTCCTTCTTAAAGAAAATTTCATTCATGGAAAAATTGACCAAACTCTCTTTTTAAGAAAATATAAAGGTCATATTATACTCGTTTAGATATATGTTGATGACATTATCTTTGGTTCCACAAGACCTGAATTATGTACTCGTTTCGTTGAAAGAATGCAAAAACAATATAAAATGAGTATGATGTGTGAACTAACATATTTTCTAGGTTTGCAGATAAAGAAATCTGACAAAGGTATTTTTATTTGTCAAAGTAAATATGTTAAAGAAGTGTTGAACAAGTTTGATATGAATCAATGCTCAACGATGAAGACCCCTATGGCACCTCTTCTGACTCTGAACAAGGACCCAGATGGGAAACCTGTCAATGTCACTGCCTATCGAAGGAATTCTATCTTATCGTTGTAAAGCGAATCTTTAGATATCTGAAAGGAACTCCAAATCTAGGTCTTTGGTATCCCAAAGGCTCAGGATTTGATCTAATTGGTTATTCTGATAGTGATTTTGTAGGTTGTAAGATAGATAGGAAGAGAACCACTGGTGGGTGTCAGCTATTAGGTGGTAAGTTAATTAGTTGGACAAGTAAAAAGCAAAACTCAGTGTCCACCTCCACCGCTGAAGCTGAATACGTAGCCACTGGAAGTTGTTGTGCTCAAATTCTTTGGATGAGAAATCAACTCAGAGACTACGATCTCATGCTCTAAAAAATCCCTATTTATTGTGATAGCACTAGTGCTATTGCAATTGCAAACAATCCTGTACTTCACTCCAAAACCAAGCACATTGAGATTCGATATCACTTTATCAGATGTGATGAATGGAGAAGTTGAACTTCACTTTGTACCCACTGAATATCATCTCTCTGATCTTTTCACCAAGACTCTTGATGAGAGTAGATTCAATCTACTTATCAGCGAACTTGGTATGTTGAACGCTGAATAAATATTACTCAGCTAACAACAAACAGTGATACAAATAAAGCCTTCAAACTTTCCATTCGCCGACCTATGATTCAGCGATATCTGTGTTTTCTCACTCAGGTATTAACTTCTAAACCTTATCACTCCCTGATTTTTCTTTGATCAGAGAATGAATCTGAAAAGATAAAACTCATCACTGACAATCCTTTATTGTTTTTGATGAAGATTTTAAAAGATAATGATTAACTTTCCAAATGGATAATTATCATTAAAAAAAATTAAAATAAGAAAAAGACACGTCAGACCTTTACTGACAAAAGACGGACCACGACGTTTCCTTTCCAACTCCTTTCTAGTGACGTGCATCAGGTCATCATTTCTTTTCAAAAAGCTAAAGCCGTCGTTTAGCTATCCCCTTTCTCTCTCCTCATGCTATTTAAGAAAGTATTTGCTTCTTTTGCCTCTTTACGCTCTCATAATTCTCAAAAGGCAAGGATTTTCTCTCGTTTATCAAAGCTTTCTGAAGAACACCAAGAACACGCATTTGTGCGTTTTTCTTCCCAAAGTTCACTAAGGTTTGATCTAAACCTTACACATTAAATTGGAAACATCTTGTTTCAACTTCTACCTTCTCTTTAATTTAGGGTAATAAAATAAGAATCTGGATTAAAAGTCAAAAGTTAAACGTTCTTTCATCAAAACCCTGTTCTAAGAACAGAAGACTATTTTCCTGAGTTTAATCCATCTTTTATATTCTATACCTACAATTTTTTTTTTATACCAAACTTATTTAATACATTTGGTATTTTAATTTGTTTTTATCACAAGTATTTTAACCTTGTTCATCAAAACACTTGTTTCTTTTTACATTTGGTATTCTTTATACCAAACTCTGGTTTATACATTTATGTATTAAACCCTGATTTTTTTTATTTGGTATTCCCATTTATGCAACATAAATGGTCTCTTCCAACAAAGTCGCTGAAACTGTCGCTGCACCAAGTAACGTTGATGACACACTGATCGCTGCTCCAGTCTGCCACTTTCCCCTTGAAATGGCAACTTTCAAGCCCTGCAACTACCTTGCTCTGGTAGATATCCCTGCAGAACGCCCTCAGTTTGTGGAGGATGCAACATTCATCAAGGCATGCCCACTAATGTATGCCTTCGTCCACAACCCAATAGGCATTTCCTCGCATCTGCAACCTTTATGGTACACGGCTCACTGTACCACCCTCACTACTGACAAGGGCACTGAGCTCCCTGCTATTGGCTTCACCATCCCTTCCTTTGGACCCTTCGTCTTCACCGCTGGATTTCTAAGGAATGCTCTTCGCCTCCCTGCACGTGGCAAGAACGAGAAATGGGTCGTTGAACCTTCCAAGCATCAAATCGACGCTTTTCTGGACTCCATATGATATGCTTGGGAAAACCCCTCGCTGAAGATTGTCGAATCCAAGCTGGAGAAGAAACGATTGCCTGCTCGCTGGCAATACATCTTCACCCAGGTGATTCAGTGCCTGGGCTCCAAGGCTGGCTCACACGACCAAGCGAGCAAACACTTCCAAGACATGGGCTTTGCTCTCTGCACAGGGTACAAGCTCAACGTCGCTGACTACATCTTCAGCGACATGGTCAGTAGGGTCAAAGCTACCAACAGACACCCTGTGATCCCTTACCCAAGATTCTTCGCAACAAACTTGGAGAGTGCCTTCGGGGAGGAGTACCCCAAGGTCGGTAACCACTCCTTCTCCATGGTGGGGAAGAAATCCTTGGACATTGAGGGACGTACAGGTGATGCTCCTTTCACCCCCCCTACACGCTATAGATGTTTGAATCCCCGGCTTCAGTGTCTATCTCACTGACAAGCCCATCAGTGAGTATCCCAGACACCACCGGCCCCAAAAGAAAACAACCACCTTATGGTCATAAAAAGACCATTGCAACCAAATCCAAGAAGCCAAGGAAGGTTGTCTCTCAACAGACCACCCTCTCCAACTTTGGTGTACTACCAACACCATCAGCTGCCCAGCCACTTCAACGGTTCCCTCTTCCGTTATTGCTTCATCATCTCTACCTCCACTTTCAGCGACTACGGTCACTGAGAGTTCTTTAGTCAGCTCCGCTGAAGCTGTAACAGGTACTACTTTCATAGCCTTCCACTCTTCTTCTATCCCCTCTTCTTTGGTCCTCACATCAGTATATTATTCAGAGATAGTTGTCCCTATCTCTGATGATGCTGAATTGCATGCAATCCAAACTTCAGTGTTGTTTCGACACTCTGAACTTTGGAAGGCCAGTAACACAGGACCTAAGGATGTCTCTCTCAGGCATTCTAAGACATAGGCTAGTGATCCTCAAGACACTACCTCTACGCATGTGGTCCCTGAAAGCAATCCTCATGATGCTCTCATGGTTAAAAACATGCCTTATCATCCATCATCTAACCCAGAGCTATTCTTGTCTGCTCTATCTCAATTGTCAACAGGTGTCTCTGCAGTCTTCACTTCAGCGACTGCCACTACTTCCACCTTCATCGCTGTTGCTGCTCTCGTGCGCAAGGAAACGGTTAAATATCTTCAGCAACCACGGTCCACTGAAAAGCTCAAGGCCGTGAATACCGAGAAGAATGCTCCTAAGATCCCCTCCAACAACGCTGACCTCCCACCACTTGTGCTCCCTAGCCCAAACATACCTGCTCTTGACTTCTTAGTCAGCGAGTGTGCTCAATAGAGGGCTAGGGTGGATAACCTTCAGAAGTCGGCTGAATTCATTTTTCGCCAAGTGGTTGGGACACCAGGATAAAGACCGCCGTCAGCAACATCCTCACTGATCTCCAAGCACTGAAGGAGGATAGTCAGGCACACTATGTGTCTATCACTAACTTGGAGACCAAGGTGGACCTCAGACTCAGGCACTTGAGTCAATTCAAAAGACTCAATCTGCCATAATGCAACTGCTGACCAAGCTCTCTGAGTCCAGCTCCTCCTTCTCTGCAGCGAATAGGACATCCCTGGGCCAGGTCCTTCTGCAACAAGGTGCACATGAAGAGAAGCTGAAGGACATTCAGTCGAATGTCCACACGCTGATGATGCACAACCTCCCTGCTGACAATATCGAGGGGAGAGGTGTGCACAAGAATTCGATGAAGCCCTCTTCTCAGTGGAGAGGAATCCTTCTTCATCTCAGCAACTAGATCCATCCATCGTTGTGCTTAATGAAGATGAAGACGATGATGATGAAGAGGAAGATGAATAAGAAGAAGACGACATCCCTCTCTGTGGGGGAGTCGATGATGATGAAGATGACGATGACTTTGGGAGTGCCTTAATGCACTTCAAAATGTCAAGGCCAGGCAACTCCATGTCTGAAGCCTCACACAAGGAGCCTTTGGGGGACAGACAGCCTCCTTCTCAGGGACAGTCCGATCCCTCGGGCAAAGGAAAAACAGTGGTTGGTCTAGATCCCACGATATCGCTATCTGAGGGGGAGACCATTGTTGAGGTATCTCTTCCCCTTATCCTTTACTCTGCTCAAATCTTTGAACCACCCACTTATTCTTCTTTTTCACCAACAAATTCACTCTCTGACAATTCTCTTTCTTCCTCTCCTTTGCTCAGTGAGCCCTGTCCCCCAAGGACTCCACTTCCGTGAAGGAACCTTCTTCTAAGAAGCAGTTTATGTACATAGTTGAAACTGACTCTGAAGAAGAAGAAGGCCTCATTCCCAGAAGGCGTCGCAATCAGAGACCTATCATAAGCGAGACTGAAGAAGAAGAAAGGCGAATAAACTTCTTAAGGGATTTTGAAGCAAAACGAATAAGGGTGCCTCATGCTGAACCAGAGAACGCTGTACCAATAAGCATGGTGGATGAATTCTACTTTTTATCGAAGGAAGAGAGAGCTCAGGCACTTGAAGCACAAAGAATCAGGGACGAGAAGATCAGGCAGACAGAAAGTGATATTGCTCTTGCAATAAAAATTCTCAGGGAAGACTCTGCAAAAGACAAAGCGGCCAAGAAGCAACTAGAGGAAAGTGAAATGGTCGCTGAAGCTTTTGCACAGAGAGAACTTGCACAAGAAAACCTAAACGTAAACCCAATTTGTGCCCAACAGAAGATCGCACTAACCGCTGAAGACACTCGTCAGAGAGAAGAAGAGCTTCGCTGGTGCACTGAAAGACTGAAATTTCGAAGATCTGACTCTAAGATCATTCATGCAACTATTGAAGGACGTCCTTCCAAAAGAAGAGGTCTGAAGGTATATGTACAAATGACTAGACGAACCAGAACTGAGAGAGAAGAAGCTAGGTTCTTAAAGATCTATAGATACACTTAATGGCTAGAAATCAAAGATGCCATTCAGGGTTCCAAATCTAAATTCAAAGACGTGGTGGAAAGAGTGCTGGATCAGCTGCTGCAAAGGATGTGACAACATGTGCAAATTCCTTCTTTCCCTGAGCCTACCAGAAAAAGAAGATCTAATACTGAAGGAGGTTCATGTTCTAAAAATGAGCATGAAACCAAATTTACTTATGAAAGCATTCTCGGTCATCTTGAAATCCCTGATGTTTTAATGCTGAACTCCTCTCTCCCTCAAGATCGAAGATACGAAGAAAATGAAATCATTACACTACCTGAACCTGGTATGGTCTACTTGGATAATGAAGGATTCTTAGGACTCTTCAGAAACCAAGAAGTACACAAGGCCCCATCTTCTTTCATAAAGATCATGTATTGGTGCTGCTGGTCAGATACTCCGCTGATGAATCGACAAAAGAGGATCTATGAAAAAGAATTACAAAGAAGACATGAAAGTCTCTCTGATTAGTCATTAGCTTTCCTTTCCTTTGTAATAGTTCTTCAGTGTACAAGTACCTTACTTTATTGTTGTAATTTCATTTCATGTAAATTCTTTAGATTAATTTAATGGAATTCAACAGAGTACTTTACTCCATCTATGTACTGAAAAGATCCCTGAAAACAGTAAAAGGGACAATGAACATAAGAGTTCTGTTTTCTTTAACTACTTCTACTCACTGATTTTTCACTCTAAAAATTTAATCAGTGAATGTACTTTATGCTTATTTACTTGTAAAAAATGTGCTTTCATATTCTTATAAATGAAACTCAATTCAGATAGTAGACTAGCTGAAAAAGACTTTACAGATTAGTACTTAGAAACTTTATTTTAACTATTTCTTAAAGTCCTTACTAATCTCTTAAAGCAATTTTCCTATGTTACTTCATCATAATCAAATAGCGGGAGATTGTTGATCATAACTTCTCTTAATGATTTGAATATGATTCCTTTTTATACTTAGTGAAATTCCCCTGTTTAAGTGTAAGTTCAAATTCAGCGATAGCATACGCTGACTGCCATCAGCGATCGCTGAAGATCAAGGAACATTAAGCTTATCTCTGAAAACCTGAAGATCAGCTGTCACACCAGAAGGCAGTTCAGCAAAAGTCGAAGACCATAGCTAAAGAAAGAGATAATCAACTAGTTGACCTGAAGCGGTTCAACGATAGCAAATATTATCTAATTAAAGTGTGGAGTCTTGAGAAGCCTCAGCGATACTGAAAGTTCATCCTTGAAGATTCAGTCTCAGCGATCAAATGAAGTTTCTCATTAAAGATTAAAGTTGATCTTATCCTCGATGCAGAAAAGTCAAACCTTATACCTTGTCAGGAAAGGACATACAGATTGTCTCATATGTCCCCATCATATCTGATATGGTACTGTTCATATTCGGCCAAAAGCATGGTTGTCTTATTAGCAAAGGACAAGCTTCCTATAAAAGCTTGACACGTGGCATATACCTTTTGTCTTGCATTAAATGCAAACAGGTATAAATAAAATGAAGATATTTTCTTCATTTTATTGCATGCTTCTTCTACTCCTTAAACCCTCTATATTCTTTCTGTCTTCTTGTGCATCAATCTTAGTGATTTCTTAGTTACAATAGAATAGGTTAAAACTTGTTCTAATTCCGCTTGTAACTGTAAATTTGTTTATGCAATATAAACTCATTTAAATACAAAAAATCTGTGTTTTTGTATTCAACCCCGCGTCTACAAACTGTTTCTATATCCTAGAACTCTTGTAGACTCCTTTGGGACCAACATGTATCTTCTCCAATTAATCATTAAGAACAAACTATAAAACCCAACACTAAAACCTATATTAAAATCAAACCCAACACTAAAACCTATATTAAAATCAAACCCTAAAACCTCAAGTAGCTTCCAAGATAAGTAAATACCATTGGCTCAATGATCAAGAATGTGCTCTCTTACTCCTTCAAGGATATTTGTATAGATTTATAGGATCAACATGTATATGAGTAAGCTTTATAAACTTCTCATAAAATAACCTTTTATTGAGCAAATGTATAACTAATATAAGACATGTAAGAAGGAAAATAAAGAGGACAAATATTATTTCATGGAACCAAAAATCATGCTATGTTATACTATAAAAATTCTATAAAACTTCATATAGTCTTCATAATGACCTTAGTGTAGCGTGTATAGGACTTCCTTGCATTGATACCAAACAAAATTAAAAATTAATGAGGAAGATCAAACTTGACAAAAAAAAATAGAGGGAACCTACTACTTCTCTTGTGAATAGACATCACATTGTTGGTAAGCATTATCTGAATGTTTCTCATTCATTTTTGGTTGTTATGACGTAGATGTGTCAAATTACTTATTAGAATATTCATCTTTTTATTCTTATTATTTTCCACATCCTTGAGTAGGGTTCGCCTGAGGTTTGAAGGAAATAGTTAATAAAATTCAACGTATACATCATCAACTAAACTTAAAACGAAAACCAATATAGTGGGATTTGGAGCTCTTTAAGACATATGTAGATTTGAAACACATCCTTCTGAGATGATAAATCACTTGGATAATAATGATTGGTGGTTTGGAAGTGTTGATTCAAACTTCTTCAGTGATTTAATTATGATTCTTTTATGCTTAGTGAAATTCTTAGTAATAGATAATGTTCAAGTTCAGCGAATGCAAACACTGATTGCACTCAGTAATTGCTGAAACCATGAGGGATGATATCTAATCTAGAAGACGTGAAGACAACATTTACACAAGTGAACCTTCAGCGAATGTCAAAGACTAAGTTGAAGATAGAGACAATTAACTCATGATCTGAAGCGGTTCAATGATAGCAAAGATTGTCTACATAAAGTGTGAGATCATGTGTACACTTCAGTGATACCTGAAGGGATTGTCCTTGAGTCCTTAAGTATCAGCGATCAAAATGAAGCGTACTCAACAAGATTAAAGTTTGTCTTATCCTCGATGCACAAAAGTCAACCTCCCATACTCATGTCAGATAGTACGTACAAAGTTACTTTATTGCATCTCACACGTTTACCAACTCTGATAGGGTCACTGGTCATATTCGGCTAAAAGTATGGTTGCTTTATGAACAAAGGACAAGACTCCAATAGATGTTTGACACGTGACATGTACCTTCTGACTTGCATTAAATGAATTAGGTATAAATAGATGAAGAACATCTTCTTCATCTTCATGCATATTTGTCTTTCTAGTCAAACTTTGATTATTTCTCACCCTTATCTTGTGCATCAAGCTCTTAGTGATTCTTAGATTGTAATAGAATAGATATTTATACTTGTTCTTATTCCGCTTACAATTTGTAAATTTGTTTATTCATAATAAACTTATTTAAAACTTAAAAAGTTGTGTTTGTATTTATCCCCTTCCCTCCCTTCTACAAATTGTATTGATACTTATACTCTTGTGAAATCCTTAAGGACCAACAGGAAGTCTTCTTTCGTTTGATACAAGCGGGTTTCATAAATCCACTACATGGTAAAGTGAATATTTTTATGAACTACAAAATGGTAATTAATTTATTAAGCATGGTCCTTATACATCTTATGACAGAAGAAATCCAAAGTTTTAGCAACATTGTCCCTGGCCTAATTCTCTTTTAGATGGACTGAATCGTCTTATATAGTTTAAGTTACAAAGTTAGCTCTAAATAATGAATAAGCTTACAATAAAAAAATTCTAATCTTTTTTTCATTAACATACAAGTATGAATATATACTTGCATGTTAATAGATCAGTGATCGAAAATTTGAAAACTTTGTTAAAAGGTTAAATATGAGGGGTAAATCAAATAGAAATCATCCAAATGTTAACACGGTTAAAATAAGTATGTATGTATTGTTTAATGGATGTAATAACACATGTGAATATGTAACGTTCATATAATGTTTCTTCACGAGTGAAATGTCGAAGAATGCTTCGCGTGTGAAAAACACGAAAAATACATTTATCCATAAAACACACACCCATACTTACGCATAAGAAGAAAACATGCGAAACAACTTAAATTATAACTTAAAAATCAAGTTCATTGGATATTTGCGTTGATTTTTCATATATTTGTTTTCTCCCATGCATTGCACCATCTACAACACAGTACATGAAAATGGTTTTCATGGTTGTAACATTTACATTGTGTTCTCTAATTTGAAGATAAGAGAAAAAAAAGGAAAGAAAAGGAAAAGGAAAAGAAAAGAAAAAGAAGGGGAAAGAAAGGAAAATAAAATAATTTTTTTATTTGTGTTCTTGAAAGAAAAGGAAAATGAAAGAAAGAAAAAGAAAGAAAATAATTTTTTGTGTTCTTGAACAAGAGAGAAAGGAAAGGAAAATATCATTTTTATAAATATACCCTTAAAAATATACATTTATAATGAAAGCTTGGGTATTTTGTAATTTTAATAATTTTTTTAAAATCATTTTAATTTTCTTTCTTTCTTTTCCTTTCCTTTCATTTCCTTTCCTTTCCTCCCACGTGTGAAAGGAAAGTTTTGGGAGGAAATGCATCGTTTCTTTCCTTCCTTTTCTCTCCTAAAAAAGTTTTAATAACACGACATTTTTTTGCTTTCCTCCCTTTTTCCTCACTTTCTTTTTCTTTCCTTCTTAAAATGAGTTTCGAGAACACAACATTAAGGGATTTCTATTTAATTTGTTGTGTGTCCGTATGTGTCTATATATACATATCAAATTAAATAGAATAAAGTACACTTATTTGATATAATTCATTCACTTAAAATGAATTAAGGTATGTTAGATATTTTTTTAAATAAGGAAAATGTATATTATTAATTAATTTTAGTTTTATGAAATGTCAAAATTCTTTATAATTTTGAATTTTGAGAAATTATGTATTATTAAACATAAAACTATATGAATCAAATGATTTATATATAATAAATATATATAAATACAATGCTTGTAGTTGAAGAAGTATACAACAACTCACTATTCAAATCTCGTTAAATTCATAGTTGTATTAAAACGTTATTAAAGAAAAGTTGAAATAAAATGTATATAGGAAAACAATACTCAAGTAATAAAACGAAAGAACTAAGACCATGTTATAATAATTGTTTGGTAAGCCAAAGGGGTGGCCAAACCATAACCTCAATGGTCGTGTCTATATATCAATCACCTCTAGTTTAATATTTCATTAAACAATTTTTATATAAATCAAATATTATATTATTCTAAACATATTTATATTACCTAAATAATTAAATGTTTTTAGACAAAACAAACTATATTTACCAAAACCAATATCAATATTTTTTTAAAATGGAAATGGAATATAAACCAAATCAGATTAAAAAGTTGCACATATAAAAAAAGTCATATGATTATTTAAATTAAATATGGTGGGTGGCATGATTAGAATCATGTAATTATAAAATAAAATAAAAGACTAAACTCTAATTTTGTCCTTGTGGTTTAGTGAAATCTTTAAAATGGGACCTGAACTTTATTAAGTCTATAATTCATTCTTGTGGTTTTCATTTTTTTAAAAAGTGGTCCCTAGACAATAATTCTGTTAAAAATGTCTGTTAATATGTAGGGCATTTTAGTCTTTTTATATTTTTACTAATTTTCTTTTAAAATAAAAAATATAATGTGATATAATTGTTTTTTTAAAGGTGTGATATAATTGTTATATTATATTATTATGCATATATTATACGTATAAAACTATATATCTATACGTATACAAACACATAGGGACATCTGAAGAAGTGATCGTCTTTTCACAACTCCGGCGAAGCTTCACTCTATCGACCTGCAACTCCGTTGAAGCTCAATTCCATCGAAGCTACGACGACCTGCAAACTAGTTACATCAAACCGAGTCTAAGCTCCGACATGTTTACACACACATACACACTGCAAGCTCCGACCAACCTGCAACTCCATTGAAGCTCAAACGCAAATCGAAGCTCCAACGACCTGCCACCTCATATCCCCTAAGCATCTCCATCACCGGCGACCACCCATCTCCTTCCCTTGGCACCTTCAATCCCTCTCCCATTCCCACGGACACCGCCCATAAAACACACACAACCACATAAAAGACTTTCTGTTGTTGGATGTTAACATCGGTAACAAAGACACAAACACACACTCTCACTCTAAGTCTTCATTGAAGCAAAAATACATGCTCTGACCGTAAGTCTTCAACGAAACAAAAACATAAACACTCAGATTTGGGTTACTTTTCTTCTGCGGTTCTCCGAGTTCGAACAAAGGGACAGTAAATGAACACACACACACATTCTCTCTCTCTCTCTCTCTCGTACATATACACACATACACAGAGTCACACAATCGATTTCTTTAGAGATTCAAAACAAAACTAGGGTTGGCAATATGTGAAATGGAAGAGTGTTGGGAAAGATCTTGAAGCGAAACGATCATTAGCCACCGATGATGACGCTTTATCTCAAACTGATAACCCCGTGATCGATGTTTCATTTTCTACAACTCTTACTGAAGACCGATCTTCAGGTTTTTTCTTGTAGTTTCTCAGCAGGGCCGTTCCTGGGGTTTTTGATGCCCTGTGCGAAAATGATAAAAAATGCCCCTATGCCTATTCTTTAAGCAAACGAAACGACAAAAAATACGATTTTTTAAAGGATTTGGAACCTAGTCAAGCTAGGCGGCTCATCCCTACGCCGAATTTTATTAATTAAAATAAAAAATACAAGGGGGGACATAAAACCAAAACCCCAAATTACAAATATAAAATACATCACTTGAAACGATGTCTTCGGGCATTTCTAGAAGCAAAAATATCAATTAATTTTTCATATTCGACATCCGCTAAAAATTTACTTTCAATACTTAAAATTGCTAACCCGTTTAGCCTGTCTTGACTCATGGTAGACCTCAAGTATGACTTCAATAACTTTAGCTTTCAAAAACTTCTTTCAGCGGATGCTACTGTGACGGGTACAGTCAGCAAAATCCTATACGCAAGCAACACATTTGGAAACATATCCATCTTCTTTGCAAACTCCAAAATCTGAATTGATGTCCATGGCCTTTCCCCTTTATATGCTTCCGACGGTAACATTTCCTGCAAAATTTGGAATTCAATAAACAAATACTTCGCATCAATATCATAATCATCACCGTTTGTTAATGCAACTTCAAGATTCATACAACAGTTTTTCAATTCATCATCATCTAAATAAACCAACTTAGACCCGTCAAACAAGAAACCAAAAATCGATTCAAAATTTTTCATTTGCTCAAATCGAGTCTTCAGTTGAGATAGAGCCATATCAACCAAAACAAGAAAATAATCGGTTCGAAATTTTTCTTGAGCAGATTGTCGTTCTCTTTCAGTATTTGGAATCTCATCAAATTGTTTTTTCCTAAAAGAAGAACGTTTTATAGGAAACTCAGGCTCAATTCCAATTTCATTTGCAATTTCATTTGCAATTTCCTTAGCTTCAATAATGGCAGAAGTAAGCCCGGTTTCTCTATATTTCTCAAAATAACAAACCAGCACCTCCAAATTTTTCACGGCAACATCAAGTAACATATCTTTAGATTGTAACTTTTTGCTTACCAAATTGATTCTATATAATATTTCGTGCCAAATTACCAAACTAACAATAAACTCAAAACTTGAAAGTTCCCCATTTACCAAAGATTCCGCATCTCTACATAATTTTCCTTCATCGCTAACTTGAGATAATTTCAACAAAGCTTCCTTTATTTTAGCAAATTGGCTTTTTATAGCTTTGACACTTTCAATGTGACTTTCCCAACGGGTAGTAGACAAAGATTTCAAAGTCAAATTATCAATAAACTCAAGTAAAACACTCCATCGTTTGGTAGAATTAGCAAACACGTTGTATATTTTTTGACATGTTCCAAAAAACCTTTTTGCTTTATGACAAGAATTTGCCATATCACACAACACTAAGTTAAGACAATGACAACCACATGGCATATAAAATTCCCTTGGATTTAAATCAAGCAATTTTTTTTGGACACCTTGATGTTTTCCTTTCATATTAGATCCGTTATCATAACCTTGTCCACGCACGCACACAATTAATGTCTAAATCTAGAGATTTCAAAACATTTTGTAACACATTAAAAAGACCCAAACCAAAAGTATCCTCTACAACCAAAAACTCTAAGAAGAACTCTTCTACACTAATGGAAGCACCGACATATCGACACATCTTATAATTAAAGTCATTTGTTCCTTGTGACTTGCATCCGGAGTGCAATCAAGGATTACCGAAAAATATTTTGCCTCTTTGATTTTTTTAATAATCACACTCTTAACTTCGGATGCCAACAATTGAATCAACTCATTTTGAATTTTATGACTAAGATAATGATAATGAGTTTCTTTGTCTTTGAATTAGAGTAACAATTTCATACCTGGGATTTGGAAACAGGCTCAATCGAGAAACGGAAACGGCCCTGTCCTAAACCAATCTTCCACAGTTCCACTTCCAGATTTGAAGAAATACAATCAAAATAGAATTGAGGAATTGATTAGATGAAGATTTGATTTGAGAAACAAAACAATGAAGGATTGAGATTTTAGATTTGAGAGATGCCTTGCCTAAATCGCTTGTACTGGTGAATGACTGAATGGTGAATCGATCAATCGCAATCCCAATATATATAGTCAACAGAGCCAAAGCATCGATCCATCGACCTTCTTGATCCATCCTCTTTACCGTTAATCGAATGCATATGGAACTGGAACGCATCCTAGAAAAATGGAACGATGAACGCAGAACTCGAAATCCCCAATTGTCTTGAATATTGATGTTTTCTTCACCGATTCAAGTCTGACAGTCGACGTCGTTATACTAGGGGCTAGCTGGCTAGGGCTTTCAGCTTTGGTCAGTTGGGCTGTTGGGCTTATGTTTTTAAGTTATAAATGAAGCCCAAGTCTAAGTAATTAAACCCAAAATTAAAAGCCTATACTAATAATTTATGAAAACCTGATGCCCCCTTGGGCCTTGATGCCCTGTGCGGCCGCACGGGCTGCACGGGCCCAGGGCCCAGGGCCGGGCTTGTTTCTCAGTGTTGCAAAGGATTGAACTAGGTCGCGGAATAGATTTAATAAGGAGTTACACGAATTCTTTTTGTTTTTGACTGAAGAATAACTTGAATTTCGTTTCTAGTCTTCGATTTCGAAGCACAAGGATAATAAGAGGTGCAGATTGGGGGTACGTGCTTTGCAGAATAGCATAAGGGTAGGATGGGAGTAAGTGGTGGCCTAAAACAATGACCTTTGATGTTAGATGGATCTGGTCACCGGTTTTTTGCTGGAGATGGTGACCAGTTTTGCGCCGGAGGAGGAGATTTGCCTGAACTTGCAGAAAAGTGTGGGTTTACCCTTTTTTTTAGGTGTTGTTATAGATACACCTATAATTTATAGGACAATTTATTACATTTTGACTTAAATCTAATCATCTTTGAAAATTGTAAATGACATGAATACATCTATATCAATTGAATCATTAATTTTTGATGACAAACAATAATTAGGGTTGTTTTGACTTTTTAATTTTTATTAGAGTAAATTGTGGATTTGGTCCATGTGGTTTGATAGTTTTTTTTTTACTAGAGTCTGCATGTTATGTTTATTGTGGATTTAGTTTTTGTGGTATTCAATTAGTTTTGACCATGGTGTCTCTGAATTAACGCCTTCGTCAACTCTGTTAAATCAAGGATCATTTTGCCTTTTACCTATTTTGTCTTTTTCTATATAAAAATCAATATTTATAGTATATATATATATATATTCAAATGAGAACTCAAATTTGGTTGTAAACGTGAGAACAAATGAGAGTGCGACATGTGTCTCATTCAAAAAAATATTATAGTATATATTCAGACTGAATATATACTAGACTGAATATTCCTTTGTATATTCAGTCTGAACATTGCTTATTTTGACACGTGTCACACTCTCATTTGTTCTCACGTTCACAACCAAATTTGAGTTCGCATTTGAACTTTCCTCTATATATATATACACATATATATAGGGAGAGGTTCAAATGAGAATTTTGTATATTTAAAGAAACAAAGGAACGTCTTGTGGACCACATATGATGTGGGTCCTACATAATATTAAATCATATCTGATTTAATGGTGGGGCCTATCGAATAATATTTTAACAAACCTTAGGGTTATTTACACACGTTTGATAAAATCCTTTCGATATCTTGTGATTAAGCATTATGAAGATTGGAAGTGTAACTTCTGAATATTAATTAAAATTGAAAACAATGAGTAGATACTCGTAATCAAGATAAACATTTGAATAATATTTTAACATTTTCATGCTATATTTTTTAACACAAACAATTAAATACTAACATAAATAAATAAATAATATTATAACTAATCATAAGCTCATTAATAAGCATTTAACTAATATTATGGTTGAAAAACAATTATTTATCAATATGATTCTTATGATATTGCCATTAAGGAAAGAAAATCATTTTCATAAAAACAACGCTATTTATTTATATATAATTAATTACTAGATCTACAATAAAATAATATAATATAGTATAATTACTTGTAATGTCATTTTTAAGTAATAATGTAATATGTATCAATAAACAATACTACATGCATAAAAATGGTTTTTAAGAATTTTTATCAAGTATTTTATAATATAGTATAGATACATATGTGGAATATATATATAACAAAAAATACATAACAAAATATGTTTTTTTATACATTGTTTAAGATATATATTAAAATGTATGGGTATATAACAAAAAAAATTAAAATTTTCTGATACATACACATGTAAACATATAACAACAAACACGTAACCATATATTTTTGTACTATAAAACAAAAAAGGTATCACGAAAAACTTAATTCACGAGCAGGAACCATTTTTCAAACTTGTCGAATTCAATATCTTTGTAGCGTTTTTTTATCGAACGTATCGTGTAACAGAATATCAAAGAAGAAAATTGTATGTTTTTGAAACCCTCAGCCAAAAACCTTAAACGGTTTATCGAGTTTGCTACTGGTAAGTGATGTATGGAGGGAGGGAGGGGGTATTTATGGAGGGCGGGAGGGTGGGTAGGGGTTCACGGGACCTAGTGTTAAAAGAGAGCATCAAATTCGATTACCACAGTCAAAGCATTGGAAGTTGTATTATTCGCTAATCAATATTCGCTGACAATTCTGCTACCCATCGAAATCGATTATACCATCGAAACTACAAGAGTCATCGAATTAGGACATACCCATCAAAATCGATGAGTATTTCAATGAGTTCATGGGTTGAAAATGTAATTTTATTTTTCAATTATACCCTGTAGTAAGTGATTTCGATGGGTATGTCATCGATTCAGATTTTTATTGTACAAGGTATGTGATTTCGAATATATCACTATGTATTTCGCTTACTTTTGGGCTTGATAAACTCAAAGAGAAAATGACTTTTTGGATAACATTTTCCAAAAAAATGAGCACTTTAATTATATGCCGTAATAAATGTCATCAATCAATACAAGAAATCAACAAAATATATGTCAAAATAATTACATGTTGATATAAAAAAACATTACATTTTGATATAATTTCCTGAGAAATTAAACATGTGGCCGGACTTGGAGTTCGTGTACACCACAAAAACAGGTGGAGTGCGTGTTTGAGTTTTATTATACTAGTTATCTCCAATGCCGACCATCGCCGGGTTTATCTCCACCGCCGACCACCACAAGAAACTCCATGGAGGCCTTCTCAACCCCTCTTTCATCCATCAACCTCCCTAACTTACAGCCCAAAACCCATCAATTTTCACATCTCAAACCTCCTCTTCTCTACCACCACCACCACCACCACCACCACCACCATCACATCTCTTTTTCCACTACCGCCGCTGGCGCCGGGAAAATATCCACTTCCTCCATATCAACCAAACCTACTATCTCCTCTCACCACGACTTCACCTCCCCACCGCAACTTCCATCTGTTACTCCTCTATCCCACCGGAACGCCGCTACCGGCTACGCGGCGGCGCTCATAGACGCCGCATTATGCAGTAATTCTTTAGATGCCATTCATAAGGATGTGAAAAGATTGTCAAAGTGGCTACAACATAATGACTTATTGAAGGATATGATGGCAGACCCAACCGTGGAAGAGGGTGTAAAGGGGAGAGTGATAAAGGAGGTGTCGCAGAAAGCAAAGCTCCAGCGGCAGGTGGTGGCAATGGTGAAGATGTTGGTGGCGAAGAATAAGTCCGGTATGGTGGCACAAGTGATGAAGGAGTTTGAGAGGATTTACCATGAGCTGACTAATACCGGTTTAAGGGTTATTGGTTAATTTAATGAAAGAATAATTAATTGTGTTTGTGGATTATTGTTATGTGTTAATTTATGGTGTATTTCATTTTCATATGGGGTTTTCAAAGGAATGGAAGTGTGTACATAAATAGGTGTTGTTAATTAATCAATCACACAAATGGGTATGAAGAATTAAGAGTTATTTGTACTCAAATTAAATTAATCAATAGTATTCTTCATTCAATTCTCATCTCAATCTATCACCCCATTTATCTAATTGTTAAGTGGGTCTTTGATATTTATCAAAAGTAGACAGTTTAGGGTTTTTATGAAAAAAGAAACTCTTTGCTTAGTCATATTGAATCGTTCGGAAATGACTTAATGATACAGAAAGAGCTTATCTAATAAGCTTAATGCAAACAGATGGAACACTTTCCGCACTACCCCTAAAAAATCAGGATCAGATGTTAACTCTTTCAAACCCACCCTTATCATTGGAAAAACACAAGCCTCTTAATAAGGATCGTCGTATCATCACCATCACTCCTCCCTACAAAGTCATCCATGGCTCTTCCTGGACGGCATATTAGATGTGGTTGGATCGATAAGGCTACTGCCATATATATATATTTGAAGAAATTGGTCCAAGGAGGAACTTGTGCTCTTGGAATACTATGCTCATGGGTTTGGTTGTCCATGGTAATAGTCTCATCTAATGAAGCTCTACAGCTTTTCCACCAAATGCTGGTAATAGTCTCATCTCAGTAACACTGTCAACGCTACAACAAATTTGGCTTTATAAGACATCAAAGATGCTTCGACATCTAACAAGTTTTTTAGAACGCTTTTGAGTTTTGAAAGGTCATATTAGTTTTTTGAAAGGTCCTAATAGAATACTTGTTTTTATTCAACACTTTTTCACGTAACATCATACAAAAAGATTAATATGACTGTTTTTTTTTTGAAAAATGTTCCAAAAAACTTGTTGGGACTCTCAAAAGTATCCTATCAACTTATTTTAACACTTTTATATATGACACACAATTTTTTCCTATAAACCGGTCTTTTAGGATATTTACACATATTTAACTTTCTATAAAGCCGATTTTGCTATAGTGCAAGTGCTTAGAATGTCTTATTTAGTTTGATATTTAAAAGTGTTTCCAATGTGTCTCCAATATATTATGATAGCCATATTTATACATAAAGATTCCATCAGTTATCCCAATCACAAGCATGATCCTAGGTAACCTACAATCAATCCTAAGTAACCTACCTTACTTACATGGAATCATAAAAGGCAATATGATATACAGTGATATATATATATTGATATTTCCTAGTGTATCTAATATATCTAATACGCCCCCGCAGTCGTAACGGTAGGTTTCTGAACGTTAAGACTGGATCGAAAGTCATCGAACAATATCTTTGGAAGACCTTTGGTGAAAATATCTGCAAATTGGTAGCGAGACGGTACGTGTAACACTTTTACTTGACCACTAGCCACCTTTTCCCGAACAAAATGGATGTCAAGTTCCACGTGTTTCGTACGTTGGTGCTGAACTGGGTTACCGGACAGGTAAATCACACTGACATTATCACAATATACAATGGTGGCCGTGGAGAGTGGACAACGAAGCTCAAGGAGAAGGTTTCGCAACCAACACGTTTCAGAGACTACATTTGCTACGCCTCGGTATTCCGCGTCTGCACTAGATCGAGATAAAGTTGGTTGTCGTTTCAAGGACCAAGACACAAGATTGTCCCCGAAGAACACACAATAGCCTGATGTCGACCGTCTAGTATCAGGGCAGCCGCCCCAATCTGCATCCGTGTAGGAGATGAGCCTCGAGGTGGATGACGGCGTGACTTGTAAACCGAAATGTAGGGTACCACTAATATACCGCAAAACTCGACGTAGAGCATGCATGTTTTGTTCCCGTGGATCATGCATAAATAAACATATCTGTTGGACCGCATATGCAATATCCGGGCGCGTAAAGGTAAGGTATTGAAAGGCCCCGCCCAAACTTCGATACAATGTAGGATCAGGTACCGGTGGGCCGAACGACGCGCTTAATTTGGATTTGGTGTCAACTGGTGTCTTGGTAGGATTGCAAGAAGTCATGTTTGCCCGAATAAGAATTTCTCGAGCATATTTCTGTTGAGAGAGAAATAAGCCCGAAGTGGTACGCGAGACCGATATCCCTAAGAAATAATTAAGCGGACCCAAGTCTTTCATGGCAAACTCCGTACCAAGTTTATTGATGAATTCGACACGAAGGTCATCAGATGAAGCTGTCAGGATAATGTCATGTACATAAAGTAACAAGTATGCAGTTGCGGTCCCTCGCTGGTAGATGAATAAGCTATTATCTGATTTGCTTTGTGAAAAACCGATTGAAGAAATAAAACCAGCGAACCGTTGGTACCAGGCTCGCGGTGCTTGTTTAAGACCGTATAAGGATTTCTTGAGACGACAAACATGATGTGGAAAGGATTCATCGCGAAATCCTGGAGGTTGATGAATATAAACCGTCTCTTCCAATGTCCCGTGAAGAAAAGCATTCTTCACATCAAGTTGGTGTATTTCCCACTTTTTCGACAGTGCAAGACTAAGAACAACGCGAATGGTAGCCGGTTTAACTACCGGACTAAAAGTCTCCATGCAATCGATGCCTACCTGTTGAGACCTGCCATTACATACCAAACGAGCTTTGTACCTCTCAAGGGCACCGTTAGAGTGATATTTATGAGTAAAAATCCACATACAACGAATAATATTAACGTTCATAGGCCGCGGAACTAGTTCCCATGTGTCATTTTTAATTAGTGCATCAAACTCATCAATCATAGCTTTGTGCCAATTAGGATCACGTTGGGCATCAATGTGAGACTTAGGAAGAGGTAAGATATTGGACGAGGCACCAATGAAAGCGTATTTAGGATTTGGTTTGACAATCCCGTTACGTCCTCGAGTGGTCATCGAATGGGGAGAAGGAGGTGACGGTGGAGAAGGAGGTGACGGTGGAGAGGGTGAAGAGGGTGGAGAAGGAGGTGACGGTGGAGTGGACCGTGAAGAGGATGGAGTAGGCGTTGGAGAGGGGGGAGTAGATGGAGAGGAACTTTGTGGTGTAGAAGAGGGCATAGATGGAGAAGGAGTGATGGTGGTGGTAGGTAGTAAGGATTGAGAATTAATAGGTGGGTTGAAAAGTGGGTTATATGAAAGTGAATCAAGGGGCTGTGAAGAAGTTTGAGAATGTGGTTGAGAGTGGGTTTTGGTGGTGGAGTAGGGGAATGTGTTTTCGTCAAAAGTGACGTGTCTAGAAATAATAATTCGTTTTTGAGAAATATCGTAGCATAGGTAGCCACGGTGGTAGGTTGGATAACCTAAAAATACACATGGGGTAGATCGAGGAAGGAGTTTATGGTGGGGTTCGGTGTTATGAGGAAAGCATAAGCAACCGAAAACGCGTAGATGAGAATAAGACGGGATTTTCTGATACAATAGAGAAGTTGGAGAGCAATAGTTGATGACTTGAGACGGAAGAATATTATAGAGGTATGTGGCCATGTTAACCGAATAATGCCAAAACGTGGGTGAGAGATTAGCGTGTAAGAGTAACGTACGAGACATGTTGTTGAGGGTTCGTAACTTGCGTTCCGCTTTACCGTTTTGGGAAGAAGTGTAAGGACAAGAAAAACGAAAACGGATGCCATGTTGGTTACAAAGTTGATGAAACATGGAATTATTATATTCTCTCCCGTTATCGCATTGAAAGGTTTTTATTTCTTTGTCAAATTGAGTTCGAATGTATTGTCGAAGTCGTAAGAAAAATGAGAAAGTTTGAGACTAGCGTTCCATCAGAAAAACCCATACAAAGTTTGTATAGTCATCCAAAAACAAAAGATAGTACATATGGCCACTCATACTTAGAGTCGGCGAGGTCCATAGGTCGCTATGTATGATATCGAAAGGTGCAATAGAGTTAGACGTAGACGGAAAGAAAGGCAATTTATTATGTTTACCAATTTGACATGAAACACAAATACCCGGAAAATTAAAACTATGACTAGAAATAAGATTGTCACTACGTAATTTGCTAAGGATAGTAGAGCCGGGGTGGCCAATACGAGCGTGCCAAAGAGAGGTGGTGGCGGCTAGAAAGGTTGATGGCGTAGAAGACGGTAGACCGGAAGATGGAATTCGATAAAGATCTCCTGTGCTGTTACATCTCATAAGATGAGTCCCCGTATGTAGATCCTTCACACAAAAACCGAAAGGGTCAAATTCTACAGAAATAGAATTATCCTTTGTAAACCGACGAACTGAAACTAGATTTTTAATAATATTAGGAACGAGAAAAACATTGTTTAGTGAAAGAGGAGGATAAGGTGAGGGTAATTTAGAGTTGCCATATGCAGTGATAGGAATAGAATTACCGTTACCCACTATAATATGACGAGGATTGCACAAATTAAAAAGATTAGAGAACTTACCGGGATTGGACGCTATATGAGACGTTGCCCTAGTATCCATGTACCAATGGTCATCGGGAGGATTTAACGACATGGTTTGGAAAGCCGCATCGATGTCGGTAGGAGTGTAAGATGGCGTGACCGATGTGTGATGTACTTATGGTGGACGGGCACCTAAAATACCACGACCGGAGGTCGGGCGTTGAGCATGAGGCGAGCGAGGAGTCCACCCGGTTGTCGGATATTGGCAAGGGGGAGGTTGCCAATGTGTCCATTGTGGTTGATTCCAATATTGAGGTCCATAGTGGTGCCATGAAGACGGACTTCCCCGTCCACGTCCCCGTCCTCGGTAGTTACCACGACCCGAGCGTCCCCGTCCCCAATGAGAAGACCCGGAACCGAAACCGTAAGATGCCTAAAGATCCGGTTGTGGGGAAGGTGGAGTCGAGGCGGTATTGGAGACAAGGGCAGTAGGACTACCGGCTGTAGCCTCGGTTTGTTTTGTCTTGCGTGCCTCTTCAAGTGCAAGCATGCTCTGAGCCCTATAAAATGGAGGTAGTGGATCGGTTTGTTGAATGATGGTAGCAACACCATCATAATTTTCGGTCAGTCCCGCAACCAATTGTAGTACAAGACGTTGTTCAGATACCGGAGAACCAACGTTAGATAGTTGGTCGGCAAGCATTTTAAGAGCTTAACAGTAGGGATGAGCTCGGTACCGGACCGGTACCGAACCGGTACCAAAACCGGGTAGTACCGAAACCGAGAGCGGAAAAAATCAATACCGAATACCGAACCGATAAGAGAAATTCGGTACCGGTACCGATACCGGTTCGGTACCGGGATTTTCGGGACTAGAACCGTTTGGTACCATTTTTTGGGACGACAACCGTTTTTCACCGTTGACCATTAAACACAATAACAAAAACCAAAATCACTTGAGCGGAAACCGGATTGGAGGAGCCGATTGTGCAAGAACCGGGTTTTGGATAAATAATGGAACTGATTTTGGAGAATTGCAATATCCGAAATATGAAGAATTGCAAGAAAAAATCGACATTTGAGTGGAAAATACAAGAACCAAAATATGAAGAATTGCAAGAAAAAATCGATATTTTTTTTAAAACTTTTTAAATTGCGTACGATAAAAATATAACTATGAACTACAAAATACCGACTTAAAGTAATAAATACAACAAATGGTTAAAACTAATCCGATAAAAACTAATTATTACATAAACAAACTAGAAAATTTGAGTTTTTATTTGTTACTTATAAATACATAAAATATTTTTTATTTAAAAGTGGCGGATAGCGGGTACCCAGTGGGTAACGGTTCCAAAAAAGTGAGAACCAGAACCGGAACCGGTCCTGATCGGTTCCGCGTTTTAGGAACCGGAACCGAAACCAATCACATCGGTTCCGGAACCAGCTGTTCCAAAGCGGTTCCGGTTCCAAAGGCGGGTACCCGGTTCCGATGCTCACCCCTAGATTTTATATTAGAGATGGTGAGAGCAGGGTGACAGGTTGGAGATTGATGGTTGTTGGAGTTGGTTTTGTCTGGGTCAACCATACTGACGAGAAAAGAATGAAGACAAGAAAAAGATGAATATCAAAGTGGGTAAAGAAAAAGATGAAGATCAAAGTGGGTATGCTCTGATACCATAAAAGTGTTTCCAATGTGTCTCCATTATATTATGATAGCCATATTTATACATGAAGATTCCATCAGTTATCCCATCACAATGCATGATCCTAGGTAACCTACAATCAATCCTAGGTAACCTACCTTACTTACATGAAATCATAAAAGGCAATATGATATACATTGATATATACATTGATATTTCCTAGTGTATCTAATATATCTAATAATATTGTAATTGATGCTTTGTGTAACCTTGAAAGAAGAACTTATATCACTTTATTAAGAGAAAACACAAACTCAGAATGTTTGATTTTGTTGTTAAATGCATCTTTTGTAGAGAGAACGCACATAACCAGACGATGTGACATTCGTGGGAGCAATCCTTGCGTGCACCCATGGAGGGTTGGTGAAGAAAGGCCGAGAACTCTTTAAATCAATGAAGAACGACTTCTCCATAAATCCCAAACTCGAACACTATGGAATGGATGCATGGTTGATCTACTAGGTTGTGCTGGAGAACTACGCTTATACAAACTATGCCAATGAAACCCGACTCAGTAGTCTGCTAGGGGCATGCAGTTTGTTTAACAATGTTGAACTAGCTGATATTGCAGCCGAACATCTCTACAAGATGGAGTTGCTAAGCTAAGGAAGATGATGAAGGGTTCTCGAATCATAAAGGCAGCCGGATATAGCTTCATTGAAGAAGGAAATCAAGTATATAAGTTCATTGTAGATGATAGATCACATCCGAGATCCGATAAAATCTATTGGATACTAAACGAAGTTTCTTTAAAGATGAAGATACAACCATTTTCGAGTGTTTTGGGTGACAATGTTTTTTAAATTCGTGATCTTCTTTCTAACAGGATTCTAGGCATTTTTTTGGGTATGGAAACTTTTGTTATGCAGTGGCATTCTTAAACCCGTTTCATATTTCATCCTGACTTCCTGAGTATTATTATTTTCTAGTATCAAGATCTCGTCAATGGTTCAAAGCAAAACGAATAACACATTGAAAGATTTAAGGTATGATCATCGACATATTTACATTATTTCTTTTAATCGTTAATACGAATGTTCTTCAAGATTTACACACCGGATCCGACTTCATGCCATCGGATATTTGAAAGCAAAGAAAGTAGCAAAAAGGGCTCCTAACATACATATCTATATGTGCGCTTTTCGCTTTCTAACTTTACACCAACTTTATCTTTGTCGTCCGTTTTCTACTTCGTGTGACGATTTTGAGCAATTCATCGATAAGGATGACAGGTGTGGAAACCAAGATAACGAAAACCCATTAGTTCAAACCCAACAGAACGACACCAAACACCTGTGCCAGGAGAGGAACATAGAGAATAAGAGAGTGAAGCCCAAAGGAAACAGCCATGGCAACAAGAAGGGAAGGGTTCTTCCAAGGTGGCATTGTGAACAACTTGTTGTCTTCTGAAAGGGTGTTTAGGGAATTAAACATCTCGATGGACAACAATACGGATAGCGATAACGTCATCTCTTTGACTTTTCCGGTGGTGAAATAGTCGCACGGGTTCGAGAAATTCATCACTTGGTTGCCGCCAACTGCAAATGGTGTAGCTGAGAAATCCGGCCACAAGGAGCAGCCTCCCCAGTTTCTGAGCTGAGATACTTAAACAAGCATATGCCCGTCTCCTGTTAAATCGATACCCATGAACGATGGTTGTGTGTACCATACAACAAACACACCGACAATTGCAATGCCCAAATAACAACCAATAACCTGCCGTTGGTAAAACCAAATAGTGTAAGTTAATCTAGCCAGCCCAACCCACAAATAAAAGCTTAGGAGATGTTTGCTTGGTTTTTCATCAAGTCTTGTATAGATAAAGCTGTCTCTGTGGATTAATCTGTCCGTCCGTATAGATCGATTGAGAAGATTTTTTTTTATAGATTGGAAAAAACTTGGCTTTCTGCATAAAGCTCCCCTTAGAATCTTACTGAATAAACAATTTTCTATATCAATAACGGAACACAAGCCTTTTAAGAGCAGTGGGAAAAATAAAATTTTAACATTATGGACTAAGTTTTACCTACCTAGTTGCTAACAAATAGGCCCTATGTCGGCTACTGGGATTTTCCTGGTTGTTTAAGTACACCCCACGATTAAAAAAAAGGACTATAAGGATGGTTTTGATTGTAAAACGAGGGAGACTAACCAAGTAATGAAACAAAACCCACGAATTTATAAGGGTGTCGATGCTTTTACGAGGCGGTTTCTTCATTATATCAATATCGGCCGAATTAAAACCAAGAGCGGTAGCAGGTGGACCATCGGTAACCAAATTAACCCACAGAAGCTGCACGAGGATCAGGCATTCTGGTATCCCGATTGCATCCGTTAAGAAAATCGATATAACCTCCCCAACATTCGATGATATCATGTACCTGATAAACGCTTTCATGTCGATCTACCTTTACCAATAGCAGAAACGATGGTACTAAAGTTATCGTCGACTAGAACCATATCCGACGCCTCTTTAGCAACCTTGGTTCCGGTAATCCCCATAGCGATTCCGATATCCGCAAGTTTTAAAGCCGGAGCATCATTTACACCATCTCCGGTCATGGCTACGACTTCACCCATATCCTTAAGCATTTGCACGATCTCTTGCTTATGCCTCGGTTCTGCACGAGAGAACACTTTCCCCTCGGGTTTCGACAAAATATCCCATTGTTTCAAAGAAGAAAGTCCCGTGAATTCTTTTCTGGTGAAACTTTTACCTCCAAGATCCTCGCCTTCATTGAATAATCCAATTTCCCGACAAATGGACTCTGCGGCCGACTTATAATTTCCTGTTATCACCAACACTTTTATTCCGGCTCCACGACGATCTTCAATCGCAGAGTGCACTTCATCGCGTGAAGGGTCCTGTATAAATGGAAGAACAGAATCATAAATGCTTATCAAAATGAGGTCGGTTTCAATAGAAACGTAGCAAGTTGTATCGGCCAACTTCTTGTGGCTAGGATGATGTTCGCCATCATAATCAGAAAGCTCACCAAGATTGTCTTTATAATCCAAGCCTAAACATCGCCACCCTTTTGAACTCATTTATGCATGCCTTGAAAGCAATAGTTGCCTACAAGCCTCATCCATCGGAACAACAGACCCGTCCGCTAGCTGAACTTGTGAACTACGCTCTAGTAGACTCTCGACTGCACCCTGCTCAACGGTTTTTAATTCAAGTGCTAAGAAAATGATTTAAAATCTAGTTGATAAGTTAGTTGTTGACTGATAAACTAGTTGATAAGTTAAACTAGTTGATAGGCTAGATGAAAGTGTAAAATGATTTTTTTGAATAAGCTATCAAACATGGCCCTAGAGATCGGGGTTGTTGGTGTTACCTTGACAAGCAACCGATTCTGACCGGATGGCTCACGTATAATAACACTCATGGACTTATGGAAGTGGTCTAATTCCAACGTGCCAAGCCTCTTTGATCTCTTCGTCCACCATTCACAGCACCCTACACCCCGTATAAACACAAAATAGGCTATTACCGACGGCTAAAACCGTCGGATATGCCCTTTACCGACGATTTTCCGATAGGAACAAACTGTCGCTAAAATGTTGGTTGGTAATGTGTAGCGATGGCTTTCCGATCTTTCTGACGATTTATTTTACCGACGACATTCTGACGGTTTATTTACGCCAGAGCGTCTTCTACTTCTAATAGGCCACGGACTATATATATATATATATAATATCGCATACAAAATCTAAAAATTCAACAATAGATTTTCTAACAAATCCGTACATAAATATCCATACGTATATCCATATAAGTCCATTTAAATCTAATATTATACCAAATTCATACCATAATCAACTAAGATATCTATACGGAACCATCAGAAGTCGACGGTAGGAATTGGCGATGTAGCATCTCTTCAATTGCCTTCATTCTATCTTGATTCTCCTTCTCACGTTGAGCACGTCAGGCGTTTCTCCTATATATATATGTTCCAATTAATTAAGAAAATAAAAAGGAACAAAAAATTTACCTCGCTTGAAGTGGAACCGACAAATGATTCATTCCACCCGCTTCGCGAACCGGTAACCACGTAGCTCGGATTCGAACACGTACCAACGCTATACATCCAACCCCTTTTCCTTCCTCAATATCTCCAAGTGGATGGATGCTATTGTCGGGTCCGTACTTCTCAATCGTTTCATGGACATAGTCATCCTACGATAGATTAGAATGTTTAATAATCAATCAACATATAGTAGACACTAGCAAGAAAGAAAAATTCGGTAGAAGAACTTTGACACCATTTAAGTGCATAAATCTGAGAATTGTTCAATCCCCATCTCAACCACAAATCTACAACTCCACTCCAATCCCCATCCAAAAGAATTACTATGCAAAAAACCAACCAAACAAATCAATGGTCACTTAGGACCTGTTAGTTAGCAGGTTATTGAGCTTAATGGGACTTAGGGCATGTTTGTTAGCAACTTAATTAGCCTAATGAGACTCATAACTTATACATGACTGTTTGGTAGTGGCTTAATGGAAAAACAGTCATTTAGGACCTGTTTGTTAGCAGCTAATTGATCTTAATGGGACTTACTAATCCACACAGACAACTTTATCCATGCAGGACTTAATGGAAATCCAACCAAACAGCCCTTTACAGCTTATTGAGCTTAATGGGACTTATTAATCCACACAGGCAAATTTATCCATACAGGACTTAATGGAAAACCAACCAAACAGCCCCTTACAGCTTATTGAGCTTAATGGGACTTATTAATCCACACAGACAACTTTATCCATGCAGGACTTAATAGAAAACCAACCATATAAATGATAAATGATAACAATTGATAACAATAAATCTGCAAGAGTTTTTGGTCAGAACATACCACTTGAGATCAAGATGTAGCCTATTTGCATCATTTATGCTCTTCTACAATCTCACAAAGATCTAAATCTGCAAGAGTTTCCTTGCCAAACAACATGAACCCAATGGTTGCCTGCAAAAAGAACGATCTTTTTAAGTTCAATCAAACTTCCAAGAATACCCTTCTCAAAAAGGAGCTTCCTTTATAGTTCTACATTTCAAGATTTACATTAAAATGACCAATTAGTCCTTCAAGTTCAAGTGTGGTTGCCTTCAAAAGAACCATATTTTTTAAGTTCAATCAAACTTCCAAGAATACCCTTATAGGAAAGGAACTTCCTTTATAGTTCTACGTTTCAAGATTTACATAAAAATGACCAATTAGTCCTTCAAGTTCAAGTGTACATGAATCTTCCGTAAAGGGCCCAGATAAAATTCGAATAGTTTATCGTAAAAGAATCCCCGAAGGTTTTATTGATCGCCCTTTTGTCTTAGCTGCAACTAGCTTTTGATCTGAAAGTGAAAGCAATCTTTTATCAAGAATCTCCAACTCATGACCACCTTCATGCTCTTCTTCAAAAGTTTTATCTGTTGCTTCTTGTTTCTCCTTCACTTCTTGAAATATTTCTTCCATATCGTCATCAGTTATGGGCCTTGGTTTGTTAATATGTCGCTTTTGCAAATTTATGAAAAATGGCGTCGGCTTTTGTTTGTAAATGTAGAGTGGCTTATTGAAAAAGCCAAGAAGAAGAAGAAGAAGAGCTTACGTGTTTCCAACCATTCGTCCAACGAATCCTCCTACCCCATCACATGCTCTTATGAAATTGTGGAGTTCCCCATTTAGTGTTCAATGCAAAAAGACATATCCAGGATAGAGAGGCTTTGGTTTAACTGAGATTGAACCGTTCTTTAACTTCTTTTTCTCATTAACAGCTGCTGCATATACCTGCCATGAAATCAATAATGCATCAAATATACTTATCATTAGCTTCTTTTCTTCCACAATGTCAATTAGGTAAGATATGCCTGTTTGTGTGCAGCGTAATGAGCTTAATGGGACCCACAACTTATTTGGTCAGCTATACATGATTGTTTGGTAGTGGCTAAATGATATAGAAAATGGCTTATTCAGTAAGCTTATAGGGGGGGCTTAATGCAGAAAGCCAAGTTCTTTCCAAACCTGCCCTCTCAATTAAAAAAACACAGCTCATTTCATCTATTAAAAAACCTCCTAAACAAAAACCTTCACAATATATAAAGAGAGATTAATCTACACATACAACTTTATCCATACATGCCCTAATGAAATATGAACCAATTTATAAGGTTGTTTTAAATATAAAAAACAAACAATCTCACACACAAAGATTTACATGGTGAACACATACAAGTATTCCTTATAAGAGAAAAATAATGCGGAATATGAAAGAAAAAGTGAAAAATATATATTTCCTAAACTTGAAACACACTATTTACAGATCCTAACAAAAGACTTTAATTTAAACAAATATATTATGATTGCCAACATAAAAAGGAAGTTTTAATGTACACCACAAATATTTCACCTTCTGCCAGGAGATGAGCTCCCTAAGTGATGGTCATGTTATAAAAGCAAACCTATGCAGACAAGTGTCCCATTCAACTTATTCATATATTATATTATTATTGCTTAAAGAATTGGTGGGTTGTTGTTAAGACGAAGCCAAGAGGAATACAAATTAGGCATTAAGCAGTGGGTGGTTGGTAAATTTCCATATAGATATTTCTAAGGAATTAAGTTATGGGACTTGGAGATTTCTAAGGGATTGAAGCCGGATATAGTGGCGTATAATTTTATATTATATGGTTGTTGTGTTGCTGGAGAATTGAGTAAGGCAATTGAATTGCGGGATGATATGATAAAAAGAGGGTTTCAGCCGGGGGTTCCGCTACCCTGTTAGCGGATGGGGTCAAGAGGGACCGCCCCGAGAGAAATTTTTTTTCTATATAAAATTATGATGCAGGGCTCTTGAATATTTTCTTTTGATGTCATAAGGAATCTTGGGTTGAAACACAATTGTGGTCGACGAGATACGCTTTGGTCGGGATCTGCACGAAGTTCTCGAGTCATATATGTTCAAGAAAGATTTATGTCGAGTCTTATAGACTCGAGAGAATATATGTCGAGTCATATGGACTCGAGAAAACATGAGTCGGCTCAAGCATGGGTCGAGAAGAATGGTTGTCGGGGGTAGTGTACTCGAGAAATAAATTTATCGGGCAAAGTGGAGTCGAGAAAAAAGCTTAGGAACTTTTGAAGGCAAATTTGTCGGGTCTTTGAGGCTCGAGAAAATCACTTAGGAAGATGTGATAGCAGGACTTGTTGGGTCCATAGGGCTCAACATAAAAATATGTCGGGTCAAGTTGTCTTGATAAGAATTGTTAGGAAACCCAGAAAAACTTTGTTGAATACTTATGAAACCCAGAAAAACTTAGGAACAATTAGGATTTCGGCTGCTTTAACCCTTTCCTCCATCACAGATATTTTCGAATCTCAGGTGATTAATAGATCCAAACAGATCGATTTATCAATATCACCTTGAGCAGCATGAAACTTCAAGTGATATGAAATCGACAAGATGAAACAATATGGATATTCAATTCGAACACAATAATAAAACTTCCAGATTGAAAAGAACCAATAAACCAGGAAAACAGATCTGCAGTCCCGATATTCAAAAGCGACGCATAGTGAGAGAAAAAAAATAAGAATACTCGATAATACCTTGATCTTGCTGAATATGATGACCGTATCAAATCATATGGATTCAATTTCGGCTCTGATACCGCTTGTTAGGTCCGATTCAACAAGATCAAAAGAGGAATCATACATAAATCATTGAGTCGTATGTTTTATTGATGAAAGCATTAAAGAACTACAAACGCGAAAGTACTTTAGACGACTCTAATTAACGAAACCTCTACCCTAGACTCCTTTATATACTAGTTGTCTATTACATGGTAAGCCCAAGCCCGTAAGATATTTAACATAATAAAGAATATTACAATCAATCATTTCCTTCTTTATAAAACTATCCTAACTTAGGACTTTTGGTCCTATCAGCTAAGCTTCGATATAACGTTGGATCCGAATACCGAGGACCCGAGGAGGCACTTAACTTGGCCTTAGTATCAACCGGAGTTTTCGTGGACTTGCAAGAAGTCATATTAGCTCGTGCCAAAATTTCTCGAGCATACTTTTATTGAGATAAAAATAAGCCAGGTGAGGTTTTAGACACGGAAATGCCCAAAAAATAATGAAGCTCACCCAAGTCTTTCATTGCAAGTTCACGACTAAGCTTCGTGATGATATCTCGTCGTATGTTTTGTATAGACGCGGTAAGGATAATATCATCAACATAAAGTAGTAAATAGGTAGTGTCAGTTTCGTTTTGATACACAAACAAGCTATTTTCATATTTGCTTTGTGAAAAACTGACCAATGTAATGAAATTGGCAAACCTGTGATACCAAGCTCTAGGTGCCTGTTTCAAACCGTATAATGACCGTTTGAGCAGACATACATGATTTGGCAAAGACTCATCTCGAAATCTCGGTGGTTGGTGAATATTAACTGTTTCTTGTAAGGTACCATGGAAAAATGCATTCTTCACGTCTAGTTGATGGATGTCCCAGTTTTTGGTCACATCAATGCTCAATATCGTCCGGATGGTTGCCGGTTTTAACCACCGGGTTAAACGTTTCCATGCAGCCGATGCTCACCTGTTGAGACCTGCCATTACAAACCAAATGGGATTTGTGTCCCTCAAGTGCACCATTAGACTGAAATTTATGAGTGAAAATCCACATACATCGAATCGCATCGACGTCCAAACGTCCAGGGACAAGCTTCTATGTATCATTTTTAATTAACGTATCAAACTCGTCTATCATAGCTTTGTGCCAATTAGGATCACTTAAGGCATCTACATGAGATGTAGGAAGAGGAGATATTGAAGGAGAAGTGGAGATGCATACATACTTAGGATTGGGTTTAAGAATCCTATGTTGGCTACGAGTGATCATTGGGTGACGGAAGTTGGAGTAGGATTTTGGTTGTTAACCGAGGTGGCGAAGAGTGTGACGTGGGTGAGGGGCTGGAAAGTCGAGGAGGGCTGTTAGAATTTGTGTTGGAAGATGGTGGGACAGATTCATGGGTGGTCGACGATGGATGGGGCGAAGGTGAAAGGGGTTGATTTGTGGGAGGGTGTGCACCGACTGTGATGGGAATGGAGACGTAAAAGACGGAATGTCATGAGTATGTGTAGAGGTGGTAGTAGATGATTAATGTGTAGAGTAAGGAAATTGATTTTTGTCGAAGGTAACATGGCGTGAAATAATGAACCGTTTTTCAGAAAGATCATAACACAGTTAACCCGGTGATTAGTCGGGTAACTTAAAAAAATGCGTGGAGTAGATCGTGGAAGAAGCTTATGTTGAGGTTTGGAAGTGTGAGGAAAACAAAGACACCTGAAACCCGAAGATGAGATTATGATGGAATTTTATTATAGAGAAGAGAGGTGGGAGATGAAAAAGTGATCACTTTTGACAGTAGTATGTTGTGTAAATATGACGCCATGTGAATCCCGAAATCCCAAAAAGAAATAGGAGATGAGCATGTAGAATAAGAGTTCGACATATATTGTTTAAAGTTCGTAATTTCCGTTCCGCTTTACCATTTTGAGAGGATGTATAAGGACACAAAAACAAATATGAATCCCATTTTCGTTGCATAGATTATGAAAATGAGTATTGTTGTACTCACGACCATTATCACACTAAAAACTTTTAATTTCGGCGCCGAATTGAGTGTGTATTTATTGTCGAAATTAGAGAAAAAGGGAAAAAGTTTGATTTTTATTGGCCATCGGAAACGTCCATACAAAGTTATTATAATCGTCTAGAAATAATAAGTAATATTTGTGACCACTTGTACTTACAACTGGTGACGTCCAATCGTTGCTATGGATGATACCAAATGGTGCAATAGGTTGGGCATAGATTGAGAAAATGTAATTTATTTTGTTTGCCAAGTTCACAAGACGAGCTAATACATGAAAAAGGATCACTAGAACTAGAAATAAGATTACGACTACGTAAAGATTGAATAATGTTTAGTCCTGCATGACCAAGACGAGCATGCCAAAGTGAGGTTTTGACGACGACGGAAGTTGACGACGTGGAATGGTTTGACTTGAAGGAACATGGAATTGGGTAGAGATCACCCGAACTATTGCATCGCATTATACCATTCCCCGTCCATAGGTCCTTCACAGAAAAACCAAACGGGTCAAAATCAATTGACACGTTATTATCTTTTGTACACTCACGAACCAAAATCAAATTTTTAACGATGTTGGGAACAAAAGTACGTTATTTAAAGAGAAAGGAGGATAAGGAGACCTCAAAGTAGAATTACCAAATGCGGTTACCGGGATGGAAGTGTCGTTTCCCACCATAATATGATAAGTAATACGAGAATTAAAAACGTCAGAAAGCTTACCCGTGTTAGACGCAATATGTGATGTCACTCCCGAATCCATATACCACTGATTATCCGGGGGTTGAAGTGTCATAGTGTTGAAATCTACGTCAATCTCGGTTGGCGCATAAGACGAAGGTGCTAAATTTGATAAGCTTGTTGAGGTCGCACACCAAGTATACCTACATCTGGATTACTCGAGCGAAATATGTGGTAGTAGGCCTAAAAGTCCATCCCGCTGTAGGATATGGGCAAGGTGGCGGATACCACTGCCACAGCCGTGGTTGCCAATTTGGCAGCCCACCGGATTTCCATTGTCTGCGTCCAACACGATGAGATCGACTGCCGCGATGGCTAGTCCGACTTTTGCGACCAAATCTGCCACCTCTACCTCGATAGGAGCCTCTATTTGAGTCACTCGAACCATGTGACTGGGAAGTTGAGTCGAAGAGTGGAGATTTAGATGGGTGTGTTGGATTACCATTTGTGACAAGAGCCATGCGCTCATCGCATTAGTCTTGGCTTGCTTTGTTTTTCTTGCTCTTCAAGTGAGAGCATACTTCTAGCGAGATAAAATGGAGGGAGAGGATCCGTTTGTTGAATGATGGTGGCTACCCCATCATATGCTTTTATCAAGCCGGCGACAAGCTGCAAAACTAGACGACTCTCCGAGAGCGGAGAACCGACATTGGTTAATTGATCTGTCAACATCTTGAGTGCTTGGAAAAAGGCGGATACGGAAGAAAAATCTTCTTGCTTGATGTGTGAGAACTGTTGTTCCAAGTACACCGCACGAGAAGATTTGTTGTCTTGGAAATTTTTTTTCAAACGATTCCATGCAACCTGGTCCATGGAATCTGGTTCGAGAATGGTGTGGAGCAAATCGTTGGATATAGTTCCATATATCCACTATAAAACGACCGCATCTAGACGGGACCAAAGATTAGGTTCAACGGTATCATCACGTGGTGGGACAATGTGATCGATCACAAGAAAAGCTTTGGCGTGAATTCTAAACAATTCAACCCCGGAAGTGTACTATACCATCATTAACAAACATTTGTGGTGCTTTCATGTTAACAGATAGATAAAACACATTGTGAAATTTTTAAAACCTATCAACAAAGCGCCTAATACTCTTGACAATTTGTGTTTACTCTGGTGCTAACATGAAAAAACAATTAATTAAATGTGTTTACAAACAATTTGTGTTTATGATGGTGTTTTACTTACAAACACGTTTGCAATTCCAATATCACCTTTGTTGAGAACTTCACACCTATCTTGGTCGCAGAAAATACAACAAGCAGCAACAACCAGCGCCTAAAATTTATATATTTCCAGTCTTTGATCAAATTGATAAAAATGAACCTGTCTATTCAAAGAACTTAATGCAGCAAAACCTGAAGGATTCAAGTTAAATATTATCTACCTGCACATTATCTCATTCCAAATAAGTTGGTGTTAATTATGGTCAATAATGTTCATTTATATGTCTTTATTGGAGGGTGCCAATAGGTAAACGATCAAACATTTGACTTAAAATACATGCCAAATGATCTTACAAATAGAGTATAAGAATTTGACTTACTAGAGTGATTATAGTGGTATAGAGCGACCCGATGATACGAGTGGTTGTGACAAATGCAAATAAATGAAAGAGGTAAAGATTAAACCAACAGTTTAACTAATGCTCCTTCCTTCCCCTAAAGAAACATTTTTTTTCATTTCTACAATTCCAAACCATTTTGCTTTCAAGTTCCAAACATTGACATGGATTTTCAGTTTTTGTCTTGATGCTTTTTTATTTCAAAATCTTTCAAGAGAGGCGGCTGATGTGGCAAAGGAATTAAAGAGGGAAATGAAGATATTCATCCAGGCGCATAAATGCAAGTTTAGATTGCATAATGGGGAGTACGGTTGTAATTTAGATCCATGATGTGTCTTCATTCTGTTTTTTTGGTTTTTGTTTGTTTGGTGGTTGGCTTGGCTTGTGGGTTGCTTGTTGTTGTGTGGGTCTGGTTGCTCCTTAAGTCTGGGTTTGTCCTTTCTAAGGAGTAGTCTTGTTTTGTTTATTCTTTCTTTTTAATATATTGCAGAGGTACCGTCCTCTTTCCACTAGCTTAACCGATTTCCACCGGAAACCAAAAAAGTTTAAGTCTTAGAGGGGCGTTTACTAAACACTTACCTAGGTAAGTGCTTACCGGTTCAATTACATTAATGGATGAAAATAACCAGGACCGAAAATCTTATCTAGTAAGAAGGAAGACAAAGATTGAGAGTATTACCCGATTAGGGCTTGCTGGATTATCTTACCATCAATCCATTTTGGTGGCCCGGAATGTTACCCCATAGGGTAAGCAAAAGTGGTGACACTTACCAATAAACGCTTACCTGTCAAGTATTTGGTAAATGAACCCTTATTTTAGGATAAAAAGGTAGCTTCCTTCCCACATGAAAATCAAATAGTTGTTCTTTTTGGAAAATAATTGGGTGTGACAGAGAGAAAGATGACGAATGCAAGAAATAAAAGATTTGCAACAACCAAATACCTATTTTGTTGTAGGTATAAAAGTTTCTCAAGTGGCTTGGAAAAATATGCAAAATTAGCCATGTTAAATGTATTAGTCAATTTAGATAATAATATATACAAAATGATCAGTGAAACAAAGTTATTTATGTATATATTTTTTTAAAGAAGTGAATGTTTGAATTAGGACGTGTCTAACCCATATCATCTTGTTAGCGTAGCTTTAAAAAAAGTGATCAACGTATGAGAGTCCTTGCCATGAATCTCACAAGGTCATGAAGAGGTTTTACTTATGTAGGTCAACCATACCATGGGACAATTAACCATATGACAAAAAATAAAAGATACATAAATCTGCCATAGAAAGTACGTTAACCATTCGGAGGATAGATAAATAGCCTTATTAACGAATGGATCATACTAATGTCAGCAAATTGTACTAAAAAAAACTAATTTTCGGACTCTCTAGATAAATAAGAACATGATAATCAATGAGTGAGTACCAATTGTAACTAAATGAAGTTGAGCCGGAAAAAAAGTGAAACACATAATTTGACAGAGAGCTATAAAAATATAACCTCTTATTTAAGTTGATTTTGTGCAATTGTCTTGAAGATGTCTCTACGCTTCTCAAACGTCATAACTCTGATGAATACACTTCCCAGGGCACCGCCAAGTAGGTGTTCCTACATTAACCCAATTCACAGAAAAACAATTGACCGATCTACTTTTGAATACAAATATACAAATACATACATATACACACAAGTTATACATTTTTTGCACTTTCTTCTTTGAATTCTCTATTATTTATCTATTCACATATCATGATATCATGATAGCGTGACTGAATTTAAGCTTCTATTTTCTATAGCAATTAAAATGCCGTTGAGAACTTTACCTTACAAACTTAGATGAAGGTATCCGAACAATGTCATGGTACTCTGCTTCTTCAGGATTCCAGGGGTTCTCACTATCAAGGTTTGGCGCAAAATAAAAAATGATGATGACATTATCCAAAAAACCGAAGGGGGGAAGTAAAAGGAAGTTGTACTCATACCGGTCCCTCCTTGATGAAAAGTACCACATCTGAACTTAACACTCCGTGAGTCTATCGAACAATTAGAAAAGATTTAATATACTTTGGTTCAATCAAGTGGGTTTATAATTAATTGCAAGAATTATCGATTTGTGAAACTGGGTTTGCCATATTTCATCAAAAAGATTGTATATTTGATAAACAAACACATGTATCTTGTTTCAAACAATCTTGATAATTAACCAAGTTAGAAAAGACTTACATTTCTCCGTTGCTCTCAAGCCCTATCAACATTACCCGCACCGTCGGCCTGACCGGTTACAAAATCCACTACTACGATAGAAGCCCGATTATCACCAACCAACGAGTGAACAGACGGAAATTCGCAATTAGCCGGACCCACCTGCCATACCTGATTAAATGTCGTCCCATCATTAGGCAACACCAACGTCGCATAAATCATTGGGGAGTACCATCACAAGACCGAAACTCAAAGGAATTGTCGAGGGTCTTGTCATGATCGCGCACTCGATGAAAGAGCTTTACAGCGGCATTGCCCTTCTGAAGAAATGATAGTAGCTTGTTGTTTTATAGGCTTTATCATATTCAGTCGGAGCCCTGGGACTGATCTTTCCGTTGGCTTTACTACAAGAAGGGGTTCTCTTAACATGATTAGATGGATGAATGGTCGCCATCGAGCCTCTCCGTCGTTATTCTGGGCACATCAAAACTCAAGCTGATGGGTTTCACACTGGTTCCGTATTCAATTACTGATGAAGTATAAGCTCGAACCGATCCATCTATACTGGTTACAACAACAAGAATTGGGATGTTACTGATCCAGCGTGCCGGAAAGCCACACGTTGACGGTGCGGTTGGTGTTGAAGTTCCAGCGGAGATGCGAGTTCAAAATTTGAAGAAGTGAGTCGTCGAGTAGAGTAGGAGTTTTGGGGATGTGGGATAAGGTTTGATTCCAGGGGAGTAGTTTTAGGGACGTGGGTTATGGAAAGTTATTCCCAGGGAAGGAGGAGAACGCTTTACTCGGTTGTACATTAGGCATATAAATTTATACATCTTAAAATTCAATGATAACCCTTTAAGATATGAATTTGTTAAACTTGTAAATTGAACATTAAAATTTGTACCTCTTATTTTTTTCAAGAAAATCATAACCCGTGGTTTTTAATAGTATAGATATAGATATAGATATAAGTAATACATGAGGGGTGTAAAAGGAAAATAGAAAGCCAAAAATTAAGATATTAAAAAGAAAATTAAAAAATAACTTAATACATATTGATCATATATAATAAGATTTTTAAATCGAAAAATACTTGATATTGGACTCATTTCGAAGGTATTGAAGAAACGATTATAATAGTATAATTTACTACAAAAAAAACGTGTTTTAATATATTTTAGTTAATTTAAGATTATATATGTTAAAATGAAAAAGTTGTGAAATGAAAATTGAAATAAGGAAGGGATATAAACTAAATTAAATAACAAAGTTTAAGGATGTAAAGTGTAATTCAAAATTTTTAGATTAACTTTAATACTAAATCATGGAGGCTGGCATGCTTCCAAAGTTTGTACATAAGGCAACAAAAGTTATACCTCTTAAAATCCTCGACATAACCGTAGTACATGTTTTATAAGTAGTATAGATATCTATTCTCCCGATAAGTATATTCTTCTAGATGAAGTTCGTGTGAAAATATAAGTTAAGGTGATAAGTGTAAGAATGAATTTGAACTCTTGATCACTTTTAATCCCAAAACAACTTATGAATTGTGTTCAAAAGAAAATTGATCCAGTGGTTCACATTAATGTTGATCTAGGGTGAAGATCCGTTATTTCTCTTCTTACTCTCATTCTCACAGAATCCAACCTTATTCATCAATACATATTTATTATATATGCAAATACATATGCATTGATGCATATACTCACATAAATTTATTAGTTATATCCAATAATTGCTCGGACTAAAGATGGTAGACGGTTCCAGCAAGCACTAATCTGCGAATAATAGACCAGATGGGCTTGCCTTTGGTGGCTTGCTGGAAGACTCTGATAATATCATCCCAATTATCAGGGAGAACGGGAAGTTTCAGCTTGGCCTTAAGACCATTCGGAACTTGTCTAGGGACCAAGCACTCAAAGAAAAGATGATGATGAGAATCAGACCCGTTATGAATAAACCCACAAGCAAGAATAGAATAGGCTTCCCAAAAGCTATGTCTATCATGCGTCTTAAGACGTTGTTTCAAGGTAACCCAAAGAATGAAAGCATGTTTGGGGATGTTTTGCGAGAACCAAACCATGTGGTGCCAATTGACGTCCGACTTATTGGGACGGATAAAGAGCCAGACATCATGAACCGAAGAAGAAGTAAGACGACCATCCCTTTTCCTCCAAAGGAGTTTATCAGGGATGGAGGGGGAAGAATAAGAGGGAGTGATCACGGAGAATGGGGTTGGCACTATCCCTCAATGTAGGGCAAGTCCAACTACCATTAAAGATAATATCCTTGACATGAACATCAAGGAAGATAATCGCATTAAGAATACTGCGAGGGGTGATAAGCCAGCAAAGGGGGCCGACAAGGTGCCAGTTATCATACTAGGCAGATGTAGTAGAGCTATTGCCAATCTGGGAGACCACAAAGTCTCTTATCTTATCCCTCATACCCAGGATCTTCCTCCAACCCCAACCAACATCACTGTGGATCAGGGAATCCCAACAAATGCGCTCTTTAAGCCTGTAGGAGTGGATCCATTTAACCCAGAGAGAATCCTTATTGGAGAGGATTCTCCACGTGTGGGAGGCCATAAGGGTAAGATTTCAGGTGGCTAGACTCTTGATACCAAGCCCACCTTGAGATTTAGGTAAACACATGGTTTTCCAGGAGACCTTGAATTTCCCTCTTTTAAGCTCACAATGGAACCATAAGAAACCCCTCATAAGCTTCTCGATCTCCTTTGTGATAGAGATGGGGAGAACGAAGATAGAAGCCTAGTATATCTGCATCAAGGACATGACCGAAATAATAAGCTGGAATCTACCGACAAAGGGGAGAGATTTGTTACGCCAGTCGTTCAACCTAACCTTGACGTTATCCACTAGGCACTTACAATCGCATGATAAAGACGAGTAGTGATGAGAGGAATCCCAAGGTAATGGACAAGGAGGGTTCCTTCTGAAAACTGAATAATATCGTGGATGGCGCTCTTAATGTGCTGATCAGAACTACAATAAAATGATTCACTCTTTGCCCGGCTTGGGTAGGGGCCAAACACACCAGAGAACTCATCCAACGACTCTTTAATAATGCAGGCCGACTCACTATCTCCATGGCAGAAAAGGATTAAGTCGTCAGCAAAGCAGAGGTGGGTGATTTCCTGCTCCTCGCAATTCCGGTGATAGGTAAAGGTACCCATCTATGTGATTTTTCCCTTTATCATAAGGTTAAGAACCTCAATGACAAGAGTGAAAATATAGGGGGAGAGAGGATCACCTTGTCTCAGGCCTCGGTTCCCCTTAAAGTATCCATGTAAGTTCCCGTTTATGCTGATTGAGTAAGAGGTCGTGGATACACACGTCATAATCCTACCAATAATCATGAGGGGGAAGTCGAAACAGAACAAAGTGGTACGAAGGAAATGCCAATCGACAGTATCATAAGCCTTTTGAATATCAACTTTAAAGGCACAGCGAACCGGACCCCGTTGCTAAATATAACCCCACATAAGCTCTTGGACGAGAATAACATTATCCATGATGAGTCGACCCAGGATGAAAGCCGATTGGTTTTCATTGACCAAAGAAGGTAGGTGATCTTTTATGCAATTCGTAATAATCTTGCTGATACATTTATATATGATGTTGCAGCAAGCAATGGGGCGGAAACAATGACGCTAGAAGGGGCAAAAGACTTTGGATAAGGGAAAGAATGGTGCCATTTAGAGTTTTTAGGATATTTCCAGAAGTAAAAAACTCCCTAACGGCTAAGCACACATATTTTCCAACGATATCCCAAGAGGCCTTAAAGATTTTGGAAGTGAATCCGCTGGGCCCTGGGGTTTTGTCATCACCCATTTGAAAGAGATATTTCTTTACCTCGGTGTTAGACATGGGGTTAAGCATCGAGCTCGTCTAATCCGCATTAAGTTTATTAGAGAAGAGAGAAACCGGGTCACGGATGGGAGGAATGGAGTGAGGTGTACCCAAGAAGTTTTGGAAATGAGAGATGAAAAAATTAGGGACATCCTCACTATCAACCCAATGGCCATTCGCATCTTGGATAGTATCAATATGGTTACAGTTGATATGTCCCTTGACCGATTTATTAAAGAAGGTTGTGTTTTTATCTCCCTCAAGCAGCCAGTCAATTTTGGCTTTTTGCTTTAGAAACCTTTCCTCATCAAGGCATGCACCATTGTAGGTAGCCAAGTACCAACAATGCTCCTCTCAGATGGCTTCGTTTTCAGGGTCTTGATCTAAGAGATCTACACTCTGTCAAGCTCAAGCCTAAGTTTGGAAACATTAGAGTGAAGGTTACCCTGATCTTGTAGGAGCTTACAGATAGGGCCTTTGAGAAGTTTCAGATTTTGGGAAATCTTATACATCTCATAGCCAGTCAGAATAGGTTTCCAAATCGAAGAGATGGCATCTTTAAAGCCTTCCTTATGAGTGAGAAAGTTAGGAAATTTGAAAGGCTTGGGCTTCCGCGACGAACGAGAGGGGAGGTTCAGAACCACAGGAGAGTGGTCCAAGGACTGATAAGGATGGAAAGTGACAGAAGCAGACGGGAAATAAGAAATGGCCTGAGAGTTTCCAAGGACACGATCAATATTTTGAGGAGACCTTTCGTGGCGTTTGGATTCTTTGACCAAGTAAAGAAAAGACCCTTAAAGTTGATGTCCTCAACTTCAAGGTAATGGATAAAATCTCGGAAATCATCCATACCACGAGAAATACACGACACTCTAGACATGTTGTGTTTTATGTCAAGTGTGACACTAAAATCACCCATGATAAATCACGAGAAGTCCTTGGATACCTGCTTATGATCTTTTAGGGAATTCCAAAGTTGGCGGCGAGTGATATGGTAATTATCCGTGTACACAAAGGAAAGGAAGAGGGTTTTATTAGTGTCACAGATCTTTACCTGGAAATGCATCACCTGATCAGTGGCATTCAGGAGCATCATGTCAACATGAAAAGGATTCCATGCAACAATGATGTGGGCACCTCCAGGGTTAAGGGATCCGCTAGAGGCCCAAGACCAAGATCCAAACACTTTAGCACAGACATCTGGGAGATTAGAGACATGGACACGCGACTCAGGAGCGGCACGGATTTGAAGATTAGACACCCGAATAAGGTCTCTCATAGCTTTCTAATGAGATTTCTTATAGAGACCACGAGAGTTCCACGAGACTAAGCTCGTCATTGGAAAATTTGGTAAGGGGTGGAGTCCATCCTCTCGGGCTCTGGAGTAGACATAGTATCAACCTGGGAAGGTATGATGCCCCTGGTGAGGAATTGGGCGGTGTCACCTTGTCTGACTCTACCTCAATCACATCCTCCCCATCAAGGAGGTCATCCTAATCAAAAGAATCATCCACAGGCTCAAGGAGAGTCATGTAAAAGTTGTCGATTTGAAATCGTAAGATTGAAGAACTTACTGTGCGTCATTCCATATATCTGTAATCATCATTCAGGTTATAATTCATTGTTAATATGTTCCTCAATCTTTGATCGATTATTATTACTGTTGATTAATCGATATAAATTGCTTCCGCTTATACCCTGTTTATGAATTGTCACACCCCGCTAAAGCGGAAACACGAGGCGCGACAGCTCTAACGATGACACAGCCACATATTTAGATAAACAACCATAGGCATTTAGAATATAATAGAAGTTTTACATATTGTTCTTTAAGTAAAATTACAACAATCCATAATTAAAAGAAGTCTGTGCAAAAACGTTCAAGTCTTCACGCGGTACACTTTTGGATCCTTACTAAGCTTTATCTACAGAAGCTTACTTATTACCCCTGAAAAGCATGATAAAAACAAGGTCAACTACAAAGAGTTGGTGAGTTCACAGGTTTTCATATGCACAAAACAGTTTTTATGCAGTTTTCAATTCTTGTGGAACGAACGTTCACACCAAGTATAAAATAGTGAAATTTATGAGCATTTAATTAATCCTTGTATTGAGAAACGTGTCAAGGCATAATGTACTCTAGTTCATAGCAAGTATCGAGCCACCACTAAACCTTTCGACCACACAAAAATATCTTTTTATAATTCTACCTTAGCGGTGGGACTAAAACCCCACATATGTAGAACCTTTGTTTTTATAGGTATAGTGCACCCCTACCTGTAGTTTCTAGGTGGGATTGCTATCCACACCCTTACTTTGTCGGTTTTTAGGTGGGATTGTCCGTCCAAATAGCGCTATCCACAAATACCCTCGGCTCCTCACTTGAGTTAATAGTAGTGTACAAACTTTTATGTTATTATTTTACTCAAATACAAACTACTAGTGTACATGCCTTAGTGCTCATATCAACAATTTCACATTCTTTTACGTAAATCAATCAAGATTCAACTTTAAACATGCTTTTCACCCCAAAACATATAAAACATTAAAAGAGGGGCTGTAAATACTCACCTTTTAGCAAATGCTTCCAATTAAATACAAGAGACGTCCGCTTGACGCCTAACGCTTTCCTATCAAAGCAAAATACCCAAATGACCACTTATATGACTAACGATTGTAAGAGAATGCTTATAAGTCCTTATATGTCCAACTTGATTATCTATAGTCCCATTATACATAATGCACATATGCTCTTTAATATGATAATTTATACCGAAAATGTAACATTATAGTCCTTCAAAGGAATAAAATTCATAAAATCAAACATTTAAGCATTTTCATTTTCTGACAGAAACTATAGCTCTTAAAAATGGTTAGTTTAGAGTAATATCCAAAATGATAAAATTTCCCATATTTTTATATATGATACCTTACTGAGTTAAGGTCATTTTGACCAAATTTCATGCTCTAAAAAGATGTAAAAAGGGTTGAAATACTTTACACAAAACTATGTGACACAGCAGATATGGCAGATTACATACTGTTAGTAAAACAACCATTTGAGGAGTTCTACTAAATGTTTTTGAGAAATTCCAGTTGGAATGTAAACATAACACATAGAGGGAACTTATAAAAGAAGAATCACTCAATTTGGATGAGTTATGAAGGAGATATGACACCTCAAAGTTGCGTGCACACATCTGTCATTGATTGACCGATTGCACTTTCAACTTAAATAAGTTGGTTAATACCTCAAAACTTCATATTTTTGAATGAAACCAGATTCATATGAACCCTAACTCATAAAAGAAAACTTTAGAAGAAGAATCATGCAATTTGACTAAATAATCAAAGAGATACAAACATGCAAAGTAGGGTTCAATTACTGGTGAGTTCACTGTTGCACAACCAAAATGTTTTGGATGTTTGGAGGTTCAAAACTTCATATTTTTGAGTTGAACAACTTTGGTTGTAAAGATAACTCATAAACATAACTCTCAAAAGAAAAATCATCCTTTTTCATAGAGTTTTGAGGGAGTTATAGCATTTTTAATACACATGCAACAATCTATCCAGATTGTATTCTTTGCACAAAAAATTTGTTTCAAGGTTTCAAATGGTCAAATCTTCATATTTTTGAATGAGACCAAATGCATTTGAAAGCTAACTCAGTATATTGAATTCCAGAAGAAAAATCAAGTGATTTGAATGATTATTTAGAGAGTTATGGTTGTTTAAAGTAGGGTTTACCTACTGAAAAACTCCCAGATGCACATCCAACTTGTTTTGAGTGTTTAGGGGGTCAAAACTCAATGTTTTTGAGAGAGACCACTTGGATTAAAACCCCAACTCAATAAATAAACTTTTAAAAGAAAAATCATGTCTTTTGAACAAGAAAATTTACAAGAAATGGGCGACATAATCACTGATGTATAATCTGTCAGCACCAAAAATGCATTTTTATGAACCAATCCACCATGCAAATGTGTTTTTGCTTATATTTATTGTGTTCTATGTGTTTGGGTCATAGATTATCACTATCATAGATACGTTTCACATATCTTGGTGTATAATCTCCCCTTAGAATTAACAAATTCGTGGATGGTTGAAAAACAACAAAGAACACCAAAAAAATAGGGTTTTCAACAAAATTTGTAAGAAATGATGAGGGTAAAGTTGTTACCTTGTTTAATTGATGACTAGAGCTTCAAGGCTTTGATGAATATTGAATTTTGATGATGAAATGAGCTTGAATTTGGCTGGAGTTTGGATGAAGGAGATGCTCTTGGAGTGTCCCTTGAGTTTTTAGAGAGAGAGAAGGGAAAATCTTGATTTTGAAATGTAAAAATGAGGGATTTTAGAAAAAAATTGTATTTATATGTGGGGTATGGGGGGAGGCCGGCCATGGGGGGCCAAAACCATGGTGTTTCATATATTTTTTTATTAAATTAAATAAATGTAAGGCCCAAAATGTTTTAAAATGTCATTTTTCTCAATTTTGACCTTTTTCCTCAAAATGCAAGCCCAAAAGTGGTTAAATTCTATAAAAATAAAAGTTTTATATTTAAAACACTAAAACTATATATTTTATGTAATTTGGATATAAATTAGAGCATTTGGCACTATGTAGGACGTTTCAGATAATTACGGGTCCGAACCGGACTTTCTAAGCAACTATCGGGAACTCTAGAAATTTTTCGGCCAATCAAATCTAACTAACTCCTATTCTTATAACTTATCTAAAATAACACTAATAAGGGCTTAATAAATACTAATCTAGAAGCTTAAATTTGACGGATGTCACATGAATCAATCGATTAATCTGTGAAGAAGAGAATCTGGAACCAACAATTGGTATGAGAGCCTTCTAATCAAGCTTTTGATTAGTCGATCCTTCTACACAATAGATTCAGGTAATTGATGATTATTTTATGAACAGTGGGTTTTTCTCGAAGAACAGTGTTTTCGGTCTCAATTTTTGGTGATTTGATCCGATTTTGACAATATCTCATGTTTAAATTGCTTCCATTATCTTAGACTATAAGTAAGGATCAATTATTATTCAAAATTTTGGATTAATTTGAGCGTATTCAATCAGATCTGGAAAGTTTTTGAGAATTCTTTTAGGTTTTGATCATTTATGGAGATTCTCAATGATTTACTATGTTCTAATCTGATTCGAGCTCAAGAGTTTCATTATTTATGTTTCTAAACATAATATGATCACCAATTTGAAGATTTTATGAGCAGATTTGAGTTTCTATAATTTTTGAGATCGAACAGGAACTTGTCGGATTTAGAAGGGATCAGACTTTGAATCTAAATTGGAATTTTTCGGATTTAGCTACAAATCCGATCACAATCGGACTTTAGTTTTGAATTGGCCACTGATGGATTTTGGGCATCATCAACGTGGACCATGTATGAATTGGTTCCTGAATTTTGATAAACCAGAAGCTCTATACAGCTTCTGATTCATTTATAAAGAATGCCTCTGTATTTCCGAACTTCTGCAAAAAGCTGTGTAGCTTCTGGACATCCTTCTGGACCAGTACCTTCTGATATGTTTTAGCGTCCGGAACGAAGCTTCTGAATACATCTTCTGGATGATAAGCCTAAAAAAATAGTGAAGCTTCTGGAAAAGATATAGCTTCTGGGTTGCATTTTCTGGACAGCTTTTTAAGACAGACAGAAGCACTCAGAGGCTTCTGGACGGCTCTGGAAGGTCTGCAGCCTCTGATCAGAAGCACTCAGAGGCTTCTGAATACCTCTGGGATTTTATGCTTCTGCAACTTCTGGAATGCTGTATCTTCTGATTCGGTCCTCTGAATTAAGCTTCTGAATAAGCCTGCTTCTGAATGAGGTTTGATTGACACCTTCTGATTGCTTCTGATCCGAATGCTAAGTCGTAGAAGGGGGACACTGTTCTGAGCTTTTCGCGTAAAGCAAGTGTGGCATCACTCTGATTTATTGTTTGCCGCATATTTGTTCGAGAAAATCATTGTTTCATTATTTCTATAACCCAAGACAACTTCGTGCTACATTGGTCTGTTCATAGTCCTGCGATATCATTCCTTGCATATTTTCTATCGCGTATCAAGCCCTTCAGCTACTGTTCATGACTTGACTTGTTAAAGTCAAATGTTTGATTTTCTGGGTTAAATTTCCAGCTTGTGAAATTTGAAGAGTCGGATTTGAAAAGTTTCCATAACTGGGTGACTGATTCAGTATTTGATTGGATTTATTAGAAGTTTGAATTTCAGCAATCATTTCTCTGAAGATTTATTCTTGAGGCAAGAACGCTGAATGCTTGCAATCTGTGTTCTGACTTGATCACTTAGAGTATAGAGTGCTTGCAATCATTGTTCTGCACCGTTTTCTCAAGATGCTAGACTATTGAGTGTCTTCAATCATCTTTCTGTCCTGATCAAGCAGAAGGTTGAGTGTCTACAATCAGTGTTCTGGCAACTTTATTTTATGTTAGAGACTTGAGTACTGATAATCATTCATCTGATTATGAAGATTGGATCTGGATTTGGTTGGTCAATCTTCTGGAAGTTATGAGGAAATCGGCTTATTTTACCAGTTTGAACAGTTGTTGATCAAGAAGCTATGTTTTTTTTTATACTACTTCTCTTCCGAATGGTGTTTGTTATGGTTATCCAAGCTGTTGATGAAGTATTTCGAAACCCCATCCTTTGAAGATTATGAGCTTTATTCAAGGGGGAGCTTGGAAAGTTTTGAAGACCAGCGACACTAAAGTTTTCTAAATGAAAGCAAGGGGGAGATTATTTTAAGATGCTTCTTGAAGACACAAATGCTTCTTTTATAAAACTTTAGGGGGAGATTGTTAGATCTAATTAGCCCCAATTAGATAGAAAGTTTTATAAAATTAGCATAATTAATTGTAGTCCATTTAATTGTAACTGTAATTGGACTTGGGCTTGGGCTTTGAATGTAATGGGCCATATATAAGGAGTCTTAGGGTTGAGAGGAAAGGTAATGAGAGTCGACTCCTAATTTCGTGTGTGTGTTTTCCATAGTGTTCTTGGTGTAATTGCAATTCTCCAATCAATAATATGAGTTTGGATTGATTCATCTCTTCTTCTACTTAAATCTGTGTGTGTATTGATCTAACATAGGAAAGGGGAAGAGAAGAAGAGGACCCAGGGTCTTTAGTCAAAGACAGGTCACCAAGAGCCGCGAAGTGGTTGGAAGAAGAAGAGGAAGCCTTAGTTTGCTTAGTAGAAGTGTGAGATGCGGTTTTAAGGGTATTACGGTTGTGAAGGTGAAGGTCGGGTAGAGAGTCTAACGGTAGAAGAACTCTTATTGGGGGGGGGGGGGGGCGATGGGGGGGGGACCCTTAGAGAGGGGTCCCTTGTCTTCACCGAGTGATACTCCTGGCGAAGTGCGGTCTTCAGTTGGTCTTTCCTCTTTTCTTGTACTTTCTTCCCATTAGCCGTTGGGGCTCGGGTATCCTTTTTTTTGCTAGCCGAATGATTTAGGGTTTAGTGCTTAGGGTTTAAGTTGGAGTCTACCGACAAAGGAGAAGGATTTGTTGTACCAGTCGTTCAACCTAACCTTGACCTTATTCACAAGACACTTACAATCAACATGATAAAGGCGAGTAGTGATGAGAGGAACCCCAAGGTAACAGATAGAGAGGGATCCCTATGTAAACTGAATAATGTCATGGATGGCACTTTTAGTTTTCTGAACAATACTACAATAGAAGGCTTCACTCTTTGCCCGACTTGGGTAGAGGCTAGACACACCATAGAAATCATTCAACGATTCTTTCATTATCCCCATGACAGAGAAGGATAAGGTCGTCAGCAAAGCAGATGTGGGTGGTCTCATGCTCCTCGCAATTCCAGTGATAGGTAAACATATCCGTCTCCGTGATTTTCTAATAGTCGTGTAAGTTCCCATTTATCCTGACCGAGTAAGAGGCTGTGGAAACACACGTCATAATCCAACCAATCATAGTAAAGGGAAGTCGAAACCGAAAGAAGCAGTGCGAAGGAAATGTTAAACCACGGTATCATAGGCCTTTTGAATATCAACTTTAAAGGCACAGCGGGGCGGGCCCCGTTGCTTATGATAACCATGCATAAGCTCTTGGACGAGAAGCACATTGTCTGTGATGAGCTGACCCGAGATGAACGCTGATTGGTTTTCGTTGACCAAAGTGGGGAGATGATCTTTTATACGATCCACAATGATCTTGCTGATACATTTATATACGACATTGCAACAAGGGTTGGGGCGGAAATTAGTGACTCTAGACGAGGCAACATACTTTGGGATAAGGGAAATAATGGTGCTATTTACCGATTTTAAAATCTTACCGGAAGTAAAGAACTCCCTAAAGGCCAAGCATACATCCTTTCTAACGATATCCCAAGAAGCCTTAAAGAATTTGGAAGCGAAACCATCGGGCCTAGGGGCATTGTCATCACCCATTTGAAAGAGAGCCTGCTTTATCTTGGTGTCAGATATGGGGTTGAGCATCATGCTCGTCTGATCCACATTAAGCTTATTTGAGAAAAGAGAAACCAGGTCACGAATGGGAAGAATGGAGTGAGGCGTGCCCGAGAAGTTTTGGAAATGCGAAACTAAATGGTTAGGGATTGCCTTAATATCGACCCAATGGCCGTCAGCATCTTCGATGGTATCAATATGTTTACGGCTGATACGATCCTCAATCGATTTATGAAAAAAGGCGGTGTTTTTATCTCCTTCACGAAGGCAATCAATTTTGGATTTTTGCTTTAGAAACTTCTCCTCATCAAGGAAAGCACTATTGTAGGCGGCCAAGTACCCACAATGCTCCTCTCGGATGGCTTCGTTTTCAGGGTCTCGATCTAACGCGATATGAACCTTGTCAAGCTCAAGCTTTAGTTTGGAAACATTAGAATGAAGGTTACCCTGATATTTTACGAGCTTACGGATAGGGCGTTTAAGAAGTTTCAGATTTTGGGAAATCTTATACATCTTATAGCCAGTCAGATCAAGGTTACAGTTCGAACCGATGCCATATTTAAAGCCCTCCTTGTTGTTCAGGAAGTTAGGAAACTTGAAAGGCTTGGGCTTATGGGACGAGCGGGAGGGGAGGGTCAGGACCGCAGGAGAATGGTCCGAGGACTGATAAGGATGGAAAATGACGATACCAGAGGGGAAATGAGAAATAACTTGAGGGTTTCCAAGGACACGATCGATCTTTTTGAGAAGACCTTTCGTGGCGTTTGGATTCTTTGAGCAAGTAAAGAAAAGACCTTTAAAGTTGATGTTCTGAACTTCAAGGTGACAGAGGAAATCGCGGAAATTATCCATACCACGAGAAATACCCGACACCCCAGACGTGTTGTCTTTGATTTCAAGTGCAACATTAAAATCACCCATGATGAACAACAGGGAGTCCTTAGCCATCTTCTTATGAGCTTTTAGGGAAGTCCAAAGTTGGCGGCGAGTGATATGGAAATTATCCGCTTTCAAAATTAAAATCAAGTCATCAAAATCATATTAGAAGTCTCTCCTATCAATATAAAATGAAACCATTTAAACTAATAATAAATCTTTCCCACAACTCTTTTGATTTCCAAAATCATAAATAAAGTGAAAGATCAAGCTTTTGTGGATCTTTATCTCTAACTACACACGAATTACTCTCTAGATTTTTTTATACATAAACAACCTCATATGTTCAAGATCATCTTCTTGATTCATATCATTGACTTTGTAGAAATATTGTTGATCATTTGAGGATTAGCAAAGATTGGTGGCAAGAAATGGATTGAAGTTATAAAAAGATGATGGATTAAAAATAATCTCATTTGAAGGAGGTAAGCTGCGAACAACAATGGAGGTTGTGGTTATTGTGGGAGTAACGAAGAAGTATTATAATTATAAATATAATTATTGTTGTCGTTCTTTTTTTTGGTGAGCATTTTGATGGTCTCCCAAAGTGTTGGTCCCAAAAAGGATCTACAAGAGTTAAATACTAAGTAAACAGTTTGTAGAAGGGGGGTTGAATACAAACACACAAATTTTGGTTTTTAAATGAGTTTATTTCAAATAAACAAATTTACAGTTACAAGCGGAATTAGAACAAGTTAAGAACCTATTCTATTGTAACTAAGGAAACACATAGTGTGATGCACAAGAAGATGAAAGAAAGAAATGCAGAAGGTAGAGGCTAGAAGAAAAGCATACATAAAGATGAAGAAGATATCTTCATCTATTTATACCCGCTTGCATTTAATGCAAGACAAAAGGTACATGCCACGTGTCAAGCTTAGATAGGAAGCTTGTCCTTGTAAATAAGACAGCCATGCTTTTGGCCGAATATGAACAGTACCGTATCAGATATGATGGGGACATAAGAGACAAGTCGTACGTCCTTTTCTGACATGGTTCTAGGTTTGACTTTTGTGCATCGAGGATAAGATCAAACTTTAATCTTGCAGAGGAAGCTTCATTTGATCGCTGACACTGACTGTTCAAGGATGAACTTCAGTGTTGCTGAGACTTCACAAGACTTCACACTTTGAGTAGATAATCGCTGCTATCGCTGAACCGCTTCAGGTCACTTAGCTGATTATCTCTTTCTTCAGCTTTGGTCTTCGACTGTTGCTGAATGGTCTTCTGGTGTGATAGCTGATCTTCAGGTCTTCAGAGACAAGCTTGTTGATCCTTGATCTTCAGCGATCGCTGATAGCAATCAGCGTATGCTATCGCTGAATTTGAACAGAAGCTTATCCAAGGAATTTCACTAAGTATAGTAAAGGAATCATATTCAAATCACTAAGAGGAGTTATGATCAACAATCTCCCCCTATTTGATTATGATTAAGTAACATAGGAAAATTGCTTTTGAAAGATTAGTAGGGACTTATAAAATTTAAAATACATTTTCTAAGTACTAATCTGTAAAATCTTTTTCAGCTAAACTATTATCTGAATTGAGTTTCATTTATAAGAATATGAAATCACAATTTTTACAAGTAGAAGAGCTTAAAGTACATTCACTGATTGAACTTTCAGAGTGAAAGATCAGTGAGTAAAAGATAGTGTATCGAAAATAGAACTCTTATGTTCATTGTCCCTTTTACTATTTTCAGGGATCTTTTCAGTACTAGGGTGGAGTGAAGTACTTTGAATTTCATTAATTAGAATTTGAAGAATTACAGCGAAATGAAATTACAATGATAAGGATAAAGTACTTGTACACTGAAGAAATATTACAAAGGAAATAGAAATCTATGACTAGTCAGAGATGTTCTCGTTTCTTCTTTGTAGCTCATTCTCATAAAGAGTCTTCTGTCTGTTCATCAGAGGAGTATCTGACCAGCAGCGCCAAAGCATGATCTTTATGAGAGATGATGGTGCCCTGTGAATTTCTTGGTTTCTGAAAAGTCCTAAGAACCCTTCATTATCCAAGAATACCATACCAGGTTCAGGTAGTGTGATGATTTCGTTTTCTTGATATCTTCGGTCTTGAGGAAGAGAGGTGCGAAGCATTGATATATCAGGGAGCTCAAGATGACCAAGAATGCTTTGATAATCAAACTTAGTTTCATGCTCATTCTTCGAACTTGAGCCACCTTCAAAGAATCGATCTTTTCTTCTTTGATGGTTCGGGGAGAGGGGAACTTGTACATGTTGAGACATTCTTTGCGACAGAATCGATTCAACTCATCTTCTACCACATTCTTGAACTTGGATTTGGAGCCCTGAATGGCATCTCTGATTTCGAGCCATTCAGTGTATCCATATAACCTTAAGAATTTTGCTTCTTCTCTCTCTGTTCTGGATGGTCTTGTCATTCTTACGTATACCTTTGGACCACCTCTGTTAGAGTGTTTCCCTTGGATAGTTACGTGAATGATTTTGTCATCAGATCTTCGAAAGTTCAGCATCTCTGTGTACCAATCCAGTTCTTTGTCTTTCTGAGTTGTGGCTTCAGTGGTTAGTGCAGTGAGAATCTTCTGTTGAGCGAGAATGGGATCTACATTCAGGTTTTCCTGTACAAGTTCTTTCTGAGCCGTAGCCGCCGAGCCGTTCACTCTTTTCTAATTGCTCTTTGGCTGCTTTGTCTCTTGCTGAGTCTTCCCTGAGAATCTTCCTTGCTAAAGCAAGATCATTCTCAGTTTGCTTTATTTCTTCGTCTCTGATCCTCTGAGCTACCAGAGCTTGTTCTCTCTCTTCCTTGGATAAGAAGTAAAATTCATCTACTATTCTGATTGGTACAACGTTTATTGGGTCTTCTTGGGGCACCCTTATTCTTTTTGCTTCGAATTCCCTTAGGAATTTTATTCGACTTTCTTCCTCTTCAGGCTCGCTTATTATCTGCTTCTGAATGCGACGCCGAGGGATGAGGCCTTCTTCTTCCTCAGAGTCAGTTTCCTCTATGTACATAAACTGCTCATTGGAAGAAGGTGCCTTCCTTGTGGATGAGTCCTTTGGGGGACGGGGATCACTGAGGGAAGGAGAGGAGGAAATAGTTTTGTCAGAGGGAATTTTAGAGGGTGAAGAGGAGTGTATGGGAGATTCAGAGAGAGGAGTAAAATAAGGGATAAGCTGAAGCGATACCTTATCAGTGGTCTCCCCCTCTGATATTGGGATGGTGGCCTCAAGATCGACCACTCTGGCTGAGGGTCCAGCTTCGTCCCCCAAGGGCTCTAGCTGAGATGTACTTGGTCTGGATAATCTGAAATGCTCCAGTGCAAAACCCAAGTCATCATCATCATCATCAACCTCATAGTGAGGGATGCGTTCCTCTTCTTCTTCATCATCCTCTTCCTCATCATCATCATCAACTCTTGCAGTTGAGGAAGGTTCTGGTCATTGGATGTAGGGAGAGATCCTTTCATCTGGAAACCGACGATTATGCTCGCCGATAAGTTCGTCAGCGAACTCTTTGGCCACCTTCTCCCCATCAATGTTATCATGGGGCAAGACGTGGACCATCAGAGTGTGAACATTTGTTTGGACGGCCTCCAGCATGGTCCGATCAGCAGCAGCAAAGGAAGGACCAGTCCCACTGAGCCTTGAGAGAGCCTGCAGAATGTCAGACTGAGTCTTTTGAATAGATTCGAGGACAGTGGCCTGAGCATCAACCTTCTGCTCAATGTTGAGGAGGGATTGGTGAAGGTCCTTGTGATCGTCCTTCAGGTGCTGAACATCAGACACCAAGTTGCTGACATTCGTCTTCACTCCCGGAGTGCCAGCGACCTGTCTGAAAATCAACTCTGCTGAAGTTTGTAGAGTGTCCAGCCTGGCCCTGGTCAGAGCACACTCGTTGACCAGATGATCAATGGCTGGGAAAGTGGGAGCAGGCAGGGACACAGGAGCTAATTCAGTGACTCTGGGAGGAAGCTTGGGAGCCAGGTTCTCCATCTTGACATCCCTGAGCTTTTTGGCACTGGGAGGGCGTTGAGGAGACTGCACCATCGGTTTCGAGGTGGTGGTGGTGGTTGTGGTCGCTGTTGCTGAGTAGACAGGAGCAGTGGCAGCAGCTGATGACATTGACAAAGAGGCGAGAAAAGAATCCGGATCTGATGATGGATGTAAAATAGAATTATCTTCCTTGAGAGCATCGTGAGGATTACTCTCAGGGGCTACTTTTGCAGAGGCAGTGTCCTGAGGATCACTGACCAGTGTCTTAGAGTATCTGAAAGAGATACTCTGAGGTCCTTTTAAATTGGCTTTCCAAAACTCAGATTGCCTAAACAATTTTGAGGTTTGGACCGCGTGCATTTCAGCATTATCAGAGATAGGGACAACTATCACTGAGTCATTTGCTGATGTGAGGACCGAAGAAGTAGAGATGGAAGAGGTAGAGAAGGCAGTGAAAGTAATACCTGATCCAGCTTCAGCAGGGCTGGCTATAACACCTTCAGAGACCTTAGTCACTGATGGTAGTGGTAGTGCTGATGAAGCTTCAACGGCAGCAGAAACCGTTGGAGTGGCTGTGGATGAGGGTGGTGATTGAAGTGCACCAGAATCAGAGAGGATGGTCTGTTGAGAGACCACCTTCTTGGGTTTCTTTGATGCGATGGTCTTTTTATGACCATTATCGGGGGATTTCCTCTTTGCAGCAGCAGTGCCTTGGGTACTCGCTGAGGGGATGGGCAGCAAGGAGGACACTGAAAGAGGTGCTCCTATGATTTGGAGCATATAGGGAGTGAGGGGAGCGTCATCTGGACGTTCTTCCAGGTCCAGGGACTTCTTCCCTACCATGGAGAAGGGGAAATCACCAACTTTCGGGTAGCTTTCCCCGAAAGCTTCTTCAAGGATGATTGAGAAGAAACGTGGGTAAGGGATAACGTGATGTCTGGTGGAGGCGTTGAGGCGGCTGCACATATCGCTGAAAATGTAATCAGCATAGTTCAGAGGGTGACCAGTGCAGAGAGAGAAGGCAAGATCCTGAAAATGCTTGCTCGCCTGATCGTGGGAGCCAACTTTTGACCCCAGGCACTGAATGACCTGGGTGAGAACATATTGCCAGCGAGCAGGAGTCGCTTCTTCTCCCAGCTTAGAACCCACCGTCTTCACTAAGGGGTTCTCCCACTTGTAGCCAATGGAGTCCAAGAAAGCATCAATCTGCTGCTTTGTTGGTTCAGCACCCCATTGTTCATTTTTCTTTCGCTGAGGGAGCCTGAGCGCCTTTCGTACAAACCCTGCTGTGAACGCGAAGTAACCAAGATCAGGGATTATGAAAGAGATAGCAGGGAGGACATTTCCCTTGTCTGTCTTCAGCGTAGTACATTGCGCCGTGTACCAGAGAGCCTGTAGATGAGACGCAATGCCCACTGGGTTGTGGACGAAGGCATACATCAGTGGGCATGCCTTTAGGAAGGTTGCAGCATCCTTGAACTGAGGGCGTTCAGAGGGAATGTCCACCAATGCAATGTAATTGCATGGCTTGAAGGTTGATTTCTCCATCTGACAGTGACAAGTTGGTGCAGCGACCAACTGGTTAGCAGCAGTGGTTTCAGCAACGTTGGAAGCAGAGGCCATTTCTGTAGGAAAAATGGCAACACCGAAGAGATAAATCATGGTTTTAATACATGAATGTATGAACCAGAGGTTTGGTATTTAAAAGTACCAAATGTAAGATCAAAGAAACAAGTGTTTTGATGAACAATATCAAAATGCTTGTTGGCAATTAAAAAAATTTAAAGATAAATAAAATAGTATAAAACGTAAAAAAAAAATTGTTCTAGTAACAGGGTTTTGAAAGTGAAAAACTTTTCAAAAACAAGATTTTATAGATTTTAAGAAAGAAAAGAGATTAGAAAGGTGAAACGAGTTGTTTCCAGTTCTTGATATAAGGTTTAGATCAAACCTTAATCGTGTGAAGAAGAAAAACTCACAAGTGCGTATTCTTGGTGTTCTTGCAGAAAGCTTGAAGATTCAAAGTTTATCCTTTGCCTTTAGAGAAGTTATGAAAGCGGAAGGAATAAAGTGAGAAAAAAGGAATGCTTAAATAGCAAGAGGAGAGAGAAAAAGAGAGGATAACTAAACGACGGTTTTAGCTTTTTGAAAAAGAAATGATGACCTGGCGCACGTTCTAAGAAAGGAGTTGGAATGGAAACGTCGCGGTCCGTCGTGTGTCAGAAAAAGGTCTGACGTGTCCTTTTCTTAAATATTTAAAATTATTATAAAGATAATTATCCAAAAGGAAAGTTTATCCTTTATAATTTTAAAAAATTCATCACTAACAATAAAGGATTGTCAGTGAGGAGTTTTAATTTAAGAGAGACATTCTTTGATGAGAAAAGATATCAAAGAGTGTTAAGGATTAGAAGATAATACCTGAGGAGATGACCTAGATATCGCTGAATCAGAGATCAGTGAATGGAGAGTTTGAAGGCTTTATTTGTAATCCTTTGTTGGTCACTGACTAAAGAGTTATTCAGCGTTCAACATACCAAGTTCGCTGATGAGTAGATTGAACCTTGTTTCATCAAGAGGCTTGGTGAAAAGATCAGCGAGCTGATATTCAGTAGGAACAAAATGAAGCTCAACTTCACCATTCATCACATGATCTCTGATAAAGTGATATCGGATCTCAATATGCTTGGTTCTGGAGTGGAGTACAGGGTTGTTAGCAATTGCTATAGCACTTGTGCTATCACAGTAAATAGGGATTTTTGAGAGCTTTAGATCGTAGTCTCTGAGTTGATTTCTCATCCAAAGGATTTGAGCACAACAACTACCAGCTGCTACGTATTCAGCTTCAGCGGTGGAAGTGGACACTGAGTTTTGCTTTTTACTTGTCCAACTTATTAACTTACCACCTAGTAGCTGACACCCACCAAATGGGTGCTTTTCCTATCAATCTTACAACCTGCAAAGTCACTGTCAGAATAACCGATGAGATCAAATCCTGAGCCTTTGGGATACCAGAGACCAAGATTTGGAGTTCCTTTCAGATATCTGAAGATTCGCTTTACAGCGATTAGATGGGATTTCTTCGGTTCAGCTTGATACCGAGCACAGAGACAGGTAGCATACATGATGTCTGGTATACTCGCTGTAAGATACAGCAAAGACCCAATCATTCCTCGATAGGCAGTGACATTTACTGGTTTCCCATTGGGATCCTTGTTTAACGTCAGAGGAGGCGCCATAGGAGTCTTCATCGCTGAGCATTGATTCATGTCAAATTTATTCAGCATGTCTTTAACATATTTGCTTTGACAAATAAAAATTCCTTTGTCAGATTGCTTAATCTGCAAGCCTAGAAAATGTGTTAGTTCACCCATCATACTCATTTTGTATTGTTTTTGCATTCTTGCAGCGAAACGAGTGCATAATTTGGGTCTTGTGGAACCAAAGATAATGTCATCAACATATATCTGAGCGAGAATTGTATGACCTTTATATTTTCTTAAAAACAGAGTTTGGTCAATTTTTCCACGAACAAATTTTTCTTTAAGAAGAAATTTAGAGAGGGTGTCATACCACGCTCTAGGAGCTTGTTTTAACCCGTAAAGAGCTTTTTCAAGTTTAAAAACATAACCAGGGTGGTTAGGGTCTGAGAAACCAGGGGGTTGTTCAACATAAACTTCCTCGCTGAGTTTTCCATTTAGAAAAGCACTTTTAACATCCATTTGAAAAACTTTAAGTCTTTATTGGCAGCATAAGCTAAAAAGAGTCTTATGGCTTCTAAACGAGCTACAGGGGCAAAGGTTTCATCATAATCAATTCCTTCTTCATGTCTATAACCTTGAGCAACAAGTCTAGCCTTATTGCGAATTATAGTCCCGTTTTCATCTAGCTTATTTCTGAAAACCCATTTGGTTCCTATGATGGTTTTATCAGAAGGTCTAGGAACAAGATTTCAAACTTTATTTCTACGAAATTCAGTCAGTTCTTCTTGCATAGCTGAAACCCAGCTAGGGTCAGAGATAGCTTGATCTATCTTCTTAGGTTCAAAGAGAGAAATGAAGTTCACATAAAGACAGATATTACCTGTACCTCTACGTGTTTTGATACCTGCAGTGGGATCGCCAATAATCTGATTTATTGGATGATTTGCAGTCCATCGCTGAGCTGGTGGTTGAGGAGAAAGATCAACAGCAGATTCAGCGACCTGTTCTTCAGATTCTGGAATAGGACTTGTTTCAGTAATAGGTACTTCATTTAGAATCAATTCAGGGGATTGATTTTCAGAGGAGGTTTGGTTATTCACAGAGGAATTCCTAGAGATGAATCAGTAGCAGGAATCTGATTTAAAGGAGTAACATTTATCCCTAAGATGGATTACTGTTACTTGTTGAGTTTACAGGGATTTCATCATCACATACATCAGCTGGAGTTTGATTGCTGAAGTATGTTTCAGGTTCCCCATAATGAGATTCCATCCAAGCATTCAATTCTTCATCATCATCAAGATTATGAGAAGGATGAATGGGACGAGATTCATCAAAGTTGACATGAAAGACTTGGACACAGAGGAGTATCCAAGAAATATACCATCATCAGCTTTAGGATCGAATTTACCCAAATGATCTCTGTCATTCAGAATGTAACACGTACATCCAAAAATGTGAAGATATTTCAGAGTGGGTCTTCTCCCATGAAATAATTCATAGGAAGTTTTCTTGAATCGCTTAACAATCAGGGACCGATTCTGAGTAAAACATGCTGTATTGACAGCCTCAGCCCAGAATTGAGTTGGAAGACGTGATTCGTTGAGCATTCAGCGAGCTGCTTCGATTATAGTTCGATTTCTTCGTTCAGCAACACCATTTTGCTGAGGAGTTCTTACTGATGAGAAGTTGTGAGAAATGCCTTTTTCTTCAAAGAAACTAACCAAAGTACTATTTTTGAATTCAGTACCATGATCACTTCTTATGGAGCGAACAAGTAAGGAGTTTAGCACTTCCATTCTTTTGATAAAAGAGAATATCATTTCAGGGGTATCACTTTTGGATCGAAGGAAGAACACCCATGTGTATCTGGAGTATTCATCAACAATCACTAAAGTGTATTTCTTTCCAGAGATTGATTGGACATTGACAGGTCCAAAAAGATCCATGTGGAGTAGCTGAAGAGGAGTGGTCACTGAAGAAACTTGTTTTGATCTGAAGGAGGCTTTTGTCAGCTTTCCCTTTTCATAAGCTGAACAAAGAGATTCCTTTGTAAAGGTGTGATTAGGGAGGTCTCTGACTAAGTCTTTTTGAGACAACTCATTAATTGTCTTAAAGTTGAGATAAGAAAGTCTTTTATGCCATAACCAGTTTATGTCAGTGGATGCTTTAGAGATAAAGCACATGTTCTCAGAGTGAGAACTATTCATGTTTATGACGTATACATTTTCAACTCTTTTGCCAGAGAGGGCAAGCTTATCATTTCCGTCAGTGACAGCACATCTATTCTTCAGGAATAGAACTTTGAAGTCTTTGTCACACAACTGACTAACGCTCAAGAGATTGTGCTTTAGTCCCTCAACGTAAGCGACACGAGAGAAAGATGTGGCTCCGTTGGACAGAATTCCATAACCTTTAGGGGGCGTTTGGTTCGCCGGAATGGAATGGAACCTGGTGGAATTGGAATCTGAATTCCTTTGACCAGATTCCAATTCCCTTGTTTGGTTCATTGTTTTCAAGAATTGGAATTTGGAAAATTCCTAAGAATTCCAAAAAGGGGCCATTTGAGATTCCTTAGCTTACCCATGGGATTTCATGGGAATTGAATTGGTTCTTTTATTAATGCCTAAAATACCCTCATCCTATGTAACATCAATAATTGCCTGAATATTTTGATTAAGTAATTTTTATAGTATATCATGGGTTGTTTGTAACATTTTTCATATAGAAAGTGGCTTAATGCTATAGAAAGTGGCTTAATACTATAGAAATGGCTTATATATATCAAAGGGACTGAGAGCTTATTCGCTCAGTTATACATGACTGTTTGGCAGTGGCTTAATGCTAACAAACAGACTTTTAATCTATAGTGGCTTAATGCTATAGAAAGTGGCTTAATACTATAGAAATGGCTTATATATATCAACGGGACTGAGAGCTTATTCGCTCAGCTATACATGACTGTTTGGCAGTGGCTTAATGCTAACAAACAGACTTTTAATCTATAGTGGCTTAATGCTATAGAAAGTGGCTTAATACTATAGAAATGGCTTATATATATATCAACGGGACTGAGAGCTTATTTGCTCATCTATACATGACTGTTTGGCAGTGGCTTAATGCTAACAAACAGACTTTTAATCTACAGTGGCTTAATGCTATAGAAAGTGGCTTAATACTACAGAAATGGCTTATATATATCAACGGGACTGAGATCTTATTCGCTCAGCTATACATGACTGTTTGGCAGTGGCTAGTTTAATGCTAACAAACAGACTTTTAATCTACAGTGGCTTAATGCTATAGAAAGTGGCTTAATGCTATATTTTATGGTGTAAATTAAGGAAGTATATTTTATTAAAGTATCTTTAGTGTTAAAAAAATTGAAATAAATAATAATTATTTTATTAAAGTAATTTTAGTTTTAAAATTATTTTTATTAAAAAGGGTATTTTAGTCATTTGCCGGAATTTCATTCCAATTCCAATGCTACATTCTGTGAACCAAACAGACAGATTCCAATTCCTTCAACAGATTCAATTCCAATTCTGCCAACCAAACAGGTGGTCAAACCTGACAACATTCCAATTCCAATTCCTTCAAAGTCAAACTCTTTTGACAGATTCCATTCCAGCCAATTCCATTCTGCGAACCAAACGCCCCCTTAGTGTATCCTTTGCCATTTCCACCAAAGGTCACTGATGGACCAGCTTCTTCTTTGTAGTCAGAGAGCAGAGATTTTCTGCCAGTCATATGCCTCGAGCATCCGCTATCAAGATACCAGATACCTTTGGCACTCTGCATACAACAAAAGATTAATTGTTTAAAGGTACCCATATTACTATGGGTCCTTCTTGGTTAGATACAGGACTACTAGCTGAAGAACTCTCTTCAGTGGATATCTTCACCTTAGTTGGTTTGGCAACTTTGGTGGATTTCACTCTTGCTGATTTATCAGCTTGAGCTACTTTCTTTCCATGAGCTAGTTTATCAGCTCTAGTAGCATTTGGACACTTGCTTGCAATGTGTGTTGTTTCACCACAGTGAAAGCATTTCCTATATTTAAAAGGTCTGGAGTTAAGAGAGGGAACAGGAAGTTTCTCAGGGATAGGTCCAAGAATTCCTTTATCCATGGACCTTGGAGGTATTACGACCTTTTCAGGGGTAGGAGTGAGATCGATTTTAATCTTGGGAGTTGGTCTTTGAGAATAATCAGGGACCTTCTTCCCAGATTTAGCAATCTTCTCTGAGGACTTCTTGTTCTTATCTAGAGATTTCTTATTCTTAGGAACATGGTCAATAACCTTGTTCTTGATCATTTTCTTAGAATGATCCTCATGAAGCTTCTCTTTTGAGGAAGAGGAAGAAGAGGTAGAAGAGGAAGGATCAGGGATAGAAGAGATAAACATTCCAAATTTGAGCATGGAACGATCATTCTCTGATTCTTCTTTTTCAGGGTTATAGCCTAACCCACTTCTCACTTTCATAGGTATTTGGGCATTGATAATCTCATTGACTTTATCAGAAGCCTTACACCATCCTTCGATGGTTGCCTTTTCAGACTTGAGATCAGCAATAGCCTTTTCCCTATCAGCGATAGCTTGTTGTTTCTCAATGCTTATTGTTTGATTTGCAAAAACTTGGTCTTTGAGAGAATCCTCAAGTTTGGAAAGTTCTTTGATTCTTAAGTGGCAATTTTTTTAATTGTTCAGATAAGTCAGTGTTAATTTTCTCAGCTTTTATCTTTCCATTCAAAGCATTGTAGAAGTCAACAGTCATTGCATCGAGAGCCGACAAGTTATCTTTTTCAGAGAGTAAGGGGTCAGAGGGAATGTTTACCTAAGTAGACGGAGACTCAGAGGAAGAAGTTTCAGAGACTTCTTCAGCATCCTCTATTTTTGCCATTAGACAGAGAAAGGCAAGATCTTCTTCATCTGAACCAGACTCTTAAGAGGTCTTGGCCCAGTCATCTTCAGCATCCCAGTCAACTTCTTCAGCGACAAGGCCTTTGCCTTTTTGCTGGTTTTTCTTCATATCTTTGTATTTGTTTTTCATTTTCAAATACTTCTCCTGTTTATCAGAGGTATGAGAGGTAGTGGGAGCAGCAACTTTCTTCGACCTGCATTCACTTGCAAAATGGCCCTTTCTCTGACAATTGAAACAGATCGCTGATGCTTTTTCAGCAGGCAACGTTTTCTGTTTTTCAGAGTCAGAGAGGTTAGAAGATTTTCCAAAATTGCTCTTTCTAGCAAATCTTTTAAAGTTGTTGGTTAAAAGGGCTAGAGAGTTATCAAACTCAGAGATGTCAGCATCAGTGAGTTGATCCTCTGAATCAGTTTGACCTAATTCAGTAATGGAGGTTATAGTGGAAGAAGAACCATTTTTAGAAGAGGTTCCCTCAGAAGTCACAAGTGCCAAAGAAGTACTTTTAGCACCTTTGAGTTCATTAATAAGGTTCTTTCTTAAAAGCTGGGATTGTTCCTCATTTAAGAGCATCCCATATAATGCACTTAAGGACAAGGTTTGAAGATTCTTTGACAGTTTTATACATGTAGTGTACACTGCCCATTGATCAGGGAGTGCCTCCATGAACTATGTCAGAATTTCAGCGTTTGAATACACTCTGTCAACTGATTTGAGATCGATCAGTAGACAGTTGAACCGCTGGTGAATTTGAGAAAGAGATTCACCCTTTTGATACATAAAGCTCTCATATTTTCTTACAAGGTTTATGCATCTAGTAACTTTAACCTCAGAAGTTCCTTCATATTGGATACATAAAGTATCCCACATGGCTTTTGAAGTCCTCATTGTCATGACGGAATGATAGACTTCATCAGGTAAAGCCATTGCTATTATGGATCTAGCTTTAGAGTCAATAGCAATTTCTTTCTTGTCTTCTTCAGTCCATCTGTTAGGAGTTTTAACAATACTCCTTTCAGGGATGGCTGCAGTAGTAGTGGTGGCAGGAACACTAGCTACTATAGTTGTTGGAACGAATGGTCCATTTTCCAGATAGTAGGGAATCTTTGGATCAGATCCCTCTAGAAATAGAGACATTCTTTCCTTCCATAATGGAAAGTTATCATGGCTGAACCTTGGAGGTTTAGCTAAAGATCCATTATCGTTGTAGTTTGTATTAGGGTTTGTCATTTTAAAATTATTATGTTAAGAAAAATATTTTAAAGAAAAAGAAAACGACACTGCTCTGATACCAGTTGTTGGTCCCAAAAGGATATACAAGAGTTAAATACTAAGTAAACAGTTTGTAGAAGGGGGGGTTGAATACAAACACACAAATTTTGGTTTTTAAATGAGTTTATTTCAAATAAACAAATTTACAGTTACAAGCGGAATTAGAACAAGTTAAGAACCTATTCTATTGTAACTAAGGAAACACACAGTGTGATGCACAAGAAGATGAAAGAAAGAAATGCATAAGGTAGAGGCTAGAAGAAAAGCATACATAAAGATGAAGAAGATATCTTCATCTATTTATACCCGCTTGCATTTAATGCAAGACAAAAGGTACATGCCACGTGTCAAGCTTGGATAGGAAGCTTGTCCTTGTAAATAAGACAGCCATGCTTTTGGCCGAATATGAACAGTACCGTATCAGATATGATGGGGACATAAGAGACAAGTCGTACGTCCTTTTCTGACATGGTTCTAGGTTTGACTTTTGTGCATCGAGGATAAGATCAAACATTAATCTTGTAGAGGAAGCTTCATTTGATCGCTGACACTGAATGTTCAAGGATGAACTTCAGTGTTGCTGAGACTTCACAAGACTTCACACTTTGAGTAGATAATCGCTGCTATCGCTGAACCGCTTTAGGTCACTTACCTGATAATCTCTTTCTTCAGCTTTGGTCTTCGACTATTGCTGAATGGTCTTCTGGTGTGATAGCTGATCTTCAGGTCTTCAGAGACAAGCTTGTTGATCCTTGATCTTCAGCGATCGCTGATAGCAATCAGCGTATGCTATCGCTGAATTTGAACAGAAGCTTATCCAAGGAATTTCACTAAGTATAGTAAAGGAATCATATTCAAATCACTGAGAGGAGTTATGATCAACACAAAGCTTGTGAACTATGAAAATTTATTGAACAGAATAATCAAGAAAATGACTTCATTGTTATTGTTGTTGTTGTTGTACCAAGATCTTGATGATCATCATTAGCCATTTTTGTTTTAATTTACATTTCACGAAAGAAATTAGGGTTTGTGATAAGAATTGAAGAAGGAGAAAGAGTTGAGAAGAGAGTTGTTGGGGATTGGAAAATGTAAAAGTTATCGAGTCTAAATGTTGTATGTTAGAAGTGCTATATTGGTTTGGGGTTGGGAACTAAAGAGATAAGAGGTGGATATTGGATTGTGATAACTATGCAACCAACATGTTTCTGCATGCCAAGGCAAAAATACCTATTATACCAAACAGAAAGAGAGAGAGAGAGAGAGAGAGAGAGAGAGAGAGAGAGAGATCGGAGAGAAAGAGAAGGGAGAATGAGATCATAGAGAGAGAGAAAGGGGAGAGAGAGATCAGAGAGAGAGAAGGGGAAGAGACATATCAAAGACAGAGGGGAGAGAGAGAGAACCGAGAGATGGGAGGAGAGAGAAGGGAGAGAGATCAGAGAGATAGGGAGAGAGAGAGAGAGATCAGAGAGAGACAAGGGAAATAGGGATCAGAGAGAGAAAGAGAGAAGTAGGAGTGAGAGATCAGAGAGAGAGAGAGAAATGGGGGAGATAAAAGAAAGAGAAATATTAGATAGAGAAGGGAGAGACAGATCAGAGAGAGAGAGAAGGAGAGAGATCAGAGAGAGAAGGGATATATATATAGGGGAAGGTTCATACGAGAACGCTAACTTTTTACGAGAACGCGCTGAGCTTTTTCATGTATAAAATCATATATGATTTATGTAGTGATTTTGATTCACATACAAAATCATATGTGATTTTAATGTTAGTACAAAATCACATGTGATTTTTTGATGTTGGTATAAAATCACATGTGATTTTATACATGAAAAACGTTTCTCGCGTTCTCGTAAAAAGATACCGTCCTCGCATTTAGCGTTTAGGGTTAGCGGAGAGATCAGAGAGAGAAAGAGAAGGGAGAGAGGGAGAGAGATGAAAGGGTTGGGAAATGTAAACAGGTTTAGGCCTTAGGAGCTAACATTTAGCGTTTAGGGTTAGCGGTTAGGGGAGAGAAAGAAAGAAAGAGAGCCGTGAGAAAGAGAGAAGGGGATGAAAGAGATCAGAGAGAGAGAGAAAGAAGAGAGAAATTAGAGAAAAAGAAGGGAGAATGAGAGAGATTAGAGAGAGAAGGGAGAGACATACTAGAGAAATAGAGGAGAGAGAAGGGAGAGAAAGAAAGAGATCAGAGAGAGAGATAGGGAGAGAGATAGAGAAGGGGAGAGTGATTAGAGAGAGAAGTGTGAGAGAAAGATCAAAGATAGATGGGAGAGAGAGAGAAAGAGAGAGAGAATGAGAAAGAGAAGGGGGGAGAGAGAGAATGAGAAATAGAAGGGGGAGAGAGAGAGGGAGAAAGAGATAAATAAGATAGACTAGAGAGAGAAGATAAGAGAGATAAAGGAGATAAATAGAGAGAGAGAAGGGAGAGAGGGAGAAATTTGGGAAATGGAAACGGGATTTAGGGTTAAGGGTTAGGGGCTAGGGGATAGGTTTTAGCGTTTAGGCTTAGGAGCTTGGGTTAGGGGTTGGGAAGAGACAGAGAGAGAAGCGAAAGAAAGAGGTCGGAGAGAGAGATTAGAGAGAGAGAGAATGGGGAGAGATAAAGAGAGAGAGAGAAAGAGATCGGAGAAAGAGATCAGAGAGAGAAACAGGGGAGAGAGATTAGAGAAAGAGAAGGGAAAGTGAGATACAGAAAGAGATCAGAGAGAAAAAAGGGGAGAGAGAGAGAGAGTGTGGAGAGAGAGAAAAGGGGAATAAAGAGAGAGAGAGAGAGAGAGAGAGAGAGAGAAAGAGATCACAGAGAGAGAGAGAGAATGGGGAGAGAGAGAAAGAGATCATAGAAAGAGATCAGAGAGAGAAAAGGGGAGAGAGATTAAAGAAAGAGAAGAGAAAGTGAGATAGAGACGGAGATCGAAGAGAGAGATTAGAGAGATAAAAGGGAAGAGAGAGTATGTGGAGAGAGAGAAAAGGGGAATAAAGAGAGAGAGAGAGAAAGAGATCGGAGAGAGAGAGAGAGAGAGAGAGAAAGAGATCATAGAAAGAAATCAGAGAGATCTAAGAGAGATAGAGACAGAGATCGAAGAGAGAGATCAGAGAGAAAGAATGGGAGAGAGAGGGAGGAGACAAGAGAGAGAGTGATCAGAGAGAGGGGGAGAGAAATATAAGAGGGAGATATATATATATATATATATATATATATATATAAGAGGGACGGATATATATAAGAGAAAAAGAGAGAGAGAACGGGGAGAGAGAGATCAGAGAGAGAGGGGAGAGAGAGATCATAGGGAGAGAAGGGAGAGAAAGAAAGAGTGAGAGAGAGAAGAGATTAAAGAGAGATCAGTGAGAGATGGGAGAGAGAGATCAGTGAGAGATGGGAGAGAGAGATCAGAGAGACAGAAGGGAGAAAGAGAAGGGAGAGAGAGATTAGAGAGAGGGTTTAGGGCTGAGGGCTTAGGGCTGAGGGCTGAGGGTTTGGGTTTTTTTTTTTTTGAAAAAAGGGGACGGAACTCCTAAGAAAAATTTTATTCAAAAAAAAAAACGAGATCAACAAACTACGAGGGGCATACCCCAAGAGTTACAAAATGACGGCCCAAAAAGTACTTAGGGAAAACCACAAGAAAGGGTTTAACTCTAACATTACAATTAGAGAAATAAACCAAACAAACTAACGGATGAAAATTAACTAAGCCATCCAAATGACCTAAAATGAAATAATAACTTTTGAAAGGTAAAAAATTACCCTAATGATCCTCCAAGAAATTGTCCTTGTTAAAACCATCATCCTCTTCTAACAAATTGCCTCTTCCGTTAGTGACATCCAAACAGCTTCCGTTAGTTCCATTATCTCCATTACCTTTAGTAACATGTTTGGGCATAGTGGTTTCCAAATAAGCTTTTTCCATAACACAAATCTTGACAGCCTTAATCCTGTTACCAAACAGCTCGCCATATAGCATCTACACATCAAATCCAGCTATCTCATTAAGCCATAAATTATGATTATGCTTAAGCCTAAACATAAAAATATCACATTCTTGATCATACCAACCTGCCACCATTCTAAACACATGACATTGCCTCCTCAAGGTTTTACCTGTACAGTAACAGCCCCTATACAGATGCCAAAGCAGCCCAATACAGACAGTCTTTCCCATTAAGCTGTTCCATCAAGCCCAAAATTAAATCTTTGCTTCGTCCAATCATTTGTATCAAGCCCCCATAAATTTGACATTTAAGAGTGCACTTAGGATCATCACACAGTTGCCATAGACACCAACACATACATTCATCCCTATTAAGCCATTTTAACCTTAATTCATTTCTTACACCAATCAGCTGAACCAAGCATTTCATATGAATCAACAAAGGTCCCTTCAGCCTTTCCACATGACTCATATGTTGTTCCTTATTAAGCACATGAATAAGCAAATGATCCCACAAAATTCTACCATTAATAATCCATAACAAGTATCCATTAAGCTGTTCCAGCCAAGGCCACCACACAACCTTACTGTCAACACAGTAAATATCCATTCTAAACCAAAGTCTCTGATTTTTGAGCCACATCTGAAAATGCCCATCCCACTTAAAAAACTGAAACTCCTTTCTGTTAAGCTTAGTATTTCTTAATCCATTCAGAAGTGTACCATAGAGGCCAATAAAGAACCATCTACATAGACCAAAAGAAAGGAGATAGAAACAATAGCTAAGACCAAGAAAAGATCCCTTAGCAAAAGAAAGAAATAACCTTATAACCCTAAGAAAGAAGAGCATCCTGAATGCAACCCAAAAAAACAAAGAAGGTTCCATATAAGTGAATGCTATAGCAGGGTCAGTGACCAGCAACCACAACATCACTTTACCAATAAAGCATGGAACATAGGCATGTAATAAGGCAGGATCATTGATCAACCACCAAATTAAAGCCCCTAAATTAGACCAAATGAGGTGGGAGAACAAAAATACACACCCAAAGAAAGAGAGGGTTAAGCACATCAGGGAAAAGAAATAACAACAACAAACCAGTGCAGAGCAACAAACCAATAGAGCATCTCCTGTCCATATCACCCCAACAGCCATCCATTAAACATTCAGACACCAAAAATAGAGCAAAAGGCCTATTCTAAACCAATTTAGACCATCTGCAACTCCTCCTTATCATAGTACCATACAATAGGTTTAGGGTTTGGGCTTTGGGGTTTAGGGTTTAGGGGTTTTAGGGGTTAGGGGTTAGGGTTTAGGATTTAGGGTTTATGGTTTAGGGTTAGGGATTTAGGGTTAGGGGTTTAGGGTTATGGGTTAGGAGTTAGGGTTTAGGGGTTAGGGGTTAGGGGTTAGGGGTTAGGGGTTAGGGTTTAGGGTTTTTTTTGTTGGAAAAAGGGGACGGAACCCCTTGGATTTAGGGTTTTTTTTATATAGGGGGGGGGGGGCGACCCCTCCAATCTAGAAAAAAAATTATTCATTAAATTTTACGTTTTGGTATTTTTTTTTTATAGGATTTTTAGGGGTTTTTTGTTTGATTGATTTTGAAAAAGATTTTTTATTTTTTTTTGGGAAGCAGAAAAAAGCAAACAAGCACACAAAGAAAGAAAGAGGGGAGAGAAGAAGAAGAGAAGGGAGAAAGAAAGAGGAGAAGGGAAGAAAGAAGGAAGGAAAACAACCCTAAGGAAGATTTCAGACAAGCCTGGCCAAAACAACGTTCGGGCAAGGATTAAAGCTAAGGCTAAGGAGCCTAGACCGGACATCACCAGAGATGGTCTTGATCACCATATCATACGATCTTCTCTTATCCTTGAAGATGTGATCATTCCTTTCATACCAGAGGTGGTTGACAGTTCCAGCAAGCATTAATCGGCGAATAAAAGACCAGATGGTCTTGCCTTTGGTGGCTTGCTGGAAAACTCTGATGATATCATCCCAGTTGTCCGGAACAACAGGAAGCTTCAGCTTAGGCTTGATCTCATTCCAAACCTGCTTGGGGAACGAACACTCAAAGAATAGGTGCTGGTGAGAATCAGGCCCGTTATGACAGAATCCACAAGACAGATTAGGAAACTTTTTCCCAAAAACGAAGCTTATCATGCATCTTAAGACACTATTTTATGGCAACCCAAAGAACGAAAGCATGTCTGGGGATATTTTGAGAAAACCAGACTATGTGGCGCCAATCAATGTCCGGCTCGTTAGGACGGATAGAGAGCCATACCTCACGAACCGAGAAAGGAGTAAAACTACCATCCCTTTTCCTCCAGAGGATTTTGTCAGGGACGGTAGTAGAGAGAACCAGGAGGGAGGAATCACGAAGATTAGGATTGGAACTATCCCGCATTTGGGTACACGTCCAACAACCCCCAGAAAAGATATCCTTGACCCGAGCATCAAGGGAGAGGTTCGCATTAATAATATTGCGAGGGGTAATAAGCCGACACAGAGGGCCAGCGGGGTGCCAATTATCAAACCAGGCAGACGTAGAAGAGCCATTGCCAATTTGGGAGACAATAAAGTCTCTTATCTTATCCCGCATGCCAAGGATCTTCCTCCAACCCCAACCCACATCACTGCAAATCGGGGCATCCCAAAAATTACGCTCTTTAAGCCTGTAGTAGTGGATCCATTTAACCCATAGGGAATCCTTGTTAGAGAGGATTCGCCACGAATGGGAGGCCATTAGGGCAAGATTCCAGGTAGCCAGACTCTTGATGCCAAACCCGCATTGAGACTTGGGTAGGCACACAGTCTTCCAGGAGACTTTAGCCTTCCCTCTTTTAAGCTCACCATGGCACCAAAGAAAACCCCTCATAAGCTTCTCAATATCCTTTGTAATAGAAATGGGGAGAACGAAGATAGATGCCCAATAGATATGCATAGAGGAAAGGACCGAAAGAATAAATTGGAGTCTTCTGGAAAAGGAGAGAGATTTGTTACGCCAGTCGTTCAACCTAAACTTAACCTTATCAACAAGACACTTACAATCGGCATGGTAGATACGAGTAGTGATAAGAGGGACCCCCAGATAACGGACAGGAAGGGACCCCTCCGGGTACTGGATAATGTCATGGATGGCGTCCCTAGAGTGCTGGCCAATATTACAATAGAAAGCTTCACTCTTGGCCGGGTTCGGGTAAAGGCCAGACACCCCAGAAAACTCATCCAACGACTCTTTAATAATACGGACCGAATCACTATCGCCATGACAGAAAAGGATAAGATCATCAGCAAAGCAGAGATGGGTGATCGCCTGCTCCTCACAATTCCGGTGAAAAAAAAAAGTACTCGTTTCCTTGATTTTTCTCTTCAGCATAAGATTAAGAACCTTCATGACAAGAGTAAAGAGATAAGGGGAAAGAGGATAAACTTGTCTCAGGCCACGGTTCCCCTGAAAATAGCCGTGTAAATTCCCATTGATGTTGACAAAGTAGGAGGCAGTGGAAATACACGTCATAATCCAACCAATCATAGTGAGGGGGAAGCCAAAACCAAACAAGGCGATACGGAGGAAATTCCAGTCAACAGTATAATAAGCCTTTTGAATGTCAACTTTAAAAGCACAGCGGGGGGGACCTTGTTGCTTATGATAGCCCCGCATAAGCTCCTGGACGAGAAGCACATTATCAATAATGAGCCGACCCAGGATGAAAGCAGATTGGTTTTCATTAACCAAAGAGGGGAGGTGATCTTTAGTGCGATCTGCAATTAGCTTGCTGATACATTTATATATGACATTGCAGCAACCAATGGGGCGGAAATCAGTGACTTTAGAGGGGGCGGAGGTCTTAGGAATAAGGGCAAGAATGGTGCTATTAAGAGACTTTAAGATCTTACCAGAAGTGAAAAAATCCCGAACGGCCAGGCACATATCCTTACCAACAATATCCTAGGAAGCTTTGAAGAATTTAGAGGTGAAGCCATCAGGGCCAGGGGCCTTGTCGTCACCCATCTGAAAGAGAGCAACCTTTATCTCGGCATCAGACACGGGGTTGAGCATTAAGCTCGCCTGCACTGCATTAAGCTTATTAGAGAAGAGAGAGACCGGGTCACGAATCACAAGAGTGGGATGATAGGTTCCCAAGAAGTTTTGGAAATGAGACACAAAGAGATTAGCAACCATCTCACTATGAACCCAACAACCATCCGCATCTTGGATGGTATCAATATTGTTGCGACTTATGCGACCTTTGACCGACTTATGAAAAAAGGCAGTATTTTTATCTCCCTCACGCAGCCAGTCAATTTTGGCCTTTTGCTTAAGAAACCGTTCCTCATCAAGGCAAGCACTATTGTAGGCATCCAGGTACCCACAGTGCTCCTCTCTGACGGCTTCATTACCAGGGTCGTGGTCTAAAGCAATTTGGACTCTATCAAGCTCAAGCCGAAGTTTGGAAACGTTAAAGTGAAGGTTTCCCTGATCTTTTAGGAGCTTACGGATAGGTCCTTTGAGACGTTTCAAGTTTTGAGAAATCTTAAACATCTCGTAGCCAGTCAGATCAGGTTTCCAAATCGAAGAGATGATATCTTTAAAGCCCTCCTTATGGGTGAGGAAGTTAGGGAACTTGAAAGGCTTCGGCTTACGGGATAAGCGGGAAGGGAAGGAGAGGACCGCGAGAGAGTGGTCTGAGGACCGATATGGATGGAAGATGACGGAGGCAGAGGGAAAATGAGAGACGGCTTGAGAGTTACCAAGGACACGATCAATCTTTTTTAGGAGACCTTTCGTGGCGTTTGGTTTCTTAGACCAAGTAAATAAAAGACCTTTAAAGTTGATGTCCTCAACTTCAAGGTGACAGAGGCAGTCACGGAAATCATCAATACCACGAGATATACCCGACACTCCAGACGTACTATCTTTTGTGTCAAGCGCAACATTAAAATCACCCAAAATGAACCACGGGAAGTCCTTGGCCACCTGCTTATGGGCTTTAAGAGAAGTCCAAAGCTGACGGCGCGCGATATGGTAGTTATCCGCATACACAAAGGAGAGGGAAAGAATTTTTATGGAATCACGGATCTTTGCATGGAAATGCATCACTTGATCAGTGGAATTAAGAAGCATCATGTCGACATGGAGAGGGTTCCACGCAACAATAATACGGGTACCTTTGGGACTAAGAGAGACGTTGGAAGCCCAAGACCAAGATCCGAAAACTTTAGGAGAAACATCCGAAAGATTAGAGACGTTGACACGAGACTCAAGAGCGGCACAGATTTGAAGATTCGATTCTCGAATAAGGTCTCTCATAGCTTTCTGATGATAGGACTTACAGAGACCACAGGAATTCCACGAGGCTAAGCTCGTCATTGGGAAACAAGGGAAGAGGTGGAGTCCATCATCTCGGGCTCTGGAGTAGGCATAGGATCAACCTGTGAAGGTATGATATCCCTGGTAAGAAATCAGGCGGTGACACCATCATTCGATTGTACCTCAATCATATCCTCCTCATCAAGCAAGTCATCCTGATCAAAGACATCATCCACTGGCTTAGAGAGAGGCAAGTGGGAGGGGGGAAGAGAAGAGGAGGACCCAGGGTCTTTAGGAAAAGCCGGGTTACTAAGAGCCGCGAAGCGGTTGGAGGTAGAAGAGGGGACCAAAGTGTGTGTAGGCTTGGTGGTAGAAATGGAATTGTGAGGATTTTGGTTGAGTTTTGGGGGCGGAGGCGAGGTATAGATTCTACCGAGAGAAGAACTCTTTTTGGGGGGGACAATGGGGGGGGGGAGACCCTTTGGGGGGGGGGGTCCCTAGTCTTCTCTTGAGGAAGCTCCTGGCGAGGCGCATTCTTTGGTTGATCTTTAGGTTTTCCTTGCATATGTTTCCCTTTAGCTGACTTGGCGTTAATATTCTCTTTTTTGTTAATCGTTCGATCTTTCGTTGGATCGGTCTTACTAGCTCCATTGGACTTGCGAGAGCGGCTTTGGAAACCCTCACTATCTATCACAATATTCCTACTAGTAGTGGCGTGCTCATGAGCAGTAGTAGTGGCATCCTTAGTAACAATAGCATGCATACATGTAGAAGTAGAGTGGCCAAATAATTTGCATGAAAAGCACATAGGTGGATAATTCCTCTAAATGATTTGAGTATGATTCCTTTTGTATACTTAGTAAAATTTCATTTATAAGCTTAAGTTCAAATTCAGCGATAGCATACGCTGATTGCCATCAACGATCGCTGAAGATCAAGGAACGTTAAGCTTATCTCTGAAGACCTGAAGATCAACTATCGCATTAAAAGACCATTCAGCGAAAGTAAAAGACCATAGCTGAAGAAAGAGATAATCAGCTAAGTGAACTGAAGCGGTTCAGCGACAGCATAGATTATCTAATCAAAGTGTGAAGTCTTGTGAAGCCTCAACGATACTGAAAGTTCATCCTTGAAGATTCAGTCTCAGCGATAAAGTGAAGCTTCTCCTACAAGATTAAAGTTGATCTTATCCTCGATGCACAAAAGTCAAACCTTTTACCTTATCAGAAAAGGACGTACGGATTGTCTCTTATGTCCCCATCATATCTGATATGGTACTGTTCATATTCGACCAAAAACATGGTTGTCTTATTAGCGAGGAGAAGCTTCCTATACAAGCTTGACACGTGGCATATACCTTTTTGTCTTGCATTAAATGCAAACGGGTATAAATAAAGTGAAGATATCTTCTTCACTTTGTTGAATGCTTCTTTCTAACCCTAGACCCTCTATATTATTTCTTTCTTCCTCCTTGTGCATCAATCTCAGTGTTTTCTTTGTTACAATAGAATAAGTTTATACTTGTTCTAATTCCGCTTGTAACTGTAAATTTGTTTATGCAATATAAACTTATTTAAAAATTGAAAATTTGTGTGTTTGTATTCAACCTCCCCCCCCTTCTACAAACTGTTTCTATATCCTAGAACTCTTGTAAACTCCTTAGGGACCAACAAATGGTATCAGAGCAATGTTTGTTACTTCTATCTTTAAAATAATTTTATTACAAACTATTTTAAAATGTCAAAACCCTAATACGAACTACAATGATAATGGATCTTTAGCTAAACCTCCAAGGTTCAGCCATGATAATTTCCTTTTATGGAAGGAAATAATGTCTCTATTTCTAGAGGGATCAGATCCTAAGATCCCATACTATGTAGAACATGGACCATTCGTTCCTACAACTATAGTAGCTAGTGTACCTGCCACTACTACTACTCCAGCCATTGCTGAAAGGAGCATTAGAAAAACTCCTGATCGATGGACTGAGGAAGACAAGAAAGAAGTTGCTATTGATGCTAAAGCTAGATCTAATAATAGCAATGTCTTTACCAGATGAAGTCTATCATTCTGTTATGAAAATGAGGACTTCTAAAGCCATCTCAAGGGAACTTTGTTGTTATGAAAGGCAAGCAGGCGGCAAACAATTTATTTCATTTGGTTGGTGAAACAATTTCTTTAAAATCATGTGTGGCGGAAAGTACAAAAACTGTGGATGCTACTCGTTTATGGCATCTATGGTTGGGTCACACTTCGGAGAAGAATTTGGAGGTTTTACGAAAGCGGAAGCTCATTAGCGTCAACACGCCAACAAGCCTTGATTTTTGTGCCGAATGCGTCAAGGGGAAACAAACATGTGTTTCTTTTGGTGTTGGAAAACACAACACCAAAGGAATCTTGGATTATGTTCATACGGATGTTTGGGGACCATCGAGCACACATTCCCTAAGTAGAGGGAGATATTTTGTATCCTTTATTGATGATTTCTCACGTAAAGTTTGGGTGTTTGTTTTGAAGCACAAATCGGATGTCTTTGAAATTTTCAAGACTTGGTTAGCACATGCAGAGGTCGAGACCGGAAAGAAATTAAAGGTGCTTAGATCCGATAATGGTGGAGAGTTTACTAGCGGTAACCTTAACACATTTTGCTCGAGTAAAGGCATCCACCGTCACTTCACTACACCTGGAGATCCCGAATCAAATGGGGTTGCGGAGCGGATGAATAGGACGTTGCTGGAGAAAGTCCGATGTATGCTTTTGACATCGGGGCTTTCTAAGACTTTTTGGGCCGAAGCTTTGCACACCGTGGTGCATATTGTGAACAGGTTACCTTGTTCGGCCATTGGAGGAAAGATACCGGAAGAGTTGTGGAGAGGTAAAAAGAATATCTGTATAAAATACATACGTGTATTTGGTTGTCCTGTTTATGTGCATATTTCAGGCCAGGACAAGTTAGATCCTAGAGCCACCAAAGGATCTTTGCTCGGCTATACAAATGGCATCAAGGGATATCGAATCTGGAATCCCTTGACTCGTAAAGTGATTCATTCTCGACATGTGACATTTGATGAATCTCCTATGTTGAAGTCCTCTTTGGATTCTCAATCCTCTCAAGAACCGGAAGTCATCTCTACTGTTGCTCCTAGTGCCGATGATGTGAAGACAGTAGAAAGTCCTATTGTTATGAGCTCATCTGCTCGTAAAATTATCCTTGGATCACCTGATGATGAAGTTGTAGAAGAAGTCATCCCACCAGTGACTCCTTCTAGTGATCCTTTGTCTACTACTGATGAAGACATTGCAAATGATGGTGGCGATCAAGAAGATGAGGAGATCCCTGTTGATGCACCTACCAGACGTAGTCAGAGAACTATTCGTCCCCCTAATAGGTATGGTGATTGGGATTTTGCTAACATGAGTTTTACAGATCAGTTGGAGTTTGCATTACATGTAGGAGAAGAAGAGCCTCTTGATTTTAAGGAAGCATTGGCTTCAACCCACAGTTCCAAATGGCTATCTGCCATGCAAGAAGAGATGGAAGCTCTCTCAAAGAACAAGACTTGGGAACTTTCTCCACTACCGAAAGGTAGTCGAGCAATCGGGTGCAAGTGGGTGTACAAGGTCAAGGATGATGATCGTTACAAGGCTCTTCTCGTTGCTAAAGGATTTTCACAACGGAAAGGTATCGAGTATGACGATATTTTTTCTCCCGTTGTTCGACATACATCTATTCGTGTTCTTTTGGCAATCGTGGTTATGCACGATTTGGAGCTAGAACAGTTAGATGTGAAGACCGCCTTCCTACACGGAGACTTGGAGGAAACTATCTATATGAAGCAACCCGATGGTTTCGTTTCCGAAAGCAAACCAGAGTATGTTACGAAGTCCCTATACGGACTGAAGCAATCGCCTCGTCAATGGCATAAGAAGTTTGACTTGTTTATGCTAACCCTTGGTTTTGAGCGCAGTGAAAAGGATGCTTGTGTCTATCATAGACAAAGCAGTGGCATTTTCACTTATTTACTTCTTTATGTAGATGACATGCTTATTGCCTGCAAAGACCGATCAAAGATCAAACGACTGAAAGATAAGTTAAAGTCGAAATTTGAAATGAAAGATCTTGGTGCGGCGCAGAAGATTTTGGGCATGGAAATCGTACGGGATAGAAAGTCTCGTACTCTCAGATTAACACAACAGGCATATATCCAAAGGATATTGAAGCGGTTCAATCTTGATGGTGCCAAAACGTCTAGCACTCCGCTACCAAAGCATATCAAGATTACAAGTGAAGATTGTCCGAAGGATGACAAAGGAAAGGCAGAAATGTCAAAGGTTCTATACGCCAGTGCGGTCGGGAGTCTTATGTACGCCATGGTGTGCATTCGTCCTGATCTCGCACATTGTGTCGGAGTGGTGAGTCAGTTTCTCGCGAATCCGGGTCAATCACATTGAGTAGCCGTTAAAACGGCATTCCGATATTTGAAGGGAACCGAGACACATGGTCTTATATTTGGTTTACACAATGACTGTGAAATTGTTGGATTTTGTGATTCTGACTATGCAGGTGATCGATTCGGTTGGAGGTCCACATTCGGTTATGTATTTACCTTGAGTGGAACAGCCGTTAGTTGGAGATCACGGTTACAATCTATTGTAGCATTGTCAACCACAGAAGCCGAACTTGTTGCGGCGGTCGAGTCTGCAAAAGAAGCGGTCCATTTGAAAGAACTAATGAATGGCTTGGGCTTCGAGCAACCTTCCGTACGCATTTTCTGTGATAATTAGAGTGCCATTCATTTGGCAACTAATTTGGCTTTTAGTTCTCGGACAAAGCACATAAATGTGCGTGATGCATATCTTGTTAGATTACATGAAGCGAAGGTCGTCTATTTGAAGAAAGTCCTGACAGATGACAATGCTGCTGATATGTTCACTAAGTCGCTACCGCCAGCTAAGTTTGAGCATTGCTCAAACTTGATCCAGCTTCGTTTGTGTTAGTGCCGTTGGGCACTTTGGCAGAGAGAAAGAGAGAGAGAATATTACCACAGGTGACAAAAACGACATCTTTGGGGAGTTATTACTTGACACGTGTTTTGAGTTGCTTAACTTGTTTCATTTTATTGAGATTGCTCACTTGAGGATTTTTGCTTTTGGCTTTGACGGGTGATGGCCGAGCCGAAGCTCGTCACGGTCAAAATGCATTGTGTTACCTCGTGTCAATCTCAATCAGCTACCGTTCATGTTCATTGGTTTTGTTCGTGTTTTGGTTTCGTCGGGTGATTTGCACATCATGGTGGAGTGTTGAAAAACTTATTTTTGGGTAAGTTTTTTTTGAGATGGTGTACAACTCACCATCCACAAGTTACAAGTGATTAAAGCATGGAGCTTCAACTTGGTGCCCAAGTTTTATGTCATATATATGGATATATCATCCATACATATATGACTAGTTGTTGCCAACCATGCCTAGTAGCTAGATGCCATCTTGCACCACCCTTGTACACAACCTTTAACCAACAGTACACACCATCACATCTTGCCAACTAATACACATGTGAGTATTGCTAAACTTGGAGCCAAAGCAATTCTCCTACTATATATAAAACATGCATGCAAAGGAAAAATACACCACCAAGAACTCTTCTTCTTCTTTGTTTTCTTCCTTTCGTATATATATATATACATATATATAGTTTGGTTTAGTTTCCAGCTTAGGAAACTTTGATCAAGGAAGATTTGGGTAGCTGATTTGTTGATCCAAGGATCTTTGTAAACACGTTGTAATCTCTCCCCGGTTGGCATGCAATGCAAGTGAGATTGGTGGATTGATCATTTGATAATCTAATATTTTAATAATCCTCTTTTCACAAGTCTTCTATACGCTGAAAAGCCTGTTAACAAAACTGAGAATGTTTTCAACATTAAGTTGCATGTGCATTTCCATCTTTCTTGGCTTTTGATGCTAACTTCATGTGCATGCCTGAAATAACAGATAATTCAGGCTCATCCAGAGATGCAGTCATATGTTGGGATGGATTTTGATCCTGTTGCTCATGAAAAAGCAAAAGCTAAGATTGATTTGATCCGAAATGCCAAGTCATGTGACCTAAAAACACATACCTTTTTGCGAAATTTTAAGAACATCAGGTCCGCACTATGTGAGGTTGATGAGAAGCTTCTGATTTCAGGAATCGATGGGATCCTAATGGACTTGGGAATGTCATCCATGCAGGTATGCAAACTGTTTAACCCTTTTTTTATTTTTATAATATAGGGCGGTTGCAATTCATGTAAGATGATTGTCAAATACATATGTTTCTTGTCTTATTATTTTTCAGGAACAGTTTTCTTACAGATCTAGTACCTTCAATGCTAAAAGTTTAACTACTGAATTTGTCAAGTTGTGTTTTTTTCTTTGTAACATGAGCAAAAAAAAGGTTTATTCATCTAATAGTAGCTTTTCTCATTTTCATATGCAGGTGAATAATGCCAAAAGAGGATTTAGTGTGCTTTGTGATGGACCCCTTGATATGAGAATGGATCCTCAGGTCAGTGTAATTGCTCGTTGTTCTCTGATTAGTGTTTTAGTCATGTAGTACTTGGGGAAACGAAGATAGATATTGTGGTCTGTTTGAAATGCTAATGGATGTTCATGTTATACCTCAGGAGAGAAATTTAAAAGATAAAATGGATGTGCTTTCATGATACTTACTTGCATATAAATTAGTAGCTAATGTTAAGATAAAATGGTTGTTATTGCTGACATTAGCATGGCATGTAGTAAAAGGCAGTTTGGTGACTTAACTCAGGGATATTACAGGCAAGTCTGAGAGCTGAAGACATACTAAACTCATGGCCAGAGGCGGAACTGGGACAAATTTTACGTGATTATGGGGAAGAGAACAATTGGCGCGCTCTTCAAAGGAGGATTGTTAAGGCCCGCTTAAGTGGTGGATTGCATTCTACTGGTGAACTAGTACATCTTATACGGAGTTGTACACCCGGCGGAAAAGGTATAGAGTTGTTATCTCCTTCCTTGAAGTTATTTCTTTTGGAAGTTATCCATGTATTATATTATATTATATTAGGAGGAAGGCAGAGGGTTGGATAAAGACAGCAACAAGAGTCTTCCAGGCTTTTAAGAATAGCCGTTAACGATGAACTGAAGACGTTAGAGTGTTTGTTACATGACTGTTTCCGGTGTCTTGCACCTGGCGGGAGACTGGCCGTCATATCCTTCCACAGTCTTGAGGACAGAATCGTGAAGCAAACATTTCTCAACATCATCAACAGCAGTTTAGTTGATGGACATGGACAGAAAAGAGAAGCAGGTATTAATTTAGTTGATGGACATGGACAGAAAAGAGAAGCAGCTATTAATTTAGTTGATGGACATGGACAGAAAAGAGAAGCAGCTATTAATTTAGTTGATGGACATGGACAGAAAAGAGAAGCAACTAATGAAGCATGGATCAAACAAATGGTCCACGGGACCGGTGGAACCATCCTCACAAAGAGACCCATAACGCCTTCCCAAGATGAGGAGAGACTCAACGTTCGTTGTAGAAGTGCTAAACTCAGGGTAATACAAAGAGACTCAGATCACCCCTTTCCTGTTTGCCAGACTATGTGAGTTTTAACCACAATGGGAATGGTTTAAATGTTATGTGACCAAAGAAAGGGTCAAAACTCAAAAGCATACAAGCCTTGGAGGGAAATGGTGTGGACCCATTTGAGCTTTATAACATGGGAAATCAATTTTTTTTATTGAATCACTATAATCTGTGTTTTTTCTTAATTATATTTCGTATATACTACTTTAAAGTAAGGTTTAAGGGTTAGATGTATGTTAGGACTTAGGAGTAAAAAGTTTGTTTTTTCTGAAAACCAGCGCTTTAGTTTCGACGGCTTGTGGGATCTTGAATTGGATTGTATTATAATGTTGTGTTTGGTTTAAAAGAAAGTCTCGAATTGAAACTCGAGATTTCAATAAACTTCCGGATTGAATTTAAAATTTTCATAGGAGTACCTTGCTATTTCACGGGATATCGTAAGATTTATTTGTCGTAATATTTTAAAATAAGTTAAAATTATTCGTTTTATAAATAATCAATTAATAAAAAATAAGCAATTATTTTTATTAATTGTTCCTATGGTTTTTTTCAATCCGTTAAGCGAGCCGACTAATCCTAGGACGATCACCCATAACGGAGTCTCCATATTTGAACCTCTGTGGCCACAAGATAATTTTTATTTTTCTTTGGATTTGAACATGGAACTCCAGACACTTATAATCTTTGGAGTCCAAATTCAAACCATCTTATAGCCGAATAAAATAAGAAATGATAAACCATCAGTGGAGGGGGCCAGAGACAACACAACTTGTTTAGTTGCAGTCACATTACAATGTTGTATATATAACTCCTAACCAGTTACAACCAAAAGAAGAAAAAACACAACAGAAGAGGAGAGGAGATTTAACTGTATCATCTCTGCCTGGGAGACTGATGTGGTTAGCTGCTCAGACTCTCTGGAATCTCTGCCATTGGATGTTGAGCAGGCACCAAAGTGGGAACCGCTATGGTTCCTCATGATAAAAAGCGTTTCTTTCGCGTATGATACCTCTACTTATACTACCTTATCTCCTAAACACTGTACTTGCCTTCAAAACTTGTAATCATAGCAAGAGTAAGACTATACTGTGTGTTATAAGCTTTTATATATTTCTAGACTATACATACAGGCTGCATATATGAAATATTAAAATGAACCACAACTTTGATTGAATACTTGCAGCTTTGTTGGAAACAGCGACTTGTGTGGGAAGCAAATTAATAAGTTGTGCAAAGATGATGTTGGAAGTCAACAGCATGCAGGTCTCACTATTTTTTTTCCAAAAAGTGTTAGTTGATCTTTTGTAATGATTTTATGGATATGATGGTAATAACTCTCTTTATGAGGCTCTTGACTCCTAAGGGAAAATGGGAATGGGAAATAATAGACCGTTTGTTTTATTCATCTTACCTAGCTGTTTCTACATTTAGGATAAGTTTTCTCAATCAATATATTATTTGTTTTGTTTCTGTAGGGAACCGAAATGTGAAAAGGAACTCGGGACGGTTACTAATCAGTGCTTCTGCTACTGTGGGTGCATTGCTGCTGGTTGCACTTATGTGCTTCTGGGGTTGTTTTCTGTATAAGAAGCTTGGGAAAAATGATGCCCAAGGGATTGCGAAAGATGTCAGTGGAGGTGAGGTTCTACCAACTGTTTTGACAATGGGAAGTAGGCCTATATCTTTGGGGTAACAAATTTGATACTTGTAAACTAGAAAATTCCTCCACAATTGTGCTGCATGAACACAACACTTGCTGATATTAAATATGAACTTGTCAGAGTAACAATATTATATGATACCCTCCAAACTGAGAGTCGTATGTCTCCCTATTTCCCGTTCTCTTGAATGTGGCAATGAAAAACATAAAGAAATTGACTTGTTCCAAGTAATCGTAGAACTGAAAAACATAAAGAAATCGATTTCCTTGCAGGTGCACTCTGCGACAACTGAATTTGCTAAACTTCGAAGTCTCTCCTCTGATAGACTTACGTGTGACCCCAACAAATGAAGATTGCATGGTAGAGCTGTTATCTTGCAAGGTGAGGCTTGTAATTTAAGCTCAGAAAACCAAAAGGTTAATGCTCATTATGCATGCTATAGCTATATTACTGAAACTTTTAAGCAAGTGCAAGATCCTTATAGTGTACTTGATTTCTTCATTTCATAAAGCTGAGTTTGAATAGCCTTTGCTTTCACCTTCAAGCGTTGTTAGCATCCCCTTCATTACGGCAAAATGAACGTTTTTCAGGTATTTGTTTAGACCTGATAAAGTTAATTGCAATGCTGTAATCTTTGTGAAATAATATGTATACATATGCATGTATATGAAGAACATGGAATATGATAAATGCAAATATAAGGTACTTCATATCATTAGAATTGAATTGTTTGACTTGGTACATGATTAAGTACAATGTTTGACTATTTAAACAAAATATCCTTTAATAATAATCAATGTTTCAATTTACTTGTAGCTATTATAATGAGCAAATAGGTAGTTCAAAATTTTACAAAACTTAGATGTTCCATTAGGGGCATTTCTTTTAGGCAAGTTTTTTTCCCTTAAAGTGTAATTGCTGCTGAAGTCACTTGGTGAAATACCAAGTCTAGAACTTGTCTTCCAAGTTATCCATTACTCTGTGTTCAATTATAAGAAGGTAACGCCATGGATTAATTGTGTGCAGCGGAAATGACAAATTATATTACTTGGTGCACAAATAATTCAGAACCTGAACCTCACTCTTGAGGTAGCTACTCTCCTTAAACATATCAAGGATCATTTGCCACATACCATATTAGTTCATGATTTATGACACAAACATGACAATTTTAGTTTGTTAACTTGCAAATTATTGATTTGCCTAGTAATTTATTTTTTTGTTAAATTAACTCAAAGAGTTACTTAGCTTATTATTTTCATATAATATATGGGTCCTTGGTTTGAAACTTATAATAGTGGGGCTCTTGGTCTATGAGACAATTTCATTGTTTTGTTTATTCTATCTATATGTATGACAAATTTTTGTTTTGTGTAGATATACACCCGACCATTTAGCTTGCTGCCCACATCAGCTGTGGAGGCTCCAGGCACTTTGTAAGTATATTTAGAAGAGAAACAACTTAAGAATTTAGTCATCAGCTGAATGGTAGAGAGATATAGTTACAGCCTTGGAATGACAAGTCTCAATTGGACACCAAGAGGCTGGTAACATTATACTGTAGGTGAGCTTACTGACCACTCACACAACACAAAATAACAGCTCAGCTGATATGTGATTGGCTAATTAGCCACCAAATGTAGAATTATATCAAGTCAAATATATGTACACCAAAACATATAGTTACATAAACTAGTTTCTGGATAGATGTAGTTAATAATAGCCTTGGTGTGATCCTAATTTCAGTTCCACATATGATACAAGTAGAAGACTATTAACACAATAATGTAATGTATATGTAGGTGAGCTTACTGACCGACCATCCACATAAACATAATGGCATGTGAACGGCTAATATAATTAGTCACCGTTATTAAAAGATAAACCTGATGGCAATATACAGAAAGATCACCTATCAAACAAAGTAGTTGATGTTGATGGATACATACATAAATGTATGTAGTGTCTCTCAGACAGAAAATAAAGTTATTACCCGTGAACTAGTAGCTCGAGTGTGGTAGGGTTTTTTGTACAAGGAGAAGGGGTGTCTACTGTCTAGGGTTTTGATAGGAGGAAAATGAGTCTCAGCAAAATCACCGCTGCTTATATGGGTCACGGCACAGTACCAAAATCATACCTAAAATATGCAAAGCTTTGAAAGCCCGGCCGAGGTTCGACCCGAGTCAAGCGTGAAAAAGCCCGTGACTAATGAGCTCAAAACACGAAATTTTGGAGCCTGTGCCAGGACCGGGAAGCCTTGAATGCCCGATCGTAGTTTTTTTCAACCTTAAAGCCCGTACCAAGGCCTAAAAAAACTTGGAGGTTTTTTTTTTGTTTACTCAAAACGGACTTGAAATGCTCGAGTTTGGGCCTAAAAGTCCGGACTCCGACCTTGTTCTTCATCTCTAGACCAAACAAACCTCTAGTATCTTGTATCTAGATACACTATCTATGCTAATATGTACCATAATACATTTCAAAGGATGAAAATGTCTCCAATATAATCATATTTATACACGGTACACGCCTACACGGTAAATATTCATGTGAAGCTAGCTTTTACTGATAAGGTACTTTGAGTTGGTGACCATTTGGTTATAAATCTTGTTTTTGAGAAGAGACCAACTTGCAAAATATAGTAGAATATGACATTAGTTATCTTTGAGGAGTGTAATGAAATTTTTTTTTTTCATCGACCAAGTTAAAAAAAATCTATTTTGTACTCATTTTGACATATAACTTGTTGATCTTATAACATTTGATAACGTACATGTACGTTTATAAAAAAATTGTGAACTTATTTACAAAAAAAATAGAGCAAAATAGATGATAAACTTGACATCCACATTCCATGTCAAGTAGTCAACAAATGTTACAAGATAATCCTTTACAAGTCAAAATGGGTAAAAAATATAAATTTATGGAACTTTGTTACATTAATTAACCATCCATTACTATTTACCAAGCTTTGGATAATCATGAATCCGTGTATATGGTGACAAGTCTATGATCTTTATCGAACAGATGCACCTTTAAAATAGAGTAAAGACTTGTAAAGTTGTTTGAGGTGGTTTTAACCGAACTTCAAAAACTAAAATGAACTAAACAAATAAACAAGAAGGTGCTTATAATCTTTTCAAACCCAAAACTAATGAAACCCAATCAAAATGTCAAATTATAAAAAAAATATGGAAAACAATCAAAGTTATGAGACGTGGAAGGCATAATGTCAAATCCCTCAAAGTCGATGGAGCTTGCTTAGGCAAAAAAGAAAACCTTTACGCATCCTTTTATGCGACAAACTATGTTGGATTCATGGCTTATAAATGTAGACATGTACAATACGCACATCATGCCATAATTTATATGTAAAATCGTTAAGTTTTTAAAAGAAATTAATATCTCAAGTCTTGTATTCAAACATTTTGGTTTTTTTAATGATTAAAAGTAGTTTTAGAAAACCAATACTTATAAAGATATTTGTATGCTCGGCGAAAACATGTCACACCATATCATGAGAAATAGTTAAGAATGTAGATAAGAAAGGGACATTGTCATACAATCATAGATACAGTAAATACTTAAAAAATGACAAAAAGAAGAAAACGTCCCTACATGAACATGACTAGTACATGAGAGACACTTAACAAATGAACTTTAACACCAATTAACTTTAATAAATCACAAGGATGATATATGTAAATTACTCAGAGTAAACGACAACCTTGTGGTTTGTGAAATGTACGTTTAGGTTATGTTTGACAAAAGTAGTTAATAAGGTACTTATAACTTATAAGGTAGCTTATGAAAACCTTACTTTTATTAACTTATCAATAAGGTACCTTATATACTAAAAATAAGGTACCTTATGGTTATCCAAACAATTACACTAAAAATAGGGTATCTTATAAGTTACCTTATTTTTACCAAACAATGCCTTATAATTTATTTAGAGAAGTGAAAACACGCACTCTGATGGATGGTCCAATTTCTTAGTCGGTCGCACGTATGAAGAGTTGTTTTCCCACGTGCGACGCCACTCTGTGCTCCATATTTAGGGGCTGTTTGTTTTTTGCTTTTCAGCTCTTAAAGAGCTCTTTTCTCTTAATCGTTAAGAGCTTCCATATTTTAGATTGTTTCTTTTTTTCAAGGTTTATGGGCCTCTTATATCTTATAAGCCTCTAAATAATCCAGCGATGCCCTAACCTCTAAGCGAATTAGGGGGTGTTTGGATGAGCTTATTGACTTATAACTTATTACCGGTGTGGAAAAGCACTTATGAAAAGTTGATAAGTTAAGACTTTTTACTTCTTAAAAAATGACTTATTATCGGTTTGGCACCGAATAAGTTGTTTTACCCAAACAATGAAAACATCTTATTATCGCTGCCGCACCTGAATAAGTCAACAAGATGTTTTTATAAGCCCATCCAAACACCCCCTTAGACGTCGGCCTCTCCTATTAAATCGATTTCTTCTCTTATGATCTTATCGATTACACAACTCCTCCCTTCGATCTCCAGCAGGTTTGTCTCACCAGGTTCGATCTCTGTGGCCTTCAATCTTCAACAGGTTCGTGCTTCTTTCTCTTCTTTCTTCTTTCTCTTCTCCGTGGCCTTCAATTTCGTGCTTCTTTCGATAAGTAATTTGGAGTTGTGTTCTTCAATACCTTCATATTGTTCTTAAGTAATTTCACTTCTATCTATTAGTATTGGATACGTACTGATGTTTTCTTTTCTTCTTCTTAAATATGGACTAGTGTATCTTTTGCTCAGTTGCTACTAGTGTGAGGTTGAGAAATTCAGATATGGAAAATTATTAGCTGTGAACTTGCGTTTTATCCTGTTCAGTTTCTATGTAGTTGGATTGCACAAAAGAGATTTTGAGAAGCAACATATGAACAACCCCTTTTATGTTCTAAACAGCCATATATGTAATATATATATATATATAATGTATGAGTAGAAGTAACCTTTTATGAACAGCCCCTTTTATGAGATGCAACATATGAACATGTATATATATATATATATATATATAATGTAGGAGTAGAAGTAACCTTTTATAAACAACCCCTTTTATGAGATGCAACATATGAACAACCCCTTCTATAGATTTTGAGTTTCAAGACTTCAGGAGTAGAAGCAACATATATGTAATTTAGGAAGTATTTTCAGACTAATTTCTAAACAGCCACTTTTTAACATCTAAACAACCCCTTTTTTTTAATCTCTAAACATCCCCTTTTATGTTATAAACAACTTTTTTTTTTACTCCAAACAACCCTTTTGTGTTCTAGATTATGAAAGAAAGGGTGACACTGATAAAGCAAAAAGGCATTTAGTGCTCTATGCATTTAGGAGATGAATGTGTATAAAAGTGCATGTTTATATACATTGAAATTGTGTCTACTTTGATGGTATGATAGTTGGTATAGGTAAGTGGTTGTATTGTTGGATTGTATATTACTATGAAAGAGGAAAATTGAAATAGCTTCCAAAAGTTTAACACCTAATGGAATACAATTATATATGTTCAGACGTTTGTCAGCATATAAAACAAACAGTCTGACTAATTCAGATTTCAGACTTCAGCACCACCTCTTATTAATCAGAAGTGAAATCAGACTTCAGCACCTCTTAAAAAACAAACACCACCTTAGCATCTTGATGATCACACTCGTTAAGGGTTTCTCTTCTACTTTAGAGCTATAACTTCCATCCATCTTCTACTTTGCTCAACTTCTCAATCGCAGATCCAAACTACGGTGACTACCACTTCTTCACTCATCATCTTCTTATTTACTTACTTTTTTATTTCAGCTCAGATGAATGAGATACTTGTAATTAGTTCCATTTCCAGTTGCCTTTTTTTTTCTTTTTTGGATTCTGTCCAGCTACAGTCTTGAATTTATGATTTTCTAATAGTCAACAAACACTATTGTGGATTATATTGTCTTAACATGTTGAAGGGTTTTGGGGATTTTTGTATATGGGTTTTCAACACAAATGTTTTACAGGATAACTTTAACTATACCTTTACCATGTTAATGGAGTGTTGGGGGGAAAGGGAATTCAAACTAAAACTAGCTATCTTAACTTATTGATAGGCAGACAGGGAGGGACGTTTCGGTTGCCAGACTTGTGCACTTGAAAGAAGCGATTACAAGGCACTGCAATGGTATTCTCATTTTTCATTCTAGATATAAAATCCTTTAACATACATACATACATACATTACTGCCAATTTATATATCATGTTGTATTTTAGCATTTATGTATATACTCCATTATCTTTAGCATCACTGGGTTGAAGGAAAAATAAAAGTAATAAAAGCAGGATACAAGTTGCAAGAGTTATCCACAAAATAGATCCACTACTAAATTGTGGCAGGAGGTTCTGTTTATTTGGTATTCATTACTTCATTTATGTTGTGTGCTGTAGGGCAATAAAATGTTGGTTTATTATGATTAAGCTAGTGACTAATTGAAAGAAAAAAAATACAGTAGCATAGCTATACATTGAAGACTGCCTCAGGAAAGCCTTGCTGCTAAGTCACAAAGAAAAGGCAAGTGTGCAGGCCTCAGCCATTGCAGCTATGCTCACCGTGTTAGGACCAAGATTTGCTTATTTCTTGTTTTATTAGCTTTGGATGCTCTGACTGTTGATCAGGTAGAGGAGATTCCTCGCTTCTAGCTCTTTGACCTTGTTGTCCGGAATTTCCAAGGATTTTAAGCTTATCGGTTCCTTTTATCCTCATAGATTATTGTTATTTTTTTCTTAACGACCATTCATGGTTTACTCTCATAAAACATGATCAACTTTTATTTTATTTCAAGTAAGTTACATTCTAGGATAATATCGGTCACTTGCTTATGTTGCAGGTGCATACATCTTATTATTATAAGCCTAGTCCTAAGCTATGCACTTTGTGGGGTTTTCTTAGAATGTTTTATATTTACTTTGTTTCATCATTTTGCACCTATTGGGAAGCTGTGGTATTATGTATTGCAAATGCTTATAAAGCCTGATTTTCACAAAAAATGAAGGGTATCCTTAATTATTTTTTTCACTCTTGGTATATGTTTCATAAATCTTATTTCTTGTGTGGTGTTGTCGTGTTTATATGCATATTTCTTTTCCTCTCAGGTTGCAATTAATACTAGTCGATGAATTTGGGTCTTCGGCCCAAAATAGAAAATCGTCTGCTGCTGCCAGGTTAGACTTTCATCTGAGAGCAATCAAATCAAGAAATTGCCAATTTCAATTTCTTTACGAATCACTTGCCAATTCATGCTATCTATATGTATCTATAAAAACAAGTACAATGACTAAAATATCCCTCATTTTATTGGACTTAACAGGAAATTTTAACGGTTGTTAGAGGAAGGGACTGAAATCGTTGCAAGGTGTCAAACGTGAGAGGTCAACCTGTTGAAATAAATTTGAGGGACGAGAACTGTTAAGATAAACAAACTTTAGGAACGAAAAGTGAACTTTACTCTTTACTCTATAGTTAAAACGATTTATAATTTATTTCATTTCCTTTTACTTTCACCTGCTTTCATTTTCCTTTTACTTTCATCCACCACCGGCACCGATGACCATTGTAACAGCTGCCGTTAAACAACTCTTATCTCACCCTTCTTGCCACCACCACCGCCTCATCTCCTCTTCCCTTGTTACAGTCGCCAGTTATTCCACTACCTTGTCTGCTTCTACTCGTTATGGGAAAAAGCTAAATAGAAAAGATAATTCCATCACTAGTAGTAGTCGTAGGGCATTGATAGATTCGGTAGTGAAGAGGAGAACTCGGTCGGATAAAAAGTTTGATGAGGAGAGTGTTCGTCAATTTGGTGATACCGAGAGTCATATTCCGGTTATGCTGGGTGAGGTATTGGAGGTTTTCGATTCCCGACATCTTCATATGTTTGTCGATTGTACTCTTGGAGCTGCCGGACATTCTTCCGCCGTATGTCAATATTTATTATTTCTCCTTTTTGCTTCCTTTCTTCTATTTTGATTTGCTTGCTCAATTTTAGATTTCATTTTGCTCTTCTTTGGTTATTTCATCCCTTATTCTTTTTGTATTACCGGAAAGGGATTGATTTCCAATTGGGCAAATAACATCGAACCTAATTTTAATCTTGAACCACTGACACAAGTTCATCAAAATTCATTCATACAAACAACATTGTCTAGGTATGCTGAAATACAAGTATGGATATGAGCAATTTGATGACATTGTCTCAACTCCCATATATTGTAAGTGATGAAATGGGTTAATTCTCTTGCTGCTTGTACCTCATGACTTGAGATTTTCCAATGTTCCCTTCCCCTTTCTCTTTATAGCTATGGAAGTGGTTAGCCAACTAATGCAACCATCTTTCTGATGAGGTTGAGGTAAAAATTGCATTGCCTTTGCACCCAGTTGACAACTATGTATGTTCCCGTTAGTATTATGCTAATTTTTGTACTTAAGGTTATGGTCCTATGCCAAGCACCATGAAGGCTCTCATTATATATATGTATACATATATATATATAACCAAATTTCTTGTACTTGGTTTTTAGGCAACTCCTCCTTCTCAGTAAGTTGATATATTTTTGCTTCTTGTCTTGGGTGTTTTAATGTTCAAACTCAGACCCAGCTCTTTACCTTTCAGTAGACCTCATGTTAGCTAGGTCCAGCATAGGGAAGGTCTACTGTTTCCATTTAAAAGTCCTAGATTTGAGGCAGAATGGAAGAAAGTAAGCTTGTTTATGGCATGCAATGCAAGTGAGATTGGTGGATTGATCATTTGATAATCTAATATTTTAATAATCCTCTTTTCACAAGTCTTCTTTACGCTGAAAAGCCTGTTAACAAAACTGAGAATGTTTTCAACATTAAGTTGCATGTGCATTTCCATCTTTCTTGGCTTTTGATGCTAACTTCATGTGCATGCCTGAAATAACAGATAATTCAGGCTCATCCAGAGATGCAGTCATATGTTGGGATGGATTTTGATCCTGTTGCTCATGAAAAAGCAAAAGCTAAGATTGATTTGATCCGAAATGCCAAGTCATGTGACCTAAAAACACATACCTTTTTGCGAAATTTTAAGAACATCAGGTCCGCACTATGTGAGGTTGATGAGAAGCTTCTGATTTCAGGAATCGATGGGATCCTAATGGACTTGGGAATGTCATCCATGCAGGTATGCAAACTGTTTAACCCTTTTTTTATTTTTATAATATAGGGCGGTTGCAATTCATGTAAGATGATTGTCAAATACATATGTTTCTTGTCTTATTATTTTTCAGGAACAGTTTTCTTACAGATCTAGTACCTTCAATGCTAAAAGTTTAACTACTGAATTTGTCAAGTTGTGTTTTTTTCTTTGTAACATGAGCAAAAAAAAGGTTTATTCATCTAATAGTAGCTTTTCTCATTTTCATATGCAGGTGAATAATGCCAAAAGAGGATTTAGTGTGCTTTGTGATGGACCCCTTGATATGAGAATGGATCCTCAGGTCAGTGTAATTGCTCGTTGTTCTCTGATTAGTGTTTTAGTCATGTAGTACTTGGGGAAACGAAGATAGATATTGTGGTCTGTTTGAAATGCTAATGGATGTTCATGTTATACCTCAGGAGAGAAATTTAAAAGATAAAATGGATGTGCTTTCATGATACTTACTTGCATATAAATTAGTAGCTAATGTTAAGATAAAATGGTTGTTATTGCTGACATTAGCATGGCATGTAGTAAAAGGCAGTTTGGTGACTTAACTCAGGGATATTACAGGCAAGTCTGAGAGCTGAAGACATACTAAACTCATGGCCAGAGGCGGAACTGGGACAAATTTTACGTGATTATGGGGAAGAGAACAATTGGCGCGCTCTTCAAAGGAGGATTGTTAAGGCCCGCTTAAGTGGTGGATTGCATTCTACTGGTGAACTAGTACATCTTATACGGAGTTGTACACCCGGCGGAAAAGGTATAGAGTTGTTATTTCTTTTGGAAGTTATTTCTTTTGGAAGTTATCCATGTATTATATTATATTATATTAGGAGGAAGGCAGGGTTGGATAAAGACAGCAACAAGAGTCTTCCAGGCTTTAAGAATAGCCGTTAACGATGAACTGAAGACGTTAGAGTCTTCGTTACATGACTGTTTCCGGTGTCTTGCACCTGGTGGGAGACTGGCCGTCATATCCTTCCACAGTCTTGAGGACAGAATCGTGAAGCAAACATTTCTCAACATCATCAACAGCAGTTTAGTTGATGGACATGGACAGAAAAGAGAAGCAGGTATTAATTTAGTTGATGGACATGGACAGAAAAGAGAAGCAGCTATTAATTTAGTTGATGGACATGGACAGAAAAGAGAAGCAACTAATGAAGCATGGATCAAACAAATGGTCCACGGGACCGGTGGAACCATCCTCACAAAGAGACCCATAACGCCTTCCCAAGATGAGGAGAGACTCAACTTTCGTTGTAGAAGTGCTAAACTCAGGGTAATACAAAGAGACTCAGATCACCCCTTTCCTGTTTGCCAGACTATGTGAGTTTTAACCACAATGGGAATGGTTTAAATGTTATGTGACCAAAGAAAGGGTCAAATGCATACAAGCCTTGGAAGGAAATAGTGTGGATCCATTTGAGCTTTATAACATGGGAAATCAATTTTTTTATTGAATCACTATACTCTTTGTGTTTTTTCTTAATTATATTCGGTATATACTACTTTAAAGTAACGTTTAAGGGTTAGATGTATGTTGGACTTAGGAGTAAAAAGTTTGTTTTTCTGAAAACCAGCGCTTTAATTTCGACGGCTTGTGGGATCTTGAATTGGATTGTATTATAATGTTGTTTGGTTTAAAAGAAAGTCTGGAATTGAAACTCGAGATTTCAATAAACTTCCGGATTGAATTTTAAAATTTTTGTAGGAGTATCTTGCTATTTCACGGGATATCATAAGATTTATTTGTCATAGTATTTTAAAATAAGTTAAAAATATTCGTTTTATAAGTAATCAATTAATAACAAATAAGTAATTATTTTTATTAATTGTTCATGTGATTTTTTCCAATCCGTTAAGCGAGCGGACTAATCCTAAGACGATCACCCACAACGGAGTCTCCATATTTGAACCTCTATGGCCACAAGAGAATTTTGGTTGTATTATGTGTATGATTACCAAAAAAGAAAACCCATTTTGTTATGGAGACTATGACAATGATTGAATTAACTAATGCAGATGCAAAGACAATGAAAAGTTGGAAGTTGTTGATTGGATGAACTTGATGGAAATACATGAAAATTGTGAACTTGTTTAGGAAGATACTTCTCTGGATCAATGGCCAATTATCCAAATTAAGTAGAAAATGGTTGTCTTAACCCTTACAGTTATTGGGCATGACATAAGATAGCAAATGGACCATCTTAACATGCAGCCGAATAAAATAAGAAATGATAAACCATCAGTGGAGGGCCAGAGACAACACAACTTGTTTAGTTGCAGTCACATTACAATGTTGTATATAACTCCTAACCAGTTACAACCAAAAGAAGAAAAAACACAACAGAAGAGGAGAGGAGATTTAACTGTATCATCTCTGCCTGGGAGACTGATGTGGTTAGTTGCTCGTACTCTGGAATCTCTGCCATTGGATGTTGAGCAGGCACCAAAGTGGGAACCGCTATGGTTCCTCATGATAAAAAGCGTTTCTTTCGCGTATGATACCTCTACTTATACTACCTTATCTCCTAAACACTGTACTTGCCTTCAAACCTTGTAATCATAGCAAGAGTAAGACTATACTGTGTGTTATAAGCTTTTATATATTTCTAGACTATACATACAGGCTGCATATATGAAATATTAAAATGAACCACAACTTTGATTGAATACTTGCGGCTTTGTTGGAAACGGCGACTTGTGTGGGAAGCAAATTAATAAGTTGTGCAAAGATGATGTTGGAAGTCAACAAAGATGCGAGTCTCACTATTTTTCTTCCAAAAAGTGTTAGTTGATCTTTTGTAATGATTTTATGGATATGATGGTAATAACTCTCTTTATGAGGCTCTTGACTCCTAAGGGAAAATGGGAATGGGAAATAATAGACCGTTTGTTTTATTCATCTTACCTAGCTGTTTCTACATTTAGGATAAGTTTTCTCAATCAATATATTATTTGTTTTGTTTCTGTAGGGAACCGAAATGTGAAAAGGAACTCGGGACGGTTACTAATCGCGTCTTACAAGCTTGTGGGTGCATTCTTCTTTGGTTGCACTTATGTGCTTCTGGGGTTGTTTTCTGTATAAGAAGCTTGGGAAAAATGATGCCCAAGGGATTGTGAAAGATGTCAGTGGAGGTGAGGTTCTACCAACTGTTTTGACAATGGGAAGTAGGGAGATGATTATCTAGCGGTGTATAAAGAGATGTTCCATAGTTTGGTAAACCATACATACATATATGTATATGTATATGTTATAATAAGTTTTTATTGCTTCAGGTGCGTCCATTGTAATGTTCCATGGAGACTTGCCATACTCGTCCAAAGATATCATCAAGAAGTTGGAAACTTTAAACGAGGAACACATAATTGGTGCCGGAGGGTTTGGAACAGTCTACAAGCTGGCAATGGATGACGGAAATGTTTTTGCCTTGAAAAGAATAGTGAAACTGAATGAGGGATTTGATCGGTTTTTTGAGAGAGAGCTTGCAATACTTGGAAGCATTAAGCACAAATATCTAGTGAATTTGCGAGGATATTGCAATTCCCCAACATCAAAACTGCTACTCTATGACTACTTACCAGGTGGCAGCCTAGATGAAGCTCTCCATGGTAATACTAATAATATCCTTTTTTCTTGTTTATATTGCATTTTTGTAACTCTAAGTAATAACATGTGATATCTTTCCAGAAAAAGCTGAGCAACTAGAGTGGGATGCATGTCTTAACATCATTATGGGAGCTGCAAAAGGGTTGGCTTATTTGCATCATGACTGCTCCCCTCGAATTATACACCGAGACATAAAAGCAAGCAACATTTTGCTGGATGGAAATCTGGAGGCTCGAGTTTCTGATTTTGGACTTGCAAAATTGCTGGAGGATGAAGAATCCCACATTACAACCATTGTTGCTGGAACTTTTGGGTATCTAGCTCCTGATAAGAACATCACATCACATCACATCACATGCCTTTCCGAAACAATCTCTTGTGAATAGCTTTTCAGTTTAGTTTCCCTCAAAACTGTTCCCTTTTTCTATATTCTTCATTTTTGTTGGAGGGATGGGATTGGCTGGTTTCCAGTGGATGTGAAACCCCATTGGGTAACTCTCCAAAAGATCCCCCGAGGATAGTAGGGAATTTCCAACATATATCGAGAAATATTGCCTCCGAGTGGCACAAACTGTCCAAGAGTGTTGAGAGGGGGCTAGACGAGTACATATTGCCTCCAAGTCCCTAGAATGGTAGACCTCGACTCTGATACCATGTGAAAATATGTGGAAGATAACTGTCCAAAAGAGCCCTTGAGGATAGAAGGCAGGTTTCAACATATATTAATGAGAAATGGTACAAGTCTAGCCGATGGGAGACTCTAACAGTGATAAATATATTAAAAGTAGAATTTTATAAGCCAAGAGTGTTTGTATTTACAACTTAGATGTGCAGTGATGCCATAAGCATTCATGCGTTCTGTTGCTCAAGCTACTTGGTGTAGTTTAGTGACATAGATTAACGGTCCTATTCCCCTGGTAATTCAAAACTATCTTTCATTAAATTCGTTTTTTATGCAGAGTATATGCAGAGTGGTAGAGCAACAGAGAAGACGGATGTTTACAGTTTTGGCGTACTTATGCTTGAAGTTATAAGTAGAAAGAGGCCTACCGATGCTTCTTTCATAGAGAAAGGCCTTAATATTGTTGGCTGGGTATGTCTCTATCGTATACATTTAACCTTGAAATTATATCTAATGGGTGCATGGATCTTGACTTTCTTGAAATTCGTATTATCTTGGTTCGGCTAGACTTGGACTATTTATGCTCAATATAGGTTGAAAGTTGAAACCTCCATTCTCTACTCAATAGCTCTTTTGGAGAGTAATCTAATGGGGTTCTACATATTCATATTCTCACATGGTATCCGAGTTGTTTAATGACTCGACACTCTGAGACAATTTGTGTCTATCTAGCCTCCGTTAGAGGGGGTGTGTTAGGGTCTGTTTGTTAGCATTTGGTCAGATATACATGACTGCTTGGTAGTGGCTTAATGATAAAGAAAGTGGCTTATTCAACAAGTTTTTAGGGGGAGCTTTATGCAGAAAGCCAAGTTTTTTTCCAAACATGTCTCTCCCTATTAAAAAATACACTCTTTCCATCTATTGAGAAAACCCTCCCAAACAATTTTTTTCTAAATATTATACAGAGAGATTAATCCACACAAACAACTTTATTCATACATATTGGCTAAATTTGGACTATTTATGATCAATGTTAGTTGGAACCTCCTTTCTCTCTTCAAGGGCTTTTCTCTTTTGGACATATTCTCACAATACTAATCTAATTGTATCTTGGACAACTTTTTTCAGTTGAATCACTTGGTGACGGAGGATAGGCAGCATGAGATCATTAATGGGAACCGTGAGGGTGTCGAGGCAGAAACGCTCAATGCTCTACTCTCACTTGCGACTCAATGCGTGTCTTTAAGCCCAGAAGATCGGCCCACAATGCACAAAGTCGTAAAAACACTTGAATCCGAGGTTATGACTCCATGCCCAAGTGACTTCTACGACTCTGCATCAGATTGAATTGAATACCATTCCATTAGGAGATGAATATTGAATACAATCACTCACATGGACAACCTCATTCTGCAAATTCGTTTCCATTCTTTGTGTATGCAGATCGACGGTAAGAACATTATCTTATCGTTGCAGCGTTCACGAATTGTATTTTTCGTCACCTGGTGATGATGAGTTTTTTTGGCTTGTGATATTAAGAGGTTACCCTTTTCTCTTCTCTTGTCATTGCAATAACATTTTTATGTTGTAATAGCCCCATGTGTATATGCCGACTTTAAATATGAGTGTAAGAAAAGGATCGTTCTTGGCGACACCATCTTTGTATAATACACTTGCTGTTCGTGATTAAAATGCAAGTTTTTTTGTTTGTTATGCTCTTATGTCAACCTTTTTGTTCATTGGAATGGTCTTTTTTTTAACTATGTGATATTTTCATACAACAAAACTAAAACTTGAACCTTTGACCTACAGAAGTTGGACTCTACGCCTCTACCCGCCTCTACCTGTAATGTAATCTGGGTACCACTTTACCAAAGACGGTATAATTTGAGCCTGTGAAGCATGAGAATCTGACTGTACTCTGCCCAACCGGAGTTGAGTAGTAGGTTACTCAAGTTTGGCTCTAAAAAAATTATACCAGGCTCGAGCTCGAATAAGTTTTTCAATTTAGGGCTCGAGCTCGAATATCTTTTGAGTTATCAAGCTCGTTCTTGATGCTCGATTACGGGCTCAAGTTCAGGATTATTATATTTTTATTGTATTATTTGTGAGCATATGAACATGTTTGACTCAAAAAAATTATATACTCGAATGACTCGACTCGGTTCAACTCGAATAATTTAATCAAATAAGCCGAGTTGAATATTGATTTTATGAAGCTCGACTCGTTATTTTAAAATAGTTTTATTTTGTGTTCAAGATCGACTCGAGCTTGAGATAAAAGAGCTTGTTCGAACAGCTCATTAAAAGCTCGACTCATTTAGCATCTCACCGTGCTCAGGTATTGGGTTGAAACCTACGATTTTGTTATTTATAATGAGTTTTTCCTTTCACACCCTAGTCTAATTCCCAAATAGACCCTAGTCTATTGTATTTATCTATTTTAATTGGTAATACACTAAAACCCATGTTTATTTATCTGTTTTAATTGGAAGACATATATGTAGATCAGGTTTTAAAATGTAAACTTGGGTATAGATGCTAACACCCTTTATAATTTTTCCTTCTTTTTATTTACCATTAATTTTTTTACCCAAATTGCTGTTGGTGATTTTAGTGTCACCGGTCCATTTATGTGATTGGAAATAATATGATGTCTATATGGGTTTTATACTGTGATCTAATTCAAATAAGGTGGTGCGGAGTGCACGCTTGTTATAAGACGAGTATGAACCCGGTCGTGCTGTTATAGGACTTGGAGTAAATAAGTGAGCTTGAATAAGTGAGCTTGAAAAGTCAGCTTGAAAAAGTCAGCTTGAAAAGTCAGCTTGAAAAGTCAGAGGTTCATTTTCTGGACTAAGACCAGAAGCTCTAGATGGTCAGTTTTTTGAAACGGTTACTGCACATTAAATGTGCAGTTATTGAGGAGTTACAAGAAATTTTGTAACCTCCATTACTCCTGAATTTCAGCCAGCCATGATTAATAATTTCAGTTACAATTTTTATAAATAAGAATCTATACTCATGGTTTTAGACACGGTTTTTTTAAACAATACTCCCATATACTCTCCAGAAAATTGCTCTCGTTTTTGTGCCTAAGAACGAAAGTGTTTTGAGTCTTATCCCATATTGAATTTCGTGTAACCCGGGCATAGGGTCGAAATATCAATTCGGAAATTGTCTCACACGATTCTCAATATAATCCGGTGATCGACTTACCCTTGTTTGCCTACACGGTTCCAACAATCGTTTTGATAGTTGGGACGATTCCCCCAACAATTGAATTGATATTTTGTGATGCCGATCATGGCTGAATCTGTGAAAGAGATGACTTCAAAGTTCGGAAAGCTGGAGAAGTTCGAAGGGGCTGACTTTAGACGTTGGCAGAAAAAGATGCATTTTCTGTTGACAACTCTGAAAGTGGTGTACGTGCTGAGCACCCCCATTCCAAAAATCTTGGAGGACGAGACGCTGCTGGATCAGGTCCGGAGAAGGAGTAAGTGGGAGAACGATGACTATATCTGCAGAGGTCATATTCTAAACGGTATGTGTGATTCCCTCTTTGATATCTACCAAAGTGCTGAAAGTGCGAAGGAGTTATGGGATTCCCTTGAGTCAAAATATATCGCTGAAGATGCTTCTAGTAAGAAGTTCTTGGTAAGCGATTTTAATAATTATAAAATGGTTGACTCAAGTCCCGTAATGGAACAGTATCATGAGATACTTCGCATTTTGGGTCAATTCACTTTACACAAAATGAACATGGATGAGTCCATTGCTGTGTCGAGTGTAATTGACAAACTTCCTCCATCTTGGAAGGATTTCAAGCACAACTTGAAACATCAAAAGGAGGAACTGTCGTTGGTTCAACTTGGGAGTCACTTGCGCATCGAAGAATCTCTTCGGGTGCAAGAAAATGACAAATCCAAGTCCAAAGTTGAATCTGGACATCCCTCGGTTAATATGGTTGAAGAGAAGAAAACCAACTCCAATAATCAAGGAAAAGGCAAGAAACGAAAGTTTGATGGACCCAATAAATCCTTCAAGAAGAAGAAGGATTTGGTTTGTTGGAGATGCAACAAGGTGGGCCATACCAAACGTGATTGCCAGGTTAAGTTGAATAACAACGGTGCTGGAACAAGTGGAGTCGGGTCTAAGGACCAAGCTCAAGTGAAAGGAGGTCAGTTTTTGACTAACTTTGATAATAAATCTGAAAATATTTATTATGTTTCACTTATTCCGGAGTCTTTCTATGTACAAGATGATGAGTGTGCATGGTGGGTGGACTCGGGGGCGACGTGCCATGCTTGTAAAGATCAACGCTGGTTCGAGAAATTGACACCGGTTGAAGATGGATCTGTACTAAATATGGGGAACGAGTCGACCACACCGATTTGTGGATTTGGAGTAGTTAATTTAGAGTTTACTTCTGGAAATCATGTTAGGTTGTCTGATGTTTTATTTGTTCCTAAAATTCGAAAGAATTTAGTTAGTGGTGGTAGATTAAATTGTTTAGGGTATAGACAAGTTTATGATTCGGATAGGTATTGTTGGGTCACCGATGATTTGGTGATGAACCACCTTCCTTTTTATGAATGAACTTTTACAGGTTCTTTTGAAGGTCTGAAATATGCTTCAAGTATTGAAGAGTCAAAGGCTATTCAATCAAGGGTTGTACATCAAAAAGTGGAATTTTGGATGTATCAACCAACTTCAATATTCAGATCATGTTGCCAAGTCAAGACCAATATAGTGGGTCACCGATGGTACACTCAAAAGTCATCTAAAGTACTAAGGACATCAAATAAGATGAGGTCATCAAGTTTGATGTCATGGTCACCGACACTATAATCTTGGTCACCGAAATTGCAGGTATATTTTCTAAGGCTGTGATATCAAGTCACAAGTTCAAGGGTGTACACTCTTGTCATTTAGTGAAAGATGAAGTTTATCAAGAAAAGTGTACACTTATCAATTCCAGCCTTACAAGGTATCCACCGATATGATACATAGTGTGATGCATCACTTAGCAATTTCAAAGAGATAAGTTCTTGACTCACATCATTTGCAAGACACGTGAGCCAGCAAGAACTTGGGCATCAAGCCTTAAATAAAGACATTCTCTTTTATTCTTATAAAAGGAATATTTGTCTTTTAGCTAAAAGGTTTGATGGGACTTCACAGAGCATGAAGAAAAGAAGATAAAGTTATCTGACATTACGTGCTACAAGGAATGGTTCATCCATTATTCTAGTACAAAGGAAGTGGTCTCTTCCATTGTCCAAAGAGATAATCTTCCGCCTAATGGAAACCTTGGACACCGTCCACTTGCATCCTGGCGTATGCATGGGCACTATAAAAGGAGATGAAGTCCTCCCCAGAAATCTCACGCTTTCAACAAATCTTCAGAGTGATTATTTGTGTGACTGTGGCAAAGCTGTGTGCTATAACAGTATTGTTTTAACTTCCTTAGTGTATAAGTTAATTACTGTTATCTGTGTGTTTAGTTTGATAGAATAGTGTGCCTGTTCTTTTCCGCATCAAACTATCTGTGTGTAAATTTTTTATATTTATATTAAAAAATTTAAAAAGAGTATATTCTGTGTGTTTTATATTCAACCCCCCTTCTACAAAACCCTCTCTTAGTTAGCCATCTCTCCTTGGGGACTAACAAGTGGTATCAGAGCGGTTGGTTTAATTCAATAAACCAGATCTGTGATGGCTACTACCCTCAAATGTTGATGGTACCTTGCAGACCTCTTCCAGTAATACATATATTTAGGATCTTTGGCTAAACCTCCAAGGTTCAACCCAAACAACTTTGGGTTATGGAAAAATCGCATGTTATTATTCTTGGAAGGGATCGATTGCAGGTATCCCAACATTCTCAGTGAGGGACCTATTGTTCCTAAAATATGGGCTCGCTTTGGCCCTCAAAAGGACGCTAAAGGAAAGGACATAGAGTTAGATGATGAAAGAAGTGAGAAAACTGGTAGATATATCATCAAACCTTCTAACAAATTTAGTGAAGATGATAAACGCCTAGTTGCTTTAGACACTAAAGTCAAATCTGCTCTTGCTGTATCCCTTCCTGATGAAGTGTATCACTCTCTTCTTAACCTTCCCACTGCTAAAGAAATGTGGGATACTTTGAGTGTCTTATATGAAGGCACCAAAGAAGTAAAGAAATCTAACAGGATCTGTCTTGTTAGAAAGTATGAACTCTTCTCCCATGAAAAAGGAGAATCTCTTTCTACCTACTTTAATCGCTTTAACTGTCTTCTCAATGATCTCAAAGTTCTTGGACGAGTTTATGATAATGAAGAAGTTCTCTGCAAGTTCATGGACTGTCTCCCAGACTTCTGGGAAACTATCTGTACTTGCATCAAGCAAACCAAGGACTTAGAAATAATGCCTTTAACTGCTCTCTATGGAACTCTTCTTCACTATGAACAAACTAAGAACCAGAGAAAATCTCTTATAAAGGATATCAAATCCTCTTCTATTGCTTTGATAGGTGATTCAAAATCTTCTTCTTGTATTCCTAGAATCACCTATCCTTCTTCTAATTCTGAAAAGGATATTAAGGAAGACTCTTCTCATCTGTCAGATGCATACTATAGTGCTACTGATGATGAAGGAGAAGAATCAGCCATTGACATACTTTCTAATAGTATGGCAATGCTTGCTGGAAACCTTAAGAATAAAAGATTTTCTTCAAACCGCTCCAAATTTAATAGAAAACCTTTTTCTCAAAAATCCTCTTCTGATAAAGCAAATGAAGAATGCTTCAATTGTGGAAAGAAAGGTCATTTTGCTTCTGAATGCAGATCAAAAGCTTCCTCTTCTGTCAAACCTTCTTCTTCCTATGGCCATGACTTCTCAAAATCAGCTTCTAGGAAGCATGAAGAGAGAAATAGCCAATCCTCTAAAGAAAATTCTGAATCAAAAGAAACCTCCAGGTATAAGAAGTACAAAGCCAAATACAAGAGAGAAAAGAGAGAAACCAAAGTAAAAATAAAACTTTGGTTGCTGAGGCTCATTGCTGGGAGGATGAGCAAACCTCTGAGAGTGAGAGTGAGTATGTCACTAAATGCCTCATGGCCAAAATCGATGAGCTGGAAGACATGGAGAAGTCACTCTACACTACCCTTGTATCTGCTGAGGGATCCACTTCAGGAACAAAACCTCAGGTACATCCTTTTACCTTTCTCTCCAAGCTCCTCTCCTTCTCCCAAACCTATCCAAAGACTTTTAAACTCCTTAAGTCTGCATGAGTCAAGGTACTCCCAAGAGCAACCATCTGGTGTTGCTGAGTATCCCTCTCCAAAAAGATTTTCTCCTCAAAAGAAAAAAATTTCTAAATCAAATTTTTCATCTAAAAGGAAATCTCAAATAGTTACTGATTTTATTCATCGGTCAGTGAACTTGAAGAAATCAAGAAATCCTGGTAAAGGTATCCTTGGACCAAGACCACGTGTTGGACACCCCTCTTCTTCTCAGTCGTCAACTTCTGTCCAAAGTATTGATGTTAGGGATTTTAAAAAGGCCTTTTCTTTAAAGAAGTGCTATAATTGTGGCAACACTCTTCATCTTGCTAAAAATTGCCCAAAAGATTTGGATCCTTGCAAAACTAAAATGCCTTCTAATCCCAGAGGACCCACCTCAAAATGGGTACCAAAAGTCTAAATTTGTTTATGGGTGCAGGTACCAAATAAAGATCACATATGGTACATGGACAGTGGGTGTTCAAGGCACATGACCGGAAACAAACTTCTTCTCTCTAACTTCTCAAAAGAAAAGGGACCCACTGTTTTCTTTGGAGGAAATGGAAAAGGGGTCACCAAAGGATATGGTACCATTTCAAATGGAACCATCACTTTCTCCAGAGTAGCTCATGTTGAAGGGCTAATGTACAATCTTCTAAGCATCAGCCAAATATGTGATTTGGGCTATAAGGTCATGTTCCAGCTATGTGTGTGCTTGGTCTTTGATGTACAGAACAAGATTGTACTAGCAGGAACCCGACTGAATGACGTGTACATAATCAACATGAAGGAAAGTGCAATAGGAGAAGCTGTGTGTCTCCTCTCTCAAGAACTAGCCAAACAAAGTTGGCTGTGGCATAAAAGGTTCTCTCATCTAAACTTTAAAACCTTGAACAAACTCTCCAACAAAGAACTGGTTGTTGGAATGCCAAAAATAGTTTTTGAAAAAGAAAAGCTGTGTGGAGCATGTGAAAAAGGAAAACTCACCAGAACTTCCTTTAAAACAAAACAATGCTCTTCTATCTCTCAACCTCTTCAAATGCTTCACATGGATCTGTGCGGTCCAAGAAGCACACCTGGGTCACGGGTGGTAAAAAGTATATGCTAGTAATCGTCGATGAATTCTCTAGATATACTTGGGTGTTCTTTCTGAAACACAAGAGTGATGCTGCTGAAGAAATCATCAGGTTTACAAGAAAGATTGAAAATTTGAATGGTAAACTAGTGAAGTCCTTCAGAAGTGATAATGGCACAGAATTCAAGAATGCTGCTCTGGAAGATTTCTTTGACCTAAAAAGAATTTCTCAGAACTTTTCTGCCATACGCACTCCTCAGCAAAATGGTGTTGTTGAAAGAAAGAATAGAACACTATGTGAAGCTGCAAGGTCTATGCTGAGTGAATCCAAGTTGCCAACCTATTTTTGGGCAGAAGCAGTTAACACTGCATGCTTTACTCAAAATAGGTCTATCATAGTCAAAAGGCATGACAAAACTCCTTATGAAGTTTTCCATGGTAGAAAACCTGCAGTTGATTTCTTCCATGTGTTTGGCTGTGCTTGTCACATGCTAAATGACAGGGAACAACTTGGAAAGTTTGATCCGAAGTCTGATGATGGAATTTTCATGGGCTATTCTCTCTCCTCAAGAGCCTTCAGAATTTTCAACCTAAGAAGACAATGCATAGATGAATCCATGCATGTGAAGTTTGATGAGTTTGAAACCTCTTCATTATCTTGTGATGAAGAAGAATTAAACCTATGGATAAATTCATGTGTTGGTGAAATTCCATCCTCCTCTCAAACCAATCCTCCAGATAGCAACCCTTCTAAGCCCCCCATAAACACTACCTTACCTTCAGAACCTTCTCTTTCTTCTCCACCTCCTGAAACTAACCCTATAGAAGACCTTACCCACCAAAACACCATATCTCCCTCAAACCTTTCTTCACCATCTCAACTTCCCACCTCATCCTCTTCTCTACCTTCCTCCTTACCTCCTGCATTAAAGTGGACCATGGATCATCCAATAGATCAAATCATAGGTGATCCACAAGTTGGTGTAAAAACCAAAAGACGCATAAGCAATCTGTGCTTATATGTCAACTTTGTTTCCATTGTTGAGCCTAAGCTGATAAATGAAGCCCTAGCTGATCCTAGCTGGGTAATTGCCATGCAAGAAGAACTCTCACAATTTGAGAGAAACAAAGTCTGGAAGTTAGTTCCTCGTCCATCCAACAAAACTATTATTGGAACAAAATGGGTGTTTCGAAACAAGATGGACGAAGAAGGAACTGTTATAAGGAACAAAGCAAGGCTGGTTGCTCAAGGATATCGGCAAGAGGAAGGAATTGATTATGATGAAACTTTTGCTCCTGTTGCCAGATTGGAAGCTATCCGAATATTTCTTGCCCATGCAGCTTACAAGAATTTTCGAGTATTCCAAATGGATGTCAAAAGTGCCTTTCTGAATGGTGAATTAGCTGAAGAAGTGTATGTGAAGCAACCTCCTGGGTTTGAAGATCCAGTCCATCCATATCATGTGTTTAGGCTGGATAAAGCTCTGTATGGACTGAAGCAAGCTCCTCGTGCCTGGTATGACACTCTCTCAGAATATCTACTTAGAAATAAGTATATACGAGGCAAGGTTGACAACACTCTCTTCTTCAAGAAATCGCAAGGTAATATCATTCTTGTTCAAATATATGTTGATGATATTATTTTTGGAGCCACCGATGAATCCTTGTGTGATGAGTTTAGCTCCCTCATGCAAAAAGAGTATGAAATGAGCATGATGGGGGAGTTAACTTTCTTTCTTGGTTTGCAAGTAAAACAGTCTTCAGAAGGTATTTTCATAAATCGAAGTAAATACATTAAAGATCTTCTGAAAAAGTTTCAATTTGATACTTGCTTTACCATGAAAACTTCTATGGCTCCTCCTCTTAGACTCTTTTCTGATCCTGATGGCATTTATGTTAATATTACAAATTATAGAGCCATGATAGGATCCCTTCTTTATCTAACTGCAAGTAGACCTGACATTATGTTTGCTACTTGTCTGTGTGCCCGATACCAAGCAAATCCTAAAGAATCACATTTGGCTGCTGTGAAAAGGATTTTTCGGTATCTGAAAGGTACCATAAATCTGGGTCTTTGGTATCCCAAAGACTCAGGTTTCGATCTCATCGGGTACTCTGATTCTGATTTTGCAGGTTCAAAAATAGACAGAAAGAGTACAACTGGAAGTTGTCAGTTACTTGGTGGAAAGCTTGTGAGCTGGTCAAGTAAGAAACAATATTCGGTGTCTACTTCTACTGCTGAAGCAGAATATGTGGCTGCTGGAAGTTGTTGTGCACAAATATTGTGGATGAAAAATCAGCTGTGTGATTACAATCAGATTTTTTCAAAGATCCCAATAATGTGTGACAACTCAAGTGCAATAGCCATTGCCAACAACCTTGTGCTTCATTCAAGATCAAAGCACATTGATATCAGGTATCACTTTATAAGAGATCATGTCTCTAAAGGTGATGTGGAACTTCATTTCATTCCCACTGATTATCAATTAGCTGATTTGTTCACAAAGCCCCTTGATGAAGCAAGGTTCAAGTTTCTCATCGGTGAATTAGGTATGATAAACATAGACTAATATATATTTTATAAATTTTATATAAATATATGTTTTATATATATATATATATTCTATATATATATATTATATACATTTATATAATTTATAACTTATATATTATATATGTTATATATATATATATAAATAATAATAATAAAAATAAAAATAAATAAATAAATAAATAAATAAATAAATAAATAAATAAATAAATAAATAATATATATATATAATGTCGGTGACAGGGTCACCGACGAACCCCTCTCTCTCTCTCCTCTCTTTCATCTCTCCCAATTAAACCCTAACCTTAAAACCATATATATCCACCATAAACATCACCATTAGCCACCGATATCACCGACAAGCCACCAAAAATCGACAAGCCACCGACGATCTGCTTTCCGACCACCGACGTCTCCGTTGTTCATTGTCAAGCCACCGACGCCATCCTATTGAACCACCGACGCCGCCGATGAGCCACCGAGAACTCAGCCACCGACTCCTCGACGCCGACGTCATCCATCATCTCTGCTGACGTCACCTTCCAACGATTGCAGCCTCTCACGAGCCACCGACGTCGACCTTTCTCCTAGCCACCGATGTCGACCCTTATCTCTTGAGTCACCGACGTTCATCTCTCTCTCAGACCATCCACCGACAGTTTATACTCACCGAGGTAACCGTTACAAACCTTTGACATTCTTAACCCCTTAAAAGATAACTCTTGACTTACCACTCTTGATAAGCAAAATTCTTTGTTCTTATCCCTAATGACATCATCAATGTCAGTACATGCGCCGAATTCAACCCTAAAACCCTTAGAATTCTGACCTTTCAATCACCAAAAGTAATCATTATTTTTGAAAATTGAAATTTCCCTCTCATATTTAACCTCTTCCCCCACTACCTCACCACCTTTCTCGCACCCACTCTCCTTCTCCTTCAAAAGCAAAAACTTCAAACCTGCAACTCCCATCCTCTTCAATGGCTTCTCCTTCAAGAACCTCTGAAGAACAGACCATGACTTTTGGATCCCTATCCTTTCCTGCATGCAATTACTTTGGAAGAATAGGAATTGATAATGCTCATCCAGAGTACAATGATGTTTGCTGGTTTCTTCAGAGATGCCCTCTACAATATGCAATCACAGCAAAACCCAAAATGAGTAAGTTTCTTCTTGGAAACTTTTGGTTAACTTGCACATTTGATGCCTCATCGGATCAAATTCTTGCATCTGTTCTAAGTAATGATGAACATGATGTGGTCTTCAATGTGGAAGATGTTAGAAGCATTCTCAAGCTTCCTGCTTATGATACCTATGAACCTTTTCCTCTTGGTAATGAACATCAAATGGTGGTTGATGTGTTGAACTATCTGGAAGAAAAGAAGGGCTCAAAGTCAAAGGGTCCAGGTACTTTACTGCGCAAGAATATGGGAAACATATGGAACTTCCTTTTTGCTCATCTGATTCTGTGCCTGAGCAAGAAGACAGGTGGCCCGGATCAGTCACCTTCCCAAGTGACTAAATTAGCACATGCTCTAATATTTCAAAGAAGGATAGACTTTGCAAGCTACTTCTTCAATGAAATGATCTCCTCATTCTCTACCCTCCGATGTCCTCAGGTACCTTTTCAACGCCTTTTCTCCCTTATCATTAATGCAAAGTTGGCAGAAAAACTGGAGAAAAAAGATGACATCATATATGATCTCCCTCTTCATCAAGTGGGAAATTAAATTATGAAAAAGGCTGTCTTAGCATCAGACAACCCTCTCCGACCATCTATGATTGAGTTTGCAAGGAATGCAACTCTATCTTGGGGAGAAAATGAGCCCCGTCTGCAAAGGACCTCAGGTATGTCTTCTACTCCTTCTGCACCTAGAGTAACTGATGTGCGCAAATCTCATAAGAGATCCAAAGCGTCGGGCACTTCTACCTCCGCACCCACCGATGCTACGAAGCCAAAAGAACCTTTGGCTTCCACCCAAGCATCTAAATCCCATAAGCGGAGACACTCTAAAAGCCCCCCAAAGACTTCCTCAAAGAAGTACAAGGGTACCCAAAGGGTTAAAACGCACAATCCATCTACTGACTCCCAAAAGCCAGTAGATGTTGAAAAGATCCTCACTAAACCCAAGGAACTCTCATCCATACCCAGCTCCTCCATGCCCTCTCAAAAGGACATGGTTGTAAATAGGGACACCCTTACTATTCCTTTATCTACTTTCTCACTAGTTGATGAAGATGACTTGGAGTCTCCCATCCAAGGTATCTCCTCACCCCCTGAGCTCCCACAGCTCCTTTTCCACATTCCACATGAGAGTGCATCACAACCAGGTGCATTTGATGGAACATCCCATTTCTCTGACCCCACTGTGTCCGACACTGCACCTTTATCAAGTACGTCTCACGTACATGAAAAGGTTGTGGAGGAACCCATTACTGAGGAATCCCCTTGTAGACACTCTTCTCCACGTGTCTCCCCCACATCTCCTAAATCCCCCCCAAGTAAACCTACAGGTTTGGTGGATTATTCTTCCAGTGATGATGATGATGCTGATCAACCACTAAAGCCTCAACCTTCAGCTCCCATGACTTCCAAACAGGGAGATGATCTTCTCACAGCTTTTACAAACTTTACCAGTAATACTTTACACAGGGTAGAAGCTCTAGAAGATCATGCTGCTAAGGAAAAGGAAAGAATGGATTCCCTTTCCTCATCTCTTAGATCTAACATTGAGGAGTTGTCGGTGAGTCACCCAACTCTAATGACATGTTTAGATCTCCTACACTTGGACATCCTTGATCTTCAGCAAAGGTTTTCTTCAAGTCAGGCATCTATGCTTTCTTCTATACAGGAACTTCGGAGTTCATCTTCAAGTCAAGTCACAGATATTTCTTCTCTCATTGCCAATCAACAGGCAATTATGGACTCTCTTCTCAGTCTTCACACCAAAGTTGATAAAGTTCCAACCTCTGCTCCAACGGTTGAACTAGATATTGGTGATTCATTCTTCCAGGACACTGATAGATTTGTCCTTCAAAGAGTTGAGAAGAAAATTGGTGCTCTCTGCTCTGATATGGAAAGGGTAAAGGAATTTCTCTCTTCAGTGGGTTTCAAGGGTTCAACCACTGAGGGGGAGAAAAATAAGAAGACCACTCAACCAGCCACCACAGCCGCCGATACCGCCACACCAGCCACCGATGTGGCTCTCCCAGCCGCCGACGTGGTAGCCACGGTCACCGACGTGACCCCTCCTTTGGTCACCGAGGTGACTCCTCACGTGGTCACCGAGTTATCTGGAGCAGCTATTGAGGGGGAGAGTGTCAGTGCTAAACCCCTTGAAACTGAAGAAGAAAAGAAGAGAAAAGAAAAAGCCAAAGGAAAGAAGCCTCTTTCCTTTGAAGAACTGAAGGAAGAGAAAAAGAAAAGGAAGAGGATGAGAGATCCTCGACGGATACTCCGAGACTTCACCGCCCAAAGACTCACCGATCCTCTTGGGGTAATTCTCTCTGAGGCTGAAAGAGAAGAAGCCATCAGGGCTCAGCTTGAATTTGATCAGACCAATGTACTCAAGCTAGCTCATGATGAAGCTATTCATGCACAGGTAGCCGATGCTCTTCAAGCTCAGAAAGATGAGCTTGAGAATATAAAGAAAAATCAAGCCTGCAAAGATGCTTGAAGAAGCAAAGAAAACAAAGGAAGTTGAATGGTTTAAAAGAAGGCTGAAGAATAGAAAGGATGACTCAAAAATCATTGGTGCTACCATCCATCCTCCAACAAAGAATTCTCCCAAACTTCTTGTCACAATTAAAAGAGCCGACTCACTCTTAAAAGTTTATGAATTAGAATGGCTTGAAGTTCTTGGGATAACTGAATGGTTGGAAGTTGGAAATTGTGTCTCAAAGAGTAGAGGAAAGTACAAGGAGCATGTACTAAATACACTTAGAAAATTTTTCATCAAAATGGTGAAAATTCAGAAGGAGCACAATATTTTGGTAACAACTATTGAAGCACAACAAATGTACTTTATCCAGCGAGGGCTTTCGGGAGAAATGATCAATCCTCCCAAATCTAAAAAGAAGGGACATTTTGTTATGCTTCATGAACGTGGTATCAAGATTGATGCCTCAGGTATAAATATTTCTATTCCCACTCCTATTGCTTATCCAGAGCAAACCATGGTGACTGAGCCTGAACTTGGAGTGTTCTTTGAGGATATCTATGGCAGCATATGTTTCTTCAGAGCCTCTGACATTCCAAGGGCTCACAACTCCTTTTTGTCTGCTATTCTTGGAGTGCCTCCTATTGAAGACCATGGCATCACAAGAATGATCTTGGATGAACTAAAAAGAAGAGAACCCTCCTCAGATGATTTGGTGATGAACCATCTTCCTTTTTATGAATGAACTTTTACAGGTTCTTTTGAAGGTCTGAAATATGCTTCAAGTATTGAAGAGTCAAAGGCTATTCAATCAAGGGTTGTACATCAAAAAGTGGAATTTTGGATGTATCAACCAACTTCAATATTCAGATCATGTTGCCAAGTCAAGACCAATATAGTGGGTCACCGATGGTACACTCAAAAGTCATCTAAAGTACTAAGGACATCAAATAAGATGAGGTCATCAAGTTTGATGTCATGGTCACCGACACTATAATCTTGGTCACCGAAATTGCAGGTATATTTTCTAAGGTCATGGATATCAAGTCACAAGTTCAAGGGTGTACACTCTTGTCATTTGAAAGGAAAGATGAAGTTTATCAAGAAAAGTGTACACTTATCAATTCCAGCCTTACAAGGTATCCACCGATATGATACATAGTGTGATGCATCACTTAGCAATTTCAAAGAGATAAGTTCTTGACTCACATCATTTGCAAGACACGTGAGCCAGCAAGAACTTGGGCATCAAGCCTTAAATAAAGACATTCTCTTTTATTCTTATAAAAGGAATATTTGTCTTTTAGCTAAAAGGTTTGACGGGACTTCACAGAGCATGAAGAAAAGAAGATAAAGTTATCTGACATTACGTGCTACAAGGAATGGTTCATCCATTATTCTAGTACAAAGGAAGTGGTCTCTTTCTTTGTCCAGCAGATAATCTTCCAGCTAATGAAACCTTGACAGCTGTCCACTTGCATCCCATGCATGGGCACTATAAAGGAGATGAAGTCCTCCCCAGAAATCTCACGCTTTCAACAAATCTTCAGAGTGATTATTTGTGTGACTGTGGCAAAGCTGTGTGCTATAACAGTATTGTTTTAACTTCCTTAGTGTATAAGTTAATTACTGTTATCTGTGTGTTTAGTTTGATAGAATAGTGTGCCTGTTCTTTTCCGCATCAAACTATCTGTGTGTAAATTTTTAATATTTAATTCTGTGTATTTTATATTCAATCCCCCTTCTACAAAACCCTCTCTTAGTTAGCCATCTCTCCTTGGGGACTAACAGGTATATTCCATCTCGATATGGTAAATTTGTTGGTTTTGGATATTTTTATAATAAAATGTTTCGTTTGAATATTATATCCAAGTTTTTCAATTCTGAAAATTCTGCATTTATATTGTCATCATCTTCGTCTAAAATTCACGACTCAATGGTTTGGCATGCTAGACTGGGTCACTTGAATTTTAGAAGAATGAATGAAATGTCAAAAGATGGTCTTATTCCAGCCTTTGATATTCATACAGATACATGTAAAACATGTATGCTTACGAAAATCACAAAACAGCCTTTTCCGAATGTCGAAAGAAAATCGGTTGTTTTGGAACTTATACATAGTGATCTATGTGACTTTCATTCTAATCCTTCGTTGGGTAATAAGAAATATATTGTCACATTTATTGATGACAACACTCGGTTTTGTTATGTGTACTTGTTACATGCCAAAAGATGAAGCTTTGGAAAAATTCAAAATATACAAAACCGAGGTCGAACTAAAATTGGGTGGTTCAATTAAGCGTCTCCGAACTGATAGGGGAGGGGAATATATGGACCCTCAATACTTCCAATCAGTTGGTATAGTCCATGAGACTACGGCTTCGTACACACCTCAACAAAATGGGGTTTCCGAACGGAAAAATCGGGTTTTAAAAGAAATGGTAAACTCGATGCTCTCATACTCGGGATTGAGTGAGGGATTTTGGGGAGAGGCTATGTTAACGGCCTGTTATGTTTTGAATAGAGTTCCTAACAAACGGAACAAAACAACCTCATATGAACTATGGTTCAAGAAATCTCCAAGTTTGAGTTATTTTCGAATTTGGGGTTGTCGGGCTGTTGTGAAACTACCCGAACCCAAAAGAAAGACTTTGGGTGAATGTGGAATTGATTGTATATTCATTGGATATGCAGCAAATTCCAATGCATATAGGTTCTCGTAATATAATCTAGTGATTCGGTATCGAAAAATACCGTTGCGATTTTCGATGAGATGCGTTTTTCATCTATCCAAAGGCCTAAGAATCTGATTCCTGGCACTAATGAAGTGCAAAATCCAGAAAGTATGGATGGCGTTTCAACTCCAGAAACGCAGAAGGTCCGTAGAAGCAAAAGAGGCCGAATCGCCAAAAATTTCGGTGATGATTTTCAACTATATTTGGTTGAAGATTCGAGAGATGAACTTGGGCTTCAATACTCTTATTGTTACAGTATTAAAGATGACCCAAAGAGCTTCAAAGAAGCAATGGAGTCTCGAGATGTCTCCTTTTGGAAAGAAGCAATTGATGACGAAATATCATCGATTCTTGAGAATAACACTTGGGTGTTATCTGATTTGCCTCTAGGTTCTAAACCACTTGGATGCAAATGGATCTTCAAAAAGAAGATGAAAGTTGATGGGACAATTGATAAATTCAAAGCCCGGCTAGTCATTCAAGGGTTTCGACAAAAACCCGGTATTGACTATTTCGATACGTATGCTCCGGTAGCTCGTATTTCAACTATTAGGTTGTTGGTTTCCTTGGCTGCAATTCACAACCTGGTTAACCATCAAATGGATGTTAAAACAGCCTTCTTGAGTGGTGATCTTCATGAAGAAGTTTACATGAAACAACCGGAAGGTTTCGTTATGCCCGGTAATGAGCATAAGGTGTGTAAACTTGTAAAATCCTTGTATGGGCTGAAACAAGCACCTAAACAATGGCATCAAAAGTTTGATGAGGTTATTTTATCATGTGGGTTTTCTCTAAACCAAAGTGATAAATGTGTTTATAGCAGATTTTATGCTAAAGGTGCGGGTGTTATCATCTGTTTGTATGTGGATGACATGCTGATTTTTGGAACTGATCAAAATCAGGTAGATGAAACTAAAAAGTTGTTATCATCTAATTTTTCCATGAAAGATATGGGGGAGTCTGATGTAATTCTTGGTATTAGAATTAAGCGGGTTAACAAAGGAATTGTTATGACACAGTCACACTATGTTGAGAAAATTCTCAAAAAGTTCAATTATAGTGATTGTTTTCCCGTGAGCACTCCTATGGATCCTAGTGTGAAATTAATGCCAAATACGGGCACTTCTATTTCACAACTAGAATACTCTAAGGCTATTGGTAGCTTGATGTATGCCATGACAAGTACAAGGCCGGATATAACTTATGTCGTGGGACGGTTGAGTCGGTATACTGGTAATCCGAACACTCAACATTGGCAAGCTATTCAAAGAGTATTTAAATATCTCAAGGGTACCATGAATTATGGTTTGAGTTATTTGGGATATCCTTCGGTGTTAGAAGGATACTCGGATGCAAGTTGGATATCCAATATGGAGGATCACTCTTCGACGAGTGGTTGGGCATTTTTGCTTGGAGGTGGTGCGATTTCTTGGGCATCAAAGAAACAAAGTTGTATTACAAACTCAACAATGGAATCTGAGTTTGTGGCTTTAGCCGCTGCCGGTAAAGAGGCAGAATGGTTAAAGAATCTTGTTTATGAGATTCCATTGTGGTCGAAGCCGATTGCACCTATTTCTATCCATTGTGATAGTGCAGCCACTTTGGCTAAGGCTTATAGCCAAGTGTATAATGGCAAGTCTAGACACTTGGGTGTTAGACACAGTATGATTAGAGAATTAATCATGAATGGTGTAATCTATGTTGAGTTTGTTAGATCACAACAAAATTTGGCGGATCATCTGACCAAGGGTTTGGCAAGAGACTTAGTGCACAAGTCTGCCATTGGGATGAGATTAAAGTCCTTATAAATCTATAATGGTGAGACACCCAATTCCCCTCTAATATGACATTAGGGGCTGAATTCAATGAGGAAAGCTCACACTTATAAGATTGGAACACATGATAAATCATCCCAGGTATGTGTTCGGTACTACAGAAGGTAGGTTGAAGTTTATCTTCTTAATAATTCCTTAGAGAAAGTGTATTTGTAGGTATACGAAGTAAAGGAATTACCTATGTGATCGTGAAGTGTAGCTGCATTTCAGAAGGTTGGGGACTTGACCTTTATACGATCATGAGAGGATTAGGACACTCGGCTTTATAAATTGTGTCACATTTATTATCTTGACGAGTAGGTAAAACTTGTATGTATTTTATCTTTAGGTATTCAAATGAGTTGATGGGTTCAATCCTTGGGACACCTTGATTCTCGAATATTTAAAATGTGTAAAATACTAAGATGGAAATTCAATCGTTTCGACATTTTCATTTATGTGCAAGTTTGGTATTGTTTATTATTAAGATGTTATTTCATGGGTCACACTAAAATGGGGAAGGATTGTTGGTGATTTTAGTGTCACCGGTCCATTTATGTGATTGGAAATAACATGATGTCTATATGAGTTTTATACTGTGATCTAATTCAAGTAAGGTGGTGCGGAGTGCACGCTTGTTATAAGACGAGTATGAACCCGGTCGTGATGTTATAGGACTTGGACTAAATAAGTGAGCTTGAAAAGTCAGCTTGAAAAGTCAGAGGTTCATTTTCTGGACTAAGACCAGAAGCTCTAGATGGTCAGTTTTCTGAAACGGTTACTGCACATTAAATGTGCAGTTATTGAGGAGTTACAAGAAATTTTGTAACCTCCATTACTCCTGAATTTCAGCCAGCCATGATTAATAATTTCAGTTACAATTTTTCAGTATAAATAAGAATCTATACTCATGGTTTTAGACACGGTTTTTTTAAACAATACTCCCATATACTCTCCAGAAAATTGCTCTCGTTTTTGTGCCTAAGAACGAAAGTGTTTTGAGTCTTATCCCATATTGAATTTCGTGTAACCCGGACATAGGGTCGAAATATCAATTCGGAAAGTGTCTCACACGATTCTCAATATAATCCGGTGATCACCTTACCCTTGTTTGCCTACACGGTTCCAACAATCGTTTTGATAGTTGGGACGATTCCCTCAACAATTGCTACAATAATTGTTCTCAAGTCTCAATATGTTTTCGATATAATTTCGTTTGGGTTTAGGGTTTAGGGTTTAGGGTTTAGGGTTTTAGGGTTTTAAGGTTTAGGGTTTAGGGTTTAGGGGTTTAGGGTTTAGGGTTTAGGGTTTAGGGGTTAGGGGTTAGGGGTTAGGGGTTTAGGGTTTAGGGTTTATGGTTTATGGTTTAGGGTTTCCAATGTATAGGGTTTAGGGTTTTTTTTTTAAGAAAAAGGGGACGGAACCCCTAGGAAAAATTTTATTCAAGAAAAAGGCAAATTACAAGATTATGAGGGGCATACCCCAAGTAACACAAAATGACGACCAAGGAAATGTTTCGGGAACATAATTAACAAAGATCTAACTCTAAACACATTTTTAGAGTTAAAAAGCCAAGGAGCTAACACACTTAACTAAAACCTATAAACATGGTTACATCTCGGACCAAAATTGCAAAACAAATTGATGGGGCAATTATAATTACTCCAATTACCCCTCTGGAAATCATCATTTGCACTCCAGCCCCCAACTTTACCATACATGTCACTTCCATTAGTATCATCCAACCCATTAACAATCTTGATCCAGATTAACAGAATTGTGTTAGCATACTTATCCAAACCAATTTTATCCTTATCCCAAATGGTGATAGGCTTATCCCTGTTACCAAACAGCTCTACATCCAGCATCCAAATATCAAACCCAGCCATTTTATCACTTTTAGTCAATCGATTAAGCCACATATTCTGCTTATACTTAAACCCGAACATAAAAATATCCCAGATTTGATCAGGCCAACCAGACACCCATCTGAACAGTAAAAAGATCCACCTTATAACTTTACCTGTGCAGCTACATCCCCTGTACAGATGCCCAAAAATCCAGAAAAGACACAGCCAGCCTTCCCCATTAAGCTGCACCAAAAAGCCCAGCTTTGAACCTTTTCTTCGATCAGCCATAGTTCTTAAGCACATGGGGTAACCACACAGCTTCCAGGGAAGCCAGAACCTACATTTATACCTATTCAGCCATATTAAGCTTAATACTTTTCTTAATCCCAACAGTTGAATTAAGAATCCACTTTTCCTCCATAAAGATCTTTTCAACCAATCCACATGACCTATAGGCTGCTCCCTATTATGCACAAGAATAAACCATAGCTCCCAAAGAGTTATTCCATTTTTAAGCCATAATGAGCATCCATTAAGCTGAACCAGCCTTGGCCACCACCCCAACTTTTTGTTGCCATAACACCTGTCCATTCTAAACCTTAGGCACTGATTTATGGTCCAAACAGGCTGTATCCAAACCACTTCACAAACTGATTAGAAGGTCTTATTCCATTAAGCTTAGTACCATATGGGTCAACACAATAACAACTACACAGATCAAAAGAAAGGGGATAGAAGCAACAGCTAAGGCCAATGACAGGTCCCTTAGCAAAAAGAAAAAACAACCATAAAACCCCAAAAAAGAAAATAAAGCTGTGAGCAACCCAAAAAAATAAAGAAGGTTCCAAATAAGTGAATGCAATAGCAGGTTCAGTGACCAACAACCACAACATCACTTTGCCAAGAAGGCTTGGAACACAGGCATGCAATAAGGCAGGATCAGTGATCAACCACCAAATTGAAGCCCCTAATTTAGACCAAAAGAAGGGGGAGAACAATAACACACACACCCAGAAAATAAGAAGGTTGAGCACAGCAGGGGATAGAAACCTCACACACAGGATCAACATAAACCTGTAGAAAGACTAGCAAGCATACAAGTCCTTCCTTATACCTCCCCAACCTGTACAAAGCATCATCATAAAAGATTCTAATCTGGGCAGCATCTTGTAATTAGCCCTTAACCTCATCCAAGCCCATATAACCAAGACCCTCTAAATCCAGAATAAAAGAGAGCATAACACAGCAGCTAGGCAGTAAAGAAAAAGCCATCCAACACCCGAACAAAAGCAGCCATTTAATAGATATCTCCTGTCCTTGTAGATCATCAAGCCTCCAATCACCAAAAAAAGAGTAAGGTACCTGAAAAAACACAAGTTAGTATAAGAAATAAAATTTTTCCCGGTCCCCCCGTCAAAATCCCAAGGTAACCCAATTTTTCCCGGTCCACCCCATTTGGTCCCACCCCAAGGATTTTCATAAACATGATTATGCCTCTCTTTCCCATTTTCGTAACTCCAAACCTTCTTCACCAGACAAACCCTCTGCTTTCTCTGCCTTCTTTGGAGCAAATTCCTCCACATTATCATAACTTTGCTACTCAACATTATTAAAACCATTTTTAAAACCCCATTTCTCTATGACTTGATCACAATTCACTCCATTTTTAAATTTAGCTCCCAAAATCTTCAATTTTATGCACTCTTTAATGGTATTACACAAACCATTCACACTTCTCTCCTTCTCTTGAAAAGTTCTAAAGTTTCTTTCTTGCCATAAGTAGTAGATCACAGCCCCTATAATCCATCTCTTACCTAGACTGAGACAAGAAGTATTACAAGGAATGTCCTCAAGCTTTAGCACAAATTTCTTCCATCCATCTTGGGTATCCAAAAGATCCGCAAGAAAACTTTTCAATCCAACAACATCAAGCATTATCTTCCAAACTTCAATTGAGAAAACACAATCCACAAAGAGGTGTTTATAGGATTCAAAGTGATTTTTGCAAAGAGCACACTCTCTATTTTCATCCACCCACCAAGCAAAAAGTCTATCTCTTGTCCTAAGTCTTTCTTTTATAGCTAGCCAAACAACAAAAGCATGTCTTGGGATGTTCTGATGAAACCAAATCCGATCAGCCCATAAAACAGCTTCTCTACTATGTTTAACTTCATTCCAAGCAAGTTCAACTTTATAATCAAAAAGTAAACCATTCATGTCCTTCCATTTAATCACATCAGGAATATTACCTCTTATCCTTGGTTTAAAATGCGAAAGAATAGTACCATACTGCCCAATAAGCTCAGAGGGCCATTCCCATGAGAACCCATTCCAAAAATCAGCAACTTTGCAATCAAGTGAAAGTCCAGCATGGAAAATATCTCTCTTAGTAATGATTTTGCACAAAGGACCAGCAGGATGCCAGAAGTCAAACCACATGGATGTCATAGCTCCATTCCCAATCTGATGAACAATATTACCCCGAAATCTATCTCTTATTCTGACTATCTTCCTCCATCCCCAAGCTGAATCATTAACTTCATGAACATCCCAAAAATTCCTCCCTTTAATTCTGTAAGTATGAATCCATTTAATCCACAGAGAGTTTCTATTTTCAACAATGCTCCATATATGTTTAGCTTGAAGAGCAATATTCCAATCTCTTAAAGATCTAACTCCAAGCCCTCCATATTTTTTATCAAAACAAATTTCTTTCCAAGCTACTTTTGCTTTCCCTTTTCCTCTTTCACCATAATCCCACAAGAATCCCTTCATTATGCTTTCTATTTCTTTTAAAACAGAAATTGGAATTAGAAAAATGGAGGACCAATACACTTGGATGGAAGAAATGACTGCTTGGATCAGTTGTAATCTACCTGCAAAGGACAAAGATTTGTTTTTCCAGTCCAGAACCCTTTTCTTCACTTTTTCAATAAGCAATTTGCAGTCCTTATGGTACAATTTAGTAGATATCAGAGGGACACCAAGGTATTTGACCGGTAACTGACCAACATTAAAAGGGAGGATTTTCAAAATATCTTCTCTGCTTGAGCCATTTATATTTCCCAAAAAAGAAGTGCTTTTTCCCATGTTTGGCTTAAGACCAGAGATTTCGCTGAATTCATTCAAAGCTTCTTTTACTATCTCAACCGATCTAACATATCCATTACAAAACAACATCAGATCATCCGCAAAGCATAAGTGAGTTAAACCAAGATTCTCACATTTATCATGATATTTAAAATCCCCATCCCTTTTAATTTTCCTCTTAAGGATCAAGTTAAAAACTTCCATAACTAGAGTGAATAGATAAGGGGATAAAGGATCCCCTTGCCTAAGTCCTCTCTTCCCCATAAAGTGCCCAAATTGCTCACCATTCACATTGATCGTATAGGATGCTGTAGTAACACATTTCATTATCCAAAAAACCATACACGGATGAAACCCAAACCACTTAAGGCTGTTCTCTAAAAAATTCCAGTTAACCGTATCATAAGCCTTCTGTATATCAATCTTAAACGCACATCTGCTTTTACCTCTTTGTCTATGGTACCTTCTTAGAAGTTCTTGAGCCAATAAGATATTATCTCCAATCTGTCTTTGAGGAATAAAGCAGATTGATTCTCATCTACAATCACATTAAGGTACCCTTTTATCCTGTCAGCCAAAACCTTACTTATGATCTTATAAAGAACATTACAACAAACAATGGGCCTGAAGTCAGTAACAGAAGAAGGAGATTGGACTTTTGGAACCAGAGCAATAAGAGTGGCATTAACTTCACCCAGTAACTTACCATTATCAAAAAATTTCTTAATAGCTCCACAGATTTCACTTCCCACTATGCTCCATGCAGCTTTGAAAAATTTAGCAGAGTAACCATCAGGACCAGGAGACCTTTCATCATCAATATCAAAAAGAGCCTTCTTTATTTCAGCTTCCCCCACCTCACGGACCACAAAATCAGCATCAGAACTACCAAATCTTTTCACAAAAAGGCCATTAAGATCATCAAAATTTGTAACAACTTCACTACTGCCCAAGAAATTTTAAAATGTTTGACAAACTGATCTGGGACTTTAGCAACTTCATACCAGCATTCATTGATATCTTTAACCCTTTCAATTCTGCTTTTATTCATTCTACCTTTAGTTACTTTGTGGAAATAAGAAGTATTATTATCACCATCCCTTAACCAGTCCACTTTTGCCCTTTGTTTCAGAAACATGTCCTCCATATTTAGAGCATCTTTGAAAGCTTTTAGATAGCCTGCTTCTTCATATCTAAGATCAATATCATCAGGATTAGCAGCCACAACCGATTGGACCTTCTTTAATTCACCATCCAGTTTAGAAACCAACCCATATAAATTACCTTTCTCACGATTTAATCTTCTCATCTCACTTTTCAAATTTTTCAGTTTGGTAACCACAGAAAACATGAGACAGCCATGGACATAATAATTCCATCCCTTTGAAACCGAGAGCAGAAAATTCTTGGAAAGCACAAGATGATTGTTGAATTTAAAAGGTCTTGGTTTAAATTTAACTTTTACCTCCAAAGGCAGAGATAGGTGCATTGGAGAATGATCAGAGACGTTAAAAGGCAAGAAGGAAGCATGACCTCTTGGGAAAAGATCCAGGAAACTCTGGTTGCACAGAATACGATCCAACTTCTTCAGCAATCCACAGTTATCCCCCATAGCAAGAGGCTTCTGAATCCAAGTAAAGAATAAGCCCGACTGGTTTATATCATCAACTTCCAGCTGTTCTACACATTCACCAAAATCAAGCATACTTCTATTAATTTTTGATGAGCCATTAGAACAATCAGCAGGGCTTAGGACCACATTAAAATCACCACATAAAACCCACAGATCATCATTAACAAAAGATTTTTGCACCCTCAGTTGAGACCACAGCTGTCTTCTGTCAATGTGATCATTACAAGCATAGATGAACGAGCTAAAGAAACTTTTGTGACTCTCCATGCTCTGAATTTTACAAAAAACCGCTTGCTGACAATGGTTGATTAAGTCAACATTTAAAAAATCAGGGTCCCAGGCAATAATGATTCTAGTTCTACCATTGCTACTAGAAGCATTTGAGATCCATCTCCATCTTCCAAACAACTCTTCCCAAACTTTTTCAAGATTGTTACTTCTAATTTTGGTTTCAAGGATACAACAAAGCTTAGCTCCATGTGCCTGAATATGATCCCTAACAGCCTTTTTCTTCAAATTCTCATTAAGACCTCTTATATTCCAAGTAAGCATATCAATTCTACCATCTTTTTCCTTTGACATAGGAGGGGAAAAAAAACCTCCCTTTCCCTGCTGGTGTTCAGACATAGAAAACCGTCTTTAAACCACCCCCTAAGTCCATGAGCCCAACTGCCTCATCCTTTACATTGGCTGTATAGTAATCTCTCTGCTCATCATCCCAAATAGAAAAAATATCAGCTCCAGGCTTAATCTTTCTATTTATAAACATATCCACCATCCTCTTTCGAACCTCCCAATCTTCTGTACCAGCCAATTCTGCTAGTGCTTCAAAGGGGTTTCCCTCCAGAACACTGTTATCCACCTTACCCTCTCTAACAGTTTTTTCAGGTTCTTTCCTTTTAAGAATAGTAATAGTGGCCCCTTCCTTTAGGGTAATTTTTTCCATGTTTTCTGGAGCCCCTTTCTGCTTATCAATCAAACCACCTCCATCATTTACTTAGCTCACTTTGCCCTTATCTGTTTTGTTCATGGACTCTTCAACAACTTTTACACTTCCACTATGTTCACCAATCTCTGAAATACTTTGATTTCTTTGCTGGTTCCATTGACCTGTTGCCAATGTACTTCTCTGCCTTTATTATTCATAGAACCTCCTCTTTGACCTCCTCCTTGAGATCCTCCCCTAAAATTTGCTTTCCAGTTTTGACCTTTATTATTTTGAACATCTGCTCCATTTCCACTACCTTTATCACCCACATCACTTTTAACTTTCAAATTTTCTGTTTTTAAAACTCTATTTTTCTTTCCAACAGTTTGAAACTCATTCTTCAAATCACCTTTTTTAACATCATTTGTGGTTTGTATTTTCTCAGCAACAGCCGTTAATTCCTCTTTGGTTTGGGGTTTGGGGTTTGGGGTTTGGGGGTTGGGGGTTGGGGTTTGGGGTTTGGGGTTTGGGGTTTGGGGTTTGGGGGTTGGGGTTTAGGGTTTGGGGTTTGGGGTTTGGGGTTTGGGGTTTGGGGGTTAGGGTTTAGGGTTTAGGGTTTAGGGTTTAGGGTTTAGGGTTTTAGGGGTTTAGGGTTTAGGGTTTAGGGTTTAGGGTTTAGGGTTTAGGGTTTAGGGTTTAGGGTTTAGGGTTTAGGGTTTAGGTTTAGGGTTTAGGGTTTAGGGTTTAGGGTTTAGGGTTTTTTTTTTGATAAAGAGGGGGGCGACCCCTCTAATCAAGAAAAAATTTAAAGTTTACGTTTTGGTTTTTTTTTTTTTTAGGATTTTACGATTTTTAGGGGTTTTTTGTTTGATTGATTTGAAAAACAGTTTTTTTTTTATTTTTTTTTATTTTTATAAACAAAGATAGCATAAAAAGCACATAAAAACACACAAGAAAGGGAAAGGGGGGGGGGGGGGGAAGAGGAGGAGAGGGGAAGAAAGAAAAGAAGGAAAACAACCCTAAGGAAGATTCCAGACAGACCTAGCCTGAACAACATTCTGGCACGACTTAAATCTAAGGCTAAGGAGCCTAGACCGGACATCATCAGAGATGGTCTTGATCACCATATCATGCAATCTTCTCTTATCCTTGAAAATGCGATCATTCCTTTCAGACCAGAGGTGATAGACAGTTCCGGCAAGCACTAATCTACGAATGATAGACCAGATGGTCTTGCCTTTGGTGGCTTGCTGGAAAACTCTGATAATATCATCCCAGTTGTCCGGAACAACAGGGAGATTCAGCTTATGCTTGATCCCATTCCAAACTTGCTTAGGAAACGGACACTCAAAAAAGAGATGCTGATGAGAGTCGGGCCCGTTATGACAAAAACCACAAGACAGATTAGGAAAATTTTCCCAGAACCGAAGTTTATCATGAGTCTTAAGACGCTGTTTCATGGCAACCCAAAGAACGAAAGCATGTCTGGGGATATTTTGAGAAAACCAGACCATGTGGTGCCAAGTAACGTCCGGCTCATTAGGGCGGATAGAAAGCCAGACCTCATGAACCGAGAAAGGAGAGAGACTACCATCCCTTTTCTTCCAGAGGATTTTGTCAGGGACGGTAGTAGAGAGAATCGGGGGGGAGGAATTGCGGAGAGAAGGATTGAGACTCTCCCGCATTTGGGGACACGTCCAACGACCCCCAGTGAAGATATCCTTGACCCGAGCATCAGGGGAGAGGTTCGCATTAATGATATTGCGAGGAGTAATAAGCCGACACAGGGGGCCAGCGGGGTGCCAATTATCAAACCAGGCAGACGTAGAAGAACCGTTACCAATCTGGGAGACAATAAAGTCTCTTATCTTATCCCGCATGCCAAGGATCTTCCTCCAACCCCAACCCACATCACTGCGAATCGGGGTATCCCAAAAATTACGCTCTTTAAGCCTGTTGGAGTGGATCCATTTAACCCATAGTGAATCCTTGTTAGTAAGGATTCGCCACGAATGGGAGGCCATAAGGGCAAGATTCCAGGTAGCCAGACTCTTTATACCAAGCCCGCCTTGAGATTTGGGAAGACACACGGTCTTCCAGGAAACTTTCGCCTTTCCTCTTTTAAGCTCACCATGGCACCAAAGAAAGCCCCTCATAAGCTTCTCAATATCCTTTGTAATAGTAATGGGGAGGACGAAGATAGAGGCCCAATAAATCTGCATAGAGGAGAGGACCGAGAGGATAAGCTGGAGTCTACCGGCAAAGGAGAGAGACTTGTTACGCCAATCATTTAACCTAGTCTTAACCTTTTCAACAAGACACTTACAGTCGGTATGGTAGAGACGAGTGGTGATAAGAGGGACCCCCAGATAACGGACAGGAAGGGACCCCTCCGGGAACTGGATAATGTCGTGGATGGCGTCCTTTGTGTGCTGACCCATACAACAATAGAAAGCTTCACTCTTGGTCGGGTTCGGGTAAAGGCCAGACACCCCAGAAAACTCATCCAACGACTCTTTAATAACACGGACCGAATCACTATCGCCACGACAGAAGAGGATAAGATCATCAGCGAAGCAAAGATGGGTGATAGCCTGCTCCTCGCAGTTCCGATGAAACGAAAAGGTGCCCATTTCCTCGATTTTTCTCTTCAGCATAAGATTCAGGACCTCCATGACAAGCGTAAAGAGATAGGGGGAAAGAGGATCACCTTGTCTCAGGCCGCGGTTCCCCTGAAAGTAGCCGTGAAGGTTTCCATTAATGCTGATAGAGTAGGAAGCGGTGGAAACACACGTCATGATCCAACCAATCATGGTGAGGGGGAAACCGAACCCAAATAAGGCGGTACGAAGGAAATACCAGTCCACGGTATCATAAGCCTTTTGAATGTCAACTTTAAAAGCACACCGGGGAGGGCCCCGTTGCTTATGATAGCCCCGCATAAGCTCTTGGACAAGCAACACATTATCAGTAATGAGCCGGCCAGGGATGAAAGCTGACTGGTTCTCATTGACCAAAGAAGGGAGGTGATCTTTTATGCGATCCGCAATGATCTTGCTGATACATTTATATATGACATTGCAGCAAGCAATAGGGCGGAAATCGGTAACCCTGGAGGGAGCGGAGGTCTTAGGGATAAGAGCAAGAATGGTGCTATTGAGAGATTTTAAGAGCTTACCGGAAGTGAAGAACTCCCGGACAGCCAAGCACACATCCTTCCCAACAATATCCCAAGAAGCCTTGAAGAATTTAGAGGAGAACCCATCAGGGCCAGGGGCCTTGTCATCACCCATCTGGAAGAGAGAAAGCTTTATCTCGACATCAGACACGGGATTGAGCATCAAGCTCGCCTGCGCCGCATTAAGCTTTTTGGTGAAGAGAGAGATCGGGTCACGAATGGCAAGAGTGGGATGAGATGTTCCCAAGAAGGTTTGGAAATGAGAAACAAAGAGGTCAGGAACCATCTCACTATCGACCCAACACCCATTCGCGTCCTGGATGGTATTAATATTGTTACGACTGATGCGACCTTTGACAGACTTATGAAAGAAAGCAGAATTTTTATCACCCTCCCGGAGCCAGTCAACTTTGGCCTTTTGCTTAAGGAAACGTTCCTCATCAAGGCAAGCGCTATTGTAGGCATCCAGGTACCGACAGTGCTCCTCTCGGACGACTTCATTATCAGGGTTGCGGTCTAAAGCAATCTGGACTCTATCGAGCTCAATCCGAAGTTTGGACACTTTCGAATGGAGGTTTCCCTGATCTTTTAAGAGCTTACGGATAGGGCCTTTAAGACGTTTCAGATTTTGGGTAATTTTATACATCTCATAGCCAGAGATATCAGGTTTCCAAGACGAAGAGATGACATCAATAAAACCCGCCTTATGAGTAAGAAAATTAGGGAACTTGAACGGCTTAGGCTTACGCGGAGAGCGGGAGGGGAGGGAGAGGACCGCAGGAGAGTGGTCCGAGGCCCGATAAGGATGGAAAATGACAGAGGCAGAAGGAAAAAGAGCGACAGCCTGAGAGTTACCAAGCACACGATCAATCTTTTTAAGGAGACCTTTCGTGGCGTTCGGGTTTTTTGACCAGGTATAGAAAAGACCCTTAAAATTGGTATCTTCAACTTCAAGGTGACGAAGACAGTCACGGAAATCATCCATACCACGAGAAATTCCCGACACTCCAGACGTACTGTCTTTTGTGTCAAGCGCAACATTAAAATCTCCCATGATGAACCACGGGGAGTCTTTGGCCACCTGCTTATGAGCTTTAAGAGAAGTCCAAAGCTGACGACGCTCGATATGGTAATTAGCCGCATACACAAAGGAGAGGAAAAGAGTTTTTTTAGAGTCACAGATCTTAGCATGGAAATGCATAACCTGATCGGTAGAGTTAAGA